>JAYMDH010000011.1:1800000-2175119 GCA_036872985.1 Pleurotus tuoliensis | reverse complement strand
AACCCTAACCCTAACCCTAACCCTAACCCTAACCCTAACCCTAACCCTAACCCTAACCCTAACCCTAACCCTAACCCTAACCCTAACCCTAACCCTAACCCTAACCCTAACCCTAACCCTAACCCTAACCCTAACCCTAACCCAGTCCCGTTTGTACTTTGCTCGCTGGCTAGGCCCGCCCAACTTTTCAATTCGCTTAATGCACCTTTGCCGACGAAGCGAACGAACCGTGAAGCATGTGCATAATCCTACACACTTGAAATTTAATATTGGGTGACTCCTGTATCGGAGGTAAACATCGACAGTGGATAATACCCAGTGCTGTGGGGGGTTGCAGGCAATACTTTTAAAGGGACTGTAACTACAAAGTAGGTACATAGAGGCAATGTACGAGGGTTCGTGGCGTTTTGGGCGTTCGGGACAGCAGGTCGACACTGCATGTCAACGCCGCAGCCCGAAGAATGTAGGGATATTCAACTTTTTGAGTCCCACCTCATCCCCGGCAATACAAGCATTGGCAGGGCATAAGATAGACAGTCGCCCAAACCGTCTAGGAAATTAAGCTTTCGTTTCACTACAGGCCCCGTAATCTCAACAACGCCACACCGGAGCAACAAGAAAATTACCTTCATCGACAGTCAATCCGACTGAATACTAGCTTCAAACGTCCAGATAGTCTATATTTAACGTTACTGGGTGCGAGGACTCGATACGTAGGTTAAGAGTCGAAAAATGCAAGTATACATGATCCGCGCAAACTTGCGTCCGTTACGATACAATGCGAGTATGAGATGTGAAATGACATGCCATGGTGATATAGGATATATGATATGATAGGCCTTGATTCAGTGCACTAACGGCAGCACATCGCTATCGGCACCGCGCATATACATATCATGCTGAACGGACGCACCGCGGTCTAACGGATCGAACTCTTGCTCAAATGCCTAACCGCCTGCGCCTACGCCTTGACAGGCGGCACATCACTGGAGGGTTTGCGCGCATACTGGCTCGCAAGGCGTATCTGCTCCCCATACCTCCAGAACAGAAACGGCCTGCACACGAACACCAACGTCAGCACGACGAGAGATCTCCACGAGAAGGCAGGACGAGCACGCACGCTGGGCACCCGATAGCGATGGCCACCGCCGCAAGGATCGTATCGCCCTTCCCGAATCCCAGCGCCTTGTACATCTCTGGCGCGAAGAGCGGGAACCCGAAGCCCGCGACGGAGCGGAGGAACGAGGCGGCGGCGAGAGCTGCACAACAAACGATGTGATGTTAGGATACGTGTAACAGCAGATGGAAAAGGGGAAAGGGAAAGGGAACACACCAGATGCCGCGTGCAGGCTAAATGTATCGACAATGTATATCTGGATCGACTGGAAGTTCAAGATAAGACCCGCGCCGATGAGCGCTGTGCCCTACACCAAATTGTTGTGTCTCAGTGAGCGATTATGAAGGGAGGGGAGGAAAGGGAAAGGAGGAAAGACGTACGATATCAGGTACGATCCAATGGACATGGTTCTGCGCCGACCAACCGTTGATTAGCAAGCCCGCAGGGAGGAGGAACGTCCCCGGCACCATCGGCGCTATACGTCCCCCAATTTAAGTCAGCTACGCTCGAGGGCCAGAGGTGTACGCACGAAGTCTGTACTCGGGCCTGCCGTTGTCTCCGTTCCTCTTCTTCAGGTACGCGTAGATGCGGTCCATGGCGAGCGCGTTGAACTGTGAGGCGCCGGTGAGGCCGACGCCAATGGCGATGTAATGCAGACCAGCTATCCCCGGGCGTTGATGGTAGGTGCCCTCGAATATCAGCGGCATCGTCGTGAGGAACACTATCCGACCTCAACTAAGAGTCCATTCCATGCTGGAACAAGCACGTACAATAAAAGACGCCGTAAATGAACGCCATGTAAACGCCGAGCACCTGGAGGATCGGCTCGCTGAAGAAGAGCATGAATGGGCGGGTCAGGGACTTGATCATGATCGACTGCCATCTACGAGGTATGGAGTGATCAGTGATGGAGCATGAAGCGCTGGTGATATACGTGCGTGCGATCGGGGGACTCGTATATTGTCCGAACCTCTTTGTACGCTCCATTCTCCGAGTCCATCGTCTTGCGCAGTTTCTCGGCCTTTTGTTCGAGCAGAACCGGGGCGTAAGCTATAAAAAGGCAAAGTGAAAATCAAAGGCTACACCGGGGGGAGAGCACTGACTTTCACGGAGGAAGAAGAGGCCGGATATTTGGATCGCCACGCAGACGATACTGGTGGACCAGAACTATCCCCATCCGCGTCAGTGGAGAATGTCATGTCCAGATGGAAAGGAATCGGGACTGACCACCCAGCGCCAAGTCGACTTCTCAGCAATCCACGCGCCCGCGACGGGGCCAATGACAGGGCCTAACAGCGGGGCGAGGGAATAAATGGCGATGGCTCTTCCGCGCTCGTGAGTTTCCCACGTATCTGATATCACGCCACCACCAATCTGAAAGCGAAGGTGAGGTATCGTGTCGCATTGAGGAAAAGAGGAACCCACCGAAAAAGGGGCACTGCCGCCTAGGCCAGCAAGAAAGCGAAATGCGATGAGCTGCCCAGTATTCTGGGCAAACCCGCAGCCAATGTTCCATGCTACAAACACGTCCCTGGTTAGCATTCGAAAACATCGTGGCAAGGGCTCACCGAGGTAGAATAGATTCGCGAGCTGGAGGACTCGCGAGCGGCCAAATATTTCACTAAGCGGTCCAAGGAACTATTGAAACAAGTCAACGACAGCGGTTTGGCTGATAAATGGGTAAACGTACAAGTGGTCCGACGGCTGCAACCACTTGTTAGCGTATTGGGAGCACTACGTGCCAGGGTATATCGCTCACAGTATGCAAGAACGAATACCGATATTGTGAGGGCCGTAACGACGGTGCTCGTGATACCGAAGTCTCTAGACAGTGCCTCCGCTGCCGGGGCTATCATAGACGAAGAAACTGGGCTGATGAATGTGAAGGACGAGACCACGATTGTCGCGGCCCACTTCTTCTTGTACGACCAGCTAGACGGTATAGGTGAGAATTTCGTCATCGAACCAAATCACGACGCACTTTTTCGGATTTAGTGGATCATCTGGGCCATCCCAGTCCACGATCAAAACATCCGACTGCCGCTCTTGTTTGTCGCTTTTTAAGTTTTCTGTCATTGGCTTCTCGCTGCCGTTGTTGACCGTGAAAGAAGTTCTTCGGAAGTCATTGCGAGGCTCGGAAGATGATGAGCCTGAGCCTTCGGTCGTAGGGTGGTTCACGAGGATATCTTGCATACGTTGGTGGGGGCCTCAGTGGGGGAAGCTTGGGAGTGGGAGACGAATGTCAAGGTATAAGTGAACCTCCGTTGAGCTTTGGCTTACACATTCTTCACATTCAACCGAATGCGATCAAACACGGAATTCCAGAAATTACAAGGTGTTCATCGGCACTAGATAATTACCAATGCACCTAGTTCTAGCTCGCTTTGCCTTTTAGCGCCTGGACACTGAGGCAAATCAACAAATTCAGTGACAACGACATGCGGTGCTGCAAGGAAACTTACACTTCAATGGAATTCTGGAGCCGTTGGAAACACTTTGAATCTCAAGGCCATATCTGCGCCAAGCGCTCCAGCGGAGTGAGTCGCATAATGGCACATGTATGTGCGCTGATAACCTTGCGAAGCTTCGAACATCGAAGACCCGAAGTGCGGCATTGAGACACGAAAGGGATGATTCCAGCTGCGCAGAGACTACGACATCTTCAAATCTCGCTAACGATGATACCAACCAAATGATTTGTCGGCTCTCGTGCGATGTCGAGAAGATTGAAATCCGTGAGCGAAGCGTCCCCTTTCTAATGCAACTTTGATCGGGTTGGGACACGCAGTGGAAGATGCCGGGCCGAGCCCCTGGATACCATATCGGGAAAGGCAAGTGGTTGGGCAACACGCGAGAGGCTCTGGGGAGCGTAGATGGGCACAGGGGACCACCAGAAATTTTGTACATACAGTATACAGTATGAACTAACTGTGTGCCAGAGCTCGAGTGGCCGGAGTAGGTATACGGAGCAGGAAGTGGAAAATACAGTCAGAAATGTGTACACAGGGGGGGGATACTTAGCCCGTGTCCCAGAAAAATATCGAGCACTTAGGAATTCATGGGACACGCTCTATCTCGCTTAGATTGGGTGTATTCTGGGTGCCAAGCGTGTCCCATAGAAAATAAGGTGCTTAGAGGTCGTTGGGACACGCTTTACACGTAACTTTCATTTTTCCCAGCGCCGGGCCATTGTTTCTCATCTAATCTGCTAACTGCTCGCTTATCCGGAAATATAGAGGGCTCGGCTACCGCATCTACAGCTTCACGCCATCATTTCCCCCTAATTCGCGTTGAGGAGTGTCCTCCACGCTCGCCAGAGCGCTCCCCGGGGTCGCCCACAGCCACCGTGTCCCGGGACACGCTCTTAGTAAGCGCCCCCGCCAACCGTGACCCATCATAACAAAGTCTTCTCAGTGGTTTCCTTAGTTTTGGGGGATATGCGGTGTGCGGGCAGAATCACGGATCCGGAGGAATCTACGACGGCCCGATGGTAGATGCGTGTGGAGTGGTGATGATGCGTGGGGGTGCCGCCGGATATCCTATTCCTTTATTCCGGGCACGAGCCTCCACTTAGTGGACCGAATCCTCCCATCGTATTTGCTTCATTTTCCTTCCGTCTAGTCGTGGAATAAATTGCGCAACCATGATGCTGAAGTCGCTGATCAGCTGAATGAGTGTTGTTCTGCGCTGGAATGTCGGACGGAACCATTGCAAGCCCCGCGTTCCACCAATGTGCTTGATGTCAGTGTTTCGACTGAAATGCGCTGGCGACGGGATGTATAAGACAGTGCGATGGCAGCGGCGCGCGGCGACATTGTTCTTGCGTTTTATTCAATGCTTACATTTCCGACGGAAGGGACTTACTTGAGGTAGTAAAATGAGGATCGCTTGAGATGCGCAAATGTGAGCGACTTTATTTTAGCGGACCTTGGTCCGATGCATCGATGGTGCTTCCAATGTCCGTGAAGGATCGCAGCCAAGGAAATGTTGAAAGACAGGGGCATCTCCTGTTTGCAAGTGGTTGCTCTCGGCTCGTCCTCTTCGAAGTTCCTTACCACAATGTTCTTGCTCGTTGCGGTCCTTGGTCTTTTTTTCTTCTTCAGAGTCTCTCCTCCCGACGAGATGCAAACAGGTCACGGATATCTAGACATCTGAGCTTTGATGGATACGGGTTCGTTTCGCAATTCCTTTGGGTTTACAGTTCTATTGACACGCCTCAATGATGCTGTAGCCTACAAGGAGGCCTCTGAAAATCTTGGGCCCTAGCGTAGTCGCTGACAGGCTGGGGCAGACGGCAAGCCACGCAGTCGTCTCGATGTTCCGGTCTAGGCTTCGCTGGCCTTAACAAGACATTCGCCTTCGAGCACTTCATGTATCGCGCACATTGGGCTTGGGGTGTACAGTGCGGAGTATACGATGCAGACGGCTGGTATGTGAGCTCCCGCACGAATGCCATCTACTTGTAACTTACAACTTCAAATTTCGCGCGGACCATCCCCTTCATCACCACGACCACCAACACGACGAACTCGTTCGCCATTATTATTAGACCTCTCACCGTGCCAGAGTACTCGCGCTCCACACCCTCTATCCCCTTGGGGCAGCTGCATACATGCACGGAGACATGGGCACGCGCCGCTTTCAATATCTTCGCCTCGCTTAAGCCACCCATCACACACGCGCTCGCCAAGAAGTTTGGGTGTTGATCGATGATTACTAGTCTGCACAGCGTCGAGTGCCAATGCACTCCTCGCGGTATGCATGCGATCCGCGATCGTAGGCGACTCGCAAGGAGCCCCCGGCTTGTAGAGGCGCTAGGAGAGCAGTCGTGTTGCCAATATGCAACTCCCAGCTATGGGTACGTCCTCGTCCTCCCTCCTCCCTTTCTCGCGTGTTCGATCCCGCTGATCACCGCGGGTAGTCCGTCTAACCATTACTCATGACGCACGAAGGACAGGAGATGGGACTCGCAGAGGAGACGCCCGGTGCCGGGCCTCCAGACGGCGTCATGACAATCTCGTAGTAGTGAGTCTTCTCGTCGAGTTACCTTGGTGATGACGATGATGTACTGAGCCCTTCGCGGTAGTGTCTAGCAACGCTGGGACACGCCAAATATCAAATCTTCAAGCTGTCAAATTCAAGTCTCGCCACCATCGGGCGAGGTGTTATTGATTCTTACTCGTAATCCTACTGGACACTCGCCATGCACGACCACATGCACTGTTCACTACCTTGTTTGTATGTAATCTCAACGTATTCATTGCAATGCCCTCCAACTTGCATAGTAGGTCTCTAGGCCGTCGACCAACCCTGGCTTCCTAGGCGTCCAACCGAGCAATGCTCGCGCCAAGTACGGGCGGAGTAACAGTGTCGCTCCTAGGGCCTCTTCGAACACTGTACCCGTCCATCGTATCAGCAAAGCTCTCCATCTCTACAGCGAATATGACGCAAACCACTCACAATTCGACGGTTCGATGTACTCATACGGTGTCTTCGTGCCCGTTAATCGCACTAAGTGCTCCAGGAAGTCGTCTACAGACTCCGTGAAATCGTTCGCAGCGTCGAATATCTGCCCTCCGATCATTTGCGCCTTCTCCGCCGCGCGCACGTAAAGATCAGCCAGGTCATCGGTGTGGACGAGGGCGAACCTCCCCCCGGGTGTGCCGTACCACGCTACCTTACCCGCCTGGGCTGACTTGAACAAAGTCGCAAGAAGAGAGCCGCCGCGTCCGTACAGCAGCGCTGGGCGTATGACGATGCCGTTGAGTGTCGTGCTCGTTACGACGGCCTGTTCGAGGGGTATGCGCCAGGCTGTCAGCTGCACGGGGGTGCTGAGCGGCGTGGTGTCGGAGACGATCTCGGTGCGGCTATCGCCCTGCACCCAGGTCCCAGACGTGTAGATGTACGTAAGCTTGGGCGCGCCGGGGGGTCTTAACTTCGTTGCGGACTCGCTGACGTCCTTGAGGATGGCGTTGGATGCTTGCGCCAGGTTGGGAAATCCCCCGATGCTCTCGATGACGACGTCGAGTTTGGCGACGAGGTGGTGCCAGGAAGTGGATGTCGGTTCGGCGATGACAGGGATTACTGGGTGTCAGTGGTTAGCCTGTGTTCGGCGGGAGGGGGACGAGAAAGGGAGGGCTCACCTTCTTCTGCGGCCAGTTTCTTGGCATTCGCTTCTGAGCGCGTCAGGCCGTATACAATGTGCCCTGCTCGGGCCAGCGCCTGGGCCACGGGAAAACCAATGAACCCAGTTGCTCTGACGGTTCCGCGATGAGTACGCTACGCCAGGCGTCTTCCGGAGCGCTCACCCAAGGACGATGACTTTCATACCCGATGTCTGAGGAACTCGTACTCTTGAGGTGCGAACTCGATGACTAGAGCTCGAGGAGCCTTATAAATGGCGCCGGCGGGAGCACACGGACGACCGAGGGAATGCGATGACAAACTCCCTGGGAGCCAGAACTTTCGTTTAGGATTCTCGAGCGATAGGTTTCGCATGTACTTGAAATTAGAATATGCTCCTGATGGCCGCATTTTCAGTCGTCTTGGTCCTGGGAAGTGATTGCATGCTCTGGTGGCTGCAGCCGCAAAGACCGATGAAGAAGCCGAACCCCCTGTTATCACGTGTTATCGATCAATCCGAAATCAGCACCGACAAGGCTTCACCATAACCAAATCACGACGACAACGAAGTCATGGAGTTGCTCGCCTCTTGGCACGAAGCGCCGCTGCCAGAATCGTCCTCAGACTCCCAACACTCCAGCTCAATTCATGAAGGCCAACTGCGCCAATGAGAGCCACCCCGGGGACGATAGAGCGCGTCTTTATTATTTGCTGGCTTTTATGCTAATGGAGTCGAGCATAAGCCATCTGCAGGTATGTGAGTGACTCCACAATGCACCCCGCGTACTCACGATTAGAATTGGACTCAGTCGATGCTGCACGGAGAACTCTTTGCACCGTTTAGCGCTGCCTCACTGATGAGTAGAAGAGGCTGAGGGGAGGACAAGCGACTTCGCTGAGCCGGATAGGATGGACTGATTGCAGCTTCTAGGTATCCTTGCGCCTCAGCCCTTCCTCCGTTTCATCCTGGTTGATTCCCGCGCGCAATGTGCTTGCTCCCCCTTCATTAGTCAATGAATGCGGCAATCTATCATCGCGTCGCCCTGGGAAGGGGGCGATGGCGCTGAATCAGCGTTGAAGCCAGCGTTGTGTAGGTCCAGTGGTAAGTTTTTTCCCGTCGGTTCTCCCTGTCGATAATGACGACGACGTACTGACTGTCTTATACGCTAGGATCGGCCAACTCAATTACACTCATCGCGCTTGATCGCAGACGACCCAGCATGAGGAATTCATTCCATTGTTCAACCGTTCTCCGTTGCCGTTGACGCTGCCTCGCCTGCTCGCTCATGTACATAATTCGTTTGCACTTCCATGTTTCATATTGCTGACGCGGCGTCAATATCAAGGTTCATATACGAGCTCCGCATGAAGGTTCTGGTACTCCTCCCGGTTCGATGTGCATCACACGGGGAGTGCGCGAGGAAGGCCATTCGGCTTGTTCCTGTGTGGGGAGAGGCTTAGGCGAGGGCGTGTAGGGAGGGTGCCATGAGCTGGCCGTAGGGAACTCGAGTTCTCCCCATCCAAATCATCCGCGGTACTTCCTCGTGTCTTCGTGTGTTCAATCCTGGCTGATTCCCGCGCGCAGCCTGCTTTAAGACGCCGACCTTGTTCAAGCCACTCTCGAGCGCTAGGAAGCGTCGTGCGAAGGAGTGTCGCGCAAAGCCCCCAGTCGCCTCCGTGCTGGGTGCACTAGATTGGCGAGATGGCTCTTGCGGCTATGGGCACCTAGATTCCCGCTGTATGCGTCCGGCCCAGCTGAAGGGAGGTGCTTCCGTGGCCGCGTTATGAGCACGTAGTGAGTCCCGCCTCCCCTCGCATCGATCATTCATTGATCGCATCGCAGCATCTGCCAGGTGTACATCTGCCTCTTCGATCTTTGATCTATGTGGAGTCTGCAAAGCACCTTCGTCCCCCGTCACGACTTTCACAGGATCGTCATCACTCAGCACCGGTGTAGCCTTTGGCGCGGGCGCCTCAGCATTAGATATTTCCCCTTTCCTAGCTTGCGACTAGGCAAAGCTCGCATCTTCGGCTCTTCCTGTCGATGTCGATGATAACACACTAGCCGATTCAATGGGAGACCGTGCCGTCCTCCTAGCCCGCCCTCCTCTCTCTCAAGCGTGCGCGTTCATCATCGACCCCTCCAGCCAGTGGCGCATTGTGGTGTCCCAGCTCGCCGAGCGCCGCCGAGATTAAACCTCGTCCATCAGGAAATGAGGCGTCTGCATTTTTGCATCCCATCGCCAGCGCTCAGCTGGGCGATCCTATCAAGTCCGTCCATTACAGTCTGACAATACCGGAGGCGTAAATGTTAACGGCGGGACATCGTAGTTTCTGAAGCCAACGCGCCTGGCATGCCCAAGACTAGCACAATCGGTATCCCTGTGCTCCAGAACACGCAACCTCCATCCCAGCCTAAACTCCTAAACCCGGGGGCCTGGAAGCCTCGACGACCCTGCGAGTTGTGGAACTCTGCCAGTCTGAATCGGCGATTTGGGGCCCTGCATTCCTTTGTTGAAGGGTAGGCGTCCTCGCGACTCGTTTGAAAATTTAGTCCCATGTTGTCCCTGCGGCTCGCAGCAACGCAGCAACGCTCAAGTTGTCCGGGGGCAACATTGTAGAGGGTGCCATGACGCAACCTTCACGTTCCGTGGTAAGGCTTAGGCTGAGTAGTGAATCTGTAGTCAACGTGGTACGTGATGATTTCCGTGTCTATTCTGTTCGGCCTCACCCAAGCTTCCTGTCTAGACGAAGTGAGCGATCATACTGCGACACGCCCCATGATGGCTACGGGTGCGCAGCTCAAGAGGTGTTTGTTGGCCAATTATGTGCATGTTTGTCGCCATTCTGGTGCTTCACCCTGCACGGTGGGCGACGGAAAGCTGTGTTCCTCACGAACTACATACAAGATGCAACGGCCGTACCCTCGCCAACTTGCAATTCAAATGCAGTGCACCGCCGTGTCGAAGTCAAGTCGAAACCGGTATGTTGCAAGTTCGAGACAACCTGCCGTCGCTTGTATTCGCTAAATTATTAAGCTTAGCAAAAATTGCAAAACTTCTAACTGTGCCTTCGTCTATAAGGACGAATGGTACAATGTTGGTCGGTGTACCACAACACTCGCGCCCTTCTACATTCGACACTTCTATAGCACAGAGCGATATAGACGCAGTGTTAGTCATTACATCGAAACCGAAAGCAATGGCCAACCCTGAACTCGACAACATCTCCGCCGACGATATCGTCATCGCGTAGGTGTTTCCAATACGGACATGAGGGTATGCGATTTAACTGACCGTGTTGCTTCGCCCCGCCTTTCAGCTTGATGGGGGCGACCGGGTCTGGTAAAAGTCAGGTAGTTCACGCCAATCCTCCTTTTATCTCGCGTTTGGGCTCATATCCGGTTTTTTTAGTTCATTAACACCGCCACTAAAACGAATCGCATGGGCGTCGGACACACGCTCAGATCCCATACCTCATCTATCCAAACAATCCGGGTCCCCCTTCCGAACGACCGCCGAAACCGATCGGTGGTATTCGTAGACACGCCGAGCTTCAACAACACCGCAGCCAGAGACGCGGACGGTGACGCAGACGGTGGACTATCGGACGAGAAGGTGCTGGAGATGTTGGCGGAGTGGTTGGGTAGAAGGTCGGTCGTCTCCAAGAGTAAAAATTAAATCGCGATTGAACTCACGCCCCGATAATCCCCGTAGCTATCAAAACAGTATCAAGCTGTCGGGGATAATATACACCCATAGGATAACGGACAACCGGATGGCAGGCTCGCCACTGCGCAACCTCCACCTCTTCGAACAGCTTGTAGGCGTCGATGCCATCCCCAACGTCGTCCTCGCCACCACGATGTGGGCTCCGAACCCGTCGGCGGCGCAGCAGTCTCTCTCTGAGAGCAGGGAAGCGCAGCTCGCTCAGCGGTACTGGAAGGCGATGCTGGATCAGGGATCGCGCACGATGCGGTATCGCGGGACTTACGAGTCCGCGTGGAGCATCGTCGAAGGCTTTCTCGCGAATTCGACACCAAGGAAGCTGCTGCTCCAAAGGGAGTTGATCGACGAGAAGAAGCCCTTGCATCAGACCAAGGCTGGCATGGCGCTGCAGGATGTGCGATGGATAGCATCGGATTACCGTGCAATGGACAAGCACCACAGACGGCTGAGAGTGTTTGAAAGAATGCTTGCTGTTTCTGTTTGAAGGCGTTATTACTTCCCGAGCCCCCGGACCTGGTCCTTTAGTTTGAGTCCGGACTCCATGGTATTATATTTACTTCGTGTTCAGGGTATATCGAGGAATCGTTAGCAAGCACGAAGTGATGGAACCTACTTTTTGTTATTCACTACCTTATTTTATTACACCACATGGTCAGTATATATATATATAACGCATCATACATCGATTATTGGCCTGCTCCACGACCCCGTACCGTAGAATTGACAAGACCTTCGTCGTCGTCATCATTGCTCAAGCAGAGAAGTTGGAACACAAGTAAACTGGAAAAACAAGTAAACTGGAACCTCGGCTACTCGTAGCACACTTGGTTTAACGGACATCGTACTGATAATGCTCTGCGTATTGGTAACGATTTTATGTTTATGAAGGGAGGACTCGTCGTGGTCATCATTCGACGACATCCTCGAATAACCTGCGGCCTCTGATTCGGAGGGCCAACAACGATTCAGCCATGAACTAAGGTCAACACATTCAGCTTACCAATGTTCTCGATCTCTGGGACCGCCTGCTCCCACCATTGCGGCCATTTCGAGTTGGAAACAGTACCATAGTTTATACGAGGAACGCTGATTGAGTCCCTATGCATCCGCCTATAGGTCATCCCATCATTGACGTCAAAAACCAGCAGTTTGTCCACGATGCTGAAGAATTTGGTCGCGATATGGAGCGCATCCTCCGAAGTATGCATGAGACGCATATATTTCAACCTAGTCGCAGAGAATGGAGATAGCTTGTGGGCGTTCGGACCTGGGGGCATCTAAGGTATGCAGGAATAAGAATCAGCACCATGAAGGGCGGTGGTGAACATACTGATGCACCGTCCAAAGAGAGGTACTCGATGTTGGGAAGGCCACGTAGCAAAAGTACTACTACATCAGGGAAATATGTCTCGTCTACGGACAGTGTACGCAATGCCTTGAAGTTCTGAAGGACATACTCGACCTCGACGCTGACGGGATAATATGGGCCGTGCCCTGCGACAGAAAGGTTCACCAACCGAGGTGTAATATCCGTGAACAGAACGAGGTCCTCAATTGGCACTTCGAGGCATCGAAGGTTAGGAAAAAACGTCCTCGCTGATAACTTCGGGTCTGAGGGTTGGATGGGGTGGCATAGGACAGCACCTGGGTTTGCTGTGCGTATGATAAGGGTCTCGAGTGATGGGTGGGACAGGGTGAGGAATGGCGAGAGATCGGTCAAGTTGACGCTGCGATCCACGCAGAGGTGGGTGAGTTGGACGCTACGGGAAAGTAGGCGTAGCGCACGTTGACCAGGTACGGAAGGATGAGCTCCACGGTCTCTTGTGTCCTGTCGTCGTGGGTGGTAAAGCATGGCTTTCCCTCGAGAAGGCGATACTCAAAAATATAGGAGGTGATGAATTGTACACCAGAGTTCGTCGTGATGTTGCGCGATAAGTACGCGAATGCGCGAATTTGCTTGGAATGGAAAAGGGAAAGCAGCATATCTTTGTAGATCAGACGTATGGCGATGGCGTGGAAAGGGCGAGATACTAGGAGGAGCGAACATAGTGTTTCCGGTGCGCCCAAGCGATCTACCTCATCCACAATGGCGATAAGGATTTCATTCGGGAGGGTCGATGGCGTGCATCTGGTGCTCAGATTTAGTCCCACTTTACCTTCGCTAAAAATGCAGCGACATGACCTACCGAATGTCTGGAATTATCAACGACATGATGGAGTGAAGCTTAGAATAGCTCCGGTAATCTCCGCCACTCCAGCGCCAATCAACCGTCGCCGCTCCCTTCGTTCATTAGGTGAATGTGTCTCGTATTTCTCTGCTAAACAATAAAGCCATCGTTTCATACCATCGAGGGTCCCCTCGTGAAACCAACGAGTCATGAACATGATCGGTAGAACGATGGAACGTACTCCCTACCTATTCTAATGTAATATCAATGGGCCTACGAGTTAACACGAGTCCCGTGTATATGATTGTCACTCCTTGCTCGTTCGTTATCATCCATCGATTCGTTATTGCCCACTCGTTCGTCGTCATCAGTGTGATAATTGTCTACAATTGTCGCGTAACCCGACATCGTTGCATCTCAACGGATGCAGCAAAAGCAGCAAAAGCCCACGGCCAATTTCCGATCCAGATCAGATGGGGGGTTCTTCAGCCGTCAAGTTTGTTTGTCTAATGCCCTACGGCATTAAATCGGAGGAGCTTAGGTTGACGGTTTCCCGATCAACAAGAACATATCGTGCCCACCAGCATTTAAGATGTCCTGTTCGGTGTGGATTAACTTGTGAGGTATCCATCGAATCTCTATACACTCGCGTACAGGGTTTGAATTAAACAACGTCGAGGATTAAGAGTGTGTCGACAATGCCGGGAGCGATGCGTAGCTCGCCCCGAGGCGAGTGAGCCAGGCGGAGGTATTCAGTTTGGCCACTGCAGAGAAAATGGAGAGGTTGTGAGCATCTGAACGCAGTTGGATCTAGAAGGCGACGAAGTTGATCGATAAGGATCAGCCGCACGATGACAAGCGGTGAACATACCGACGAATGGTCCAACGAAAGGTATTCCAGGTTGGGTAATCTGGGTAGCAGAGGCGCAACTCGGGTGTCAACGTTTGTCCCCTCGAAGGACAGCGTGCGCAGTGATGGGAAGGTACGGACGATGTGCTCCTGAGGCATGACGTCGACAAATCCAAACGGATGTTGTCCGCGGACACCAAGCTTCACCAGTGAAGGAGGGCGTCCTCAAATAACAGAAAATCTTCGATGGGCGCCTCGAGACACCGAAGGTTGGGGCATAAAGCACCAATGGATAACTTTAGATCAGTGGGTTGAAATGGTTGGCATGTGGCAGCAGAAGGGTATGCCGGGCGTATAACGATTGACTCAAGTAACGGGTGTGATAAGGCGAGGAATGTTGAGAGGTCTGTCAAAAAGATGCTGCGATCGACGAAAAGGTGGGTGAACTGGACGCCGGGCGGGAGTAAGCACAGCGCCTGGGGATCGAAGACTCCAAAGGGCCAAAAGGTGATATGTAGGCGTTTGACATTCATCGAATAATATAAAGGAGGTGATGAACTGTACGCCTGGGTTCGTCGCGATGTTGCGCGAGAGGTATGCGAATGCGGGGATTTGTTTGGGATGAAAGAGAGATAGTAGCATCTCTTTGTAGATCAGACGTATGGCGATGGCGTGGACATGACGAGATACGAAATATAGCGTGGCATCCAATTTGCCTAACTCATCCACGATGGCGATGAGGATCTCATTCGGGAGCCCAGATGAATCTCTGTCATCACTCGCCTTTAGTCGCGACCTTAGTGCAGGAAATAGGCCTCACCGAACACTTGCAGTTGACTCCATGATGGACGTGTTGAAGAGAAATGGGGAGTCCGTCGCATTAGCGCGCGTTTACTGTGCAGTGTGACCGATGACCTGAATTCACGCCCCAGCGCTTGAGCTTGCGACTCCACGCTCACTGCAGCAATAGTGGCAATTCGTAGACTGCTTTTATGCTGATAAGAATAGATAAGGCAAACGAGGACATCAGAATGGCTTGCCCCGTGGATTTGGACGAGCACTGAACAATCGCAGAAAGGAGTCAGACGCAAAAACAGTGATACAGACACGAGCTAATGTGTTGTGATGACTCTATGATACACTTGTCGAGATTTCAGATAGAGGAACGAAAGCAACAACAAAGCCAACGGCACCGACTCTAGCCTTCTTCTTCATCTTCATCCTCGCTATCCCACGTGTTGAATCCCAGATCTCGAACGCTCGTAACCGCAACCAGAAGTGGGTGGTTCTGGTCGAAACATTGCAACATTTTCCCCACCTCTTCTAGCGAGAAATCTTCAATCTCCTCCATAAGCGCCATCTCCTCTCTGCTATCTTCTAGGTTCATCGACGCCTGATGTGAACGCGTTTTACGTTTCTCGGCCAAAGATTGAAGCTGTCGTTTGGTAGCCTCGATGACGCCCTCGTGGAACTCGGGAGAGAGAGCTGAAACGCCCCCAAGTACCTGAACAGAGTCGGTGAAGCATTTGTACAGAGAAGCGAGGAAGGATGCATCATATTCGGTGCTGATGCAGTTTATAAGCTGGAGGAAAGTAGCGGAGACCATCTGGTTGGTCAGAGTCCCGCTTGTCTTGCCGCAAGCGAGGAGCATGGGTACCAGCCTAGAGGGTGTTAATTTCTGAACGTCTCGCATGCTGACTAGCGGCTTACATTGCACAAGATTCCCGGACGCCTTCGTGAAAATAGAATTTGAGTGACGGAAGGGTGAGCTCTAATGTCTGCGGAAGGTATGGAGCAAATCTCGGGCCCAACGTCGAGCAGTAAATAAGAAGGGTTTCGAAGGCCTGGCATTTCTCATCTATAGCTGACGTCCGGATGCTAACGTTCTGGCCATTTATCGGAAGAGTCTCCCACCCATTGCGATCGTCTGGCTGCACCTCGTCATCGTCTACGACACTCAGGCTCAGTGACCCACTGTAGCGAGTTCGTGGGCAATGACGCACCGTAGACTGATATGTCTGCCTTTGCGTTTGCCGCGGTTAGCAGCGGTTGCATGACGACAGGTAGGTATGGTTCAAACTCGGCGCCCATCGCTTGACAAACCTTCGCCCAAGTAGCGATGAGATAGTGGCCCTCTGTATCATTCGGATCAGGAGGTGAATCTAGCGGGGAATTAGTCTTATTCTAAAGAAAAATGCGTCGAGATCCTGACTTTGTATTCGAATGAGGGATTCTATCAACGAATTCGCGTCAGGGCGGAAAGTCTCACGTCCGACGGCAATAGCTAAGAGCAGTTATATTAGCATGTACCAACCAAACCAAAAGTGAAGGACAACATGCCGATTAACCCAGCGCATTCCATAGCCTTAGCCCTCAGCTTACGGTATGAAGGCCCTTCGGCATTTTGAAGGATGTTCAAGAGTAGCGGCATGATGGACAGGTAGTGCTACTGCGGTGTCAGCATGACAGCGAAAAGAGTTGTCTAAAGGAGGGCTACCTTGGCAAACGTAACTTCGCTAGCGTCAGCTACCATGGCAAGCGTGGTGACAGCTTGTTCTTGAACATAACGTCGGACGGTTGATGGGTCTCCTTGCGGATTCAGGAGCTTCAAAAGCCTCTCTACGATTGGGTCAAGATAAGGAACGAGTGTATCCCGCTCGACGCCTTCGCAAAAGTTGATCAACGCCGCAGCGGCGTGCGAGTGCACCCTAGAAAGGGCACAGAATTAAGTATTATCACTCAGCAAAGGCAGTGAACGGTAAATTCGTGACGAACCTAGGTTCAGGATCTTCCAGCGTCGGTATGAGGGCTGAGAACAGTTGTTCATGGTATTTCGCTTGGATAACTTCCTGATAGGCGAGGAAGACGAGATACAACAGTAGTAGCAGTAGGAAAAGGTGTGCCGCGTAGAGAGATACCATAGAGTACGAGGCGAGGAAGAAGGGAGACCGTGCGTTAGCGGTGTGGACACTCCTGTGATAGCAGGAGAGGCTCACCTCGAGGTCCGTACAAAGCTGGCCGCTTGACGTCCGTGAGTTTGGCATGCGACGATGGGGTGAGTTTTGATTTCACTTACACACATTGGCATGCTGCATAACGGACTCGCGGATGCGAGTCTCGGAACATCGGGATGACGAGGCTGTTAACCGCAGCGGCGCGGTTTGGCAGGGTAAGTGTAGAAGGAAAATAAGTAAACGCCCTGTGTTCCATAGCTGAAAAGACGCACTCAACAACTTTCCCTAACTCGTTGAGCATGACCTAGGAACGATATATCGGCACGTATACAAGGTGAAGTGGCGGAGAGGAAGCTCACCTTGCCGGTCCCTTCGGCGATCGATGCTATGGCCATTAGGCCCGCATGTCGAATCCTCCAATCGTAACTGGCTAGCATACTAGGTATCTGTATAAATGCCGAAGGTAGAACTGCACGGCCACCCGTCGCGCAAGCTAATCGGTCAAGCGATTGTTCGTACAAGGCTGGAGTAGACTCTGTGTCGGCGCTGAGAGTCGCGGCGCTTGTTGGTGAGGATGGCTATAAGTGGAAATCAATCATGCGGCGCCAAAGAAGAAGCGAAGAAGAATATACGTCGTCATTCAACCACGACTGTAGCCCTTCGTTGGTTGATTCAGATTCATCAAATTCACCCATACCCTCTAGACACGCCCGAACAATCACGCCAACCCACCCACTGACTTTCTTCACCATCCCCGGCCGCGCTTCGGAGAGCGACACCATGAACTCAAGTGTAGCAAGGCGAAGCGCAGCACGTTCATCGTCATCTGTCGAGTCATTCGGCTCCGCAGAAGGGTCGTGCGAGGCTTCGCCGCCGGAAGGTGCAGGTGGGGATGTCGGTGGGAAAACGAAGGCTGTCTGACGTCCATTACTACCACCATCACTACTTATAGGGAAAGGCTTGGCTACGGTGGGTGTCGGACCGCAGTCTGCTGCTGGGGTGAGCAGGGCAGGTAGGAATCGGAGGAGTGCCTGGAGGTGAGGTTCGAAGAGAGATGGGTGCGAAGAGCACAAGGGTGTGAGGGTCGTGAGGAATTTCGCAAGATAGTGGGTATTACTGTGGGATTGCGAAGGATTTTGGGAGGGAGCTGCTAGAGCAGGGAGCGTGTCGAGCATGAGATGGACGAGGGCGAGTGACTGAGCGAGTTGGTGGGGATCGCAAGCGGATAGGTAGGCGACAGATGCCGAGAGTGAGGCCCAGCGGACCTGACAAGCGGCGTGAGGTTCTATAGTGTAAAACCGGGCATGTTACTCACCTCGACACTGAGTGGATCCTGGAGTCCCCTCTGAAACACGGACAAGACTGCATCTGTCTGTAGATCCATGACAAGATTTGGGCACCCAGCGAACACCCTATAGGCGCTTTCCCTCAAATGCTCCGGCTTTACAGCGCCTTGCATAGTTATGGCGTCGCCCGATTCACCTTGTTGAGCCATGCTGAATATTTGAGCCTGTAGTGCATGCCACGGTCGTCCTCGATTCATGCTTTGGTTTGCCAAATCGCCGACAGTGTCCACTGACTTTGGGCGAACGGACGGCGATGGTTCATGGGCGAGGGAGTGGAGGAGAAGTCGTTCCAAGGTAGTGAGGGATTGAGAGGGTAGGTGATCGTACAGGCAACTCCGAGACTGGTTCGGAGATGGCGAGGATGGCGATGTAGCTGGCTGCGGCCGAAACAAAAGTCTTCTAAGCAATACAAGAGAGAACGATCGCATCTATGGTGCCTCAGAGACTGGTTGGACGCCACCCGATTAACATACGCACCACTTCCGTATCGGCAGTAATCGCAAACTGCGCCAGTGCTAGCAGGTAAAGTTCCGGTGCATGTGCCAGCCGTTCATTCACGGCTTTTTCAGCGCTGGGATTCTGCCTTCAGATCGACGGGGAAGCGAGTCGAAGACTTGGACGTACTTTGACCGAATTTCATTGTCGCCCAAGACGAGATTGGATAAGATTTGGGTAAGTTCTGCGGTGATCTCTGCTGGAACAACTGCATCCATAGCTGGCCGTCTAAGTTTCTAATGTCCAAGATGATTCTTGCTCGTCGTCGCAGTCGTTGTCGAGTGTCGTCGAATGTGGTGACTCTGAGAGAGAGTGATCGGAATAAGATGAGCCGCACGTGATCTCAAGCTGTTCGCAACTCAATGTGACATCACATCACGTTTGCGAACTAAGTTGTTGAACCAGAGTGTGTCGACAGTCATTCGATAGTTAGGCTGCAAAGGTCGCCCAGCCTTGAAAAAGATCTACTATCTAGAGATAAGTTCGCGCTGGCACCCACACCCCGTGAGTTCTCTTTGTTTACTAGTTCTAGGATCTCCTTGTGAATGATGATCGCTTGGAATTAGAAGTGATGGTCGACGAAGGAACGTCCACGAGGAACTAGTGAATTGATATCACCATAGCATGTCTCAGTGTACGTCAATCTCATCCCCTAACCATTACCTTCGGTAGCAATGGTGGCTTTGCAAGATACAGGGGTGTGTATAACAAAACATTGGCACCACCGTAATCAAACCCTCCAGCTACAAAGCAACAGAGCAAAGACTTGTTGTGGCACTGGCGCTCGTGTGTTGATCTAGATGGCGGCGCAGCCAACGTTGATGGGGCCGTCTACAAAATTTGTGGTCAGTCGATTTTCCGAATCGCTAGTATAATAGCCGCCGCGTTTTTTTACTGAAGACTACGTTTTCGTAGCACACGGTGGTGGCGGAGAGACTGACTTTGCCTTATAGACAGTTTGATCGACATTGGTTGTGTCGCTATCGATATCCTCTAATTTAGGTGTTGGGATGACGGATAACGGCGCCGATCAGTGTCTCATCTTGACTCTAAATATGCCAAATTCACGGATACAGCTCACTTCGTTTCAGTAGACACACCCCGGTATCTCTGTATCCTTACCGTTGACGTCTTTGCTACCGAATCTATGTTGTACTTCCTCCTCCCACGCTAAGCGTATGATCAACCATTCACAACGCACCACACGGAAGAAAATATTCCAGGAATTATATTGAGTCATAAACAAACGGTGTGGGCAGACGATTTCAACATCGAGCGAGTCGAGTGAATACCAAAGCATCTCGAACAATTCACGCATCCCAGGCTTTTCTAAATCCCAAGGACTTGATCACTGCTTCGTCTTTGCCAGTTTCGAATTTCTCCAACCCCGCAAGAGAGGTTCCAGCGGAGATGTGAACATCACCCCTCTTAAGTCCGTCCATCGTCACGCGGATGTACTCGTCCAGCGGCATCCATATCTTCGACAGCCTCTCGGTCGTTCCCTCAGCTATATTCACCACCGATGCATCACGATAACCATTCAGCAGCGATACCGCTCGTACTCACCGTCATGAAGCTCGGACTCGACGAGTGGCGGGATAATCTCCATGATGTGCACGTTTGTCCCCTGTAAGAGTGCGTGGAGCGAGTAGCTCAGCGAGTGCAAAGCAGCCTTGGTTGCAGAGTAGTTGGCCACCCAAGGACCGGGTGTTATGCCCTACATGGCTCGATAAATTCTCCGAGGCGACAAGATCGCTTCCGAGAAGGGAGACATACCAGCCCGGATGTCACTGGGCAGATGAAGCATGGCTTTCCTTCGGCCTAAACGCGGAGTGGTCAGGCGACAGCAATAGTTCTATATCGCGGTTCAAGATCACGTACGCCAAGCTTTAAGAGGTGTGGTAGGAAGTAAGTGATGGTCGTCAAGATAGACGTGTAATTGACGTTGAGCTCGCTCAAGAGTTCTGCGACATATACTCAGTGCGTAGCGTATCAATGATGTAAGACGTTTGACGCACTGTCGATATTGATAGCCTGCGGTTTCTCAAACCAGGTTTCGTACTGGATACCCGCAGAGGGGACAATAGTGTCCAGCTAGCAGCCAAAGATCTCCCGTGAGCAAGGTCTGTACGTCTCCGTCTCGACTTTATTAGTGCAAGAACTCACATCGGGATACTTGGCGATCGTATCGTCAACAAACTCCTTTATCGCCTCTTTGTCAGTGTCGAAATCGATCTGAATCGTCTCCATCTTTGGGCGGAGTTCATCGAGACGATCTTGGCGTCGTCCTGTAGCAATAACGCGAGGTTTGGTTGGAAGGTCGCTGATCGCATGAGCAAGGGCTCGACCAATGCCGGCTGTAGCACCCGTCACGAGGACGCACTTGCTATCGTTAATGGATGGCATCTCCACGGATCGTTTTATGAGAGTCTTGTGTGAAGGCAATGGAGAAGAAGCGGAGGTGCGAAGATGGCAAGAGTTACCCGCACGCTCAGGAGAAGCACGTGGGTTCCCTATCCGAAGGGTATGTAAAATTCCATTGAATCCCGAAGAGTCGGAGCGTCCTCTGGTTCGCGCTGCCAAGGCATGTGCCCTAAATCGCATGGGATGCGAGCCAGTCGTTTCTGATATTAAAGCTGAGAAAGATGTGAACGTGACCGTGCTTTGCTTGCTGGGTTATATAGAACCGACTAAATCGTTGGACCACACCCGTCTCGCCACGTCGAGCTATAGGTCTATCGTTCGGGGTCTAAGCATTCTTTTGGTGACAGAAGAAGATACTATGAGTCGATGGATATACAGAAACAGGGAGCGACACCCCGACAGCTGGCGTCCAATCCCTTTCAATTTTCAGCGTATTTTCCAAAAAGAAAACGCACAACTCCATCATCGCGGTCGTCTGGCCCCGGACAGCTTCGTAACGCTCAGCGTGCGGTTGACCCTTCAGTCTTGCGGCCGCCTACAAAGTATACATCGATCCAGCATGTCCAAGGAACGCAAGACGACAGGAGCGACGAAACACGGGAATACGAGAGAAATATCGGAATTTTTCCCATCGTGAAGGTAGAAAAGAAGCACGGTCAGATAAAGAAGCATTCGACATTTCGATCATGATCATATGTACTCGTTGTGGTTATCACCGCGTCGCTCGGCGTGAGGACGAGCACCGAAGCTAGTGATCATGAATTCGAGTCTATGGCGAAGTGTGCACCGACGCCAAAATGTTTTCCGTGCTGAATCCTGATGCGGCTCCGAGGCATTCTGAAAGCGATGAAGGGGGAGTCCTACGGTCTTGAAATAAGGGGAGGCTTCAGGGGTGCTTGAATTCGAAGACAGTACTCAACTGACCATTCCAGAATAAGTAGCCGTTCAAGTTGCTGGAGATGTTGACAGTTTGACCGACACCAGAGAGGAATGATATGGGCGCTTGCCCTATTGGTTTCGGCTTATCATGCTGTCACAGTCTGGTGTCACACGTGCCCTTTTGCTTCGAGGAACGGCCACCGTGTACAACGTTCAGTATGATTTTCGAATGATGGGCCGACAAGGCCCTCACTCTCATATGTGTTTTCACCGCAGACTACCAAGCTACTACATCTGAATGTCAAGCGCTGCTTCTACAGAAACTGCAACTTAGTCCGAAGATTAACTGGCCACGCATCACGCCCATCATGCATCATGTTCCTTCACATGTAACCCAGGGCACGTATACTTCCATCTCTCAGGCGTACAGCGGATACGTTATGGCGAAGCGCTTCGCCATCGTGCTCCCCATTTCTCGGAATTCTCGTGCTCCTTTCTCGCCTCTGGCATTAGCGCAAGCTGAAACATCCATTGGGCCGGTTTGAATTTACGGGGCGAAGTAGGAGTACGTACGGCCCATCGTTTCTCCTGGATGTCTCTCCCTCTGTACACCGCCGAATATCCAGAATCCGGAATATGTCGCCAAAGAGAATCTAGCATGCCAAGTCACTAAAAAGTCAATAACGACGAGGGGAAGGACACCGAAATAGAGGGTGGCTTTGCTACGAGGTGAGATTAGCTTCAACATATACCAATCATCGCTATCCCCTTGCTCACCACAGCGCTATCAGCGCTAGGCTGCACAATCTGCCAACACATCGAAGACCAGGGCACTAAACTTCAACTTCCATTGCTCGTACAGCACGACATGGTGGGACCCACCGACACATGTCTGAATCTGACTCAGATTGACTTTTTTCTGACAGATCGTCTGCGCGGGTTTATCAAAATGACTCCGAATGGAGATTATGGGTGGTACTCGTGTATCAAACAGATGCCGAAGATCCTGAAATCACCTCCAGACATAGCGTAACGCCGTTCATGATCAACATGCATCATCTCGTGTTACCGGCATCATGGTCTGGTATTTTCGTAGGTGGAGGGCTGTTTGCGCCATTGTCGTTTTAGCTGACATCAGACTCTCAGATGTCTCGCTGCGTAGCCCTTCTCACTCTTCAGCATTCCCGCAACCTCTGGGCTCGTAGTCGCTCGTAGTCCACACTCCGGTAAGCGTTTAGTCTCTCGTATTTTTGGGAATCTGCATCTAATCATAGCTTCTGCCTAGGTGATCGGCTCGCGATTGACACTCCACGATCGAAGCAAATAGCACCCGCGATCACTTGTCAATTAGTGGACCAAATTACCGAATTGCTATAGCGGCGGCGGGGATCCTAGCAACGGATAGCCAATCCTCGACTCCTTAACATCAGGAGACGTCCATTTGTCTCCTTGTCTTACGGCAAGAGTCTCCGTCCGACCTTACGGGAGCTTTTCCTCGTAGAGAACAGCGCATCAAGTCCGCTAGAACGGTCCTCGGCAATAACTAGCTCGCATTATACGGCACCTTTGCTCTGAGGACCGCTGCCATTTTGCAACATCTGTGGGAAGCATCGGAGGCCGTCCTCCTACCTTCTACGCCAGCGGCAAACGTAACTCTACAGAGCGGGAGACCGATGCTCAGACGCCCGTTATTCGTCAAAGCATCTATATATAATACACATCTCCACGACTCGTTCAACTCAACCCGTCGGGCTTCGACATCTCAATACTCAATCCTCAACACCCCTACACTTATACAATGGACCAACAAACGGCCATAGCGTGAGTGAACATCGACTGCTCGCCCAAACGGTAGAGACTCGCGTTTACCAACTATTTCTCTTCGTGCAGATTGATGGGTCCGCAAGGCCCTTGCAAGACTTCTGTGAGACGAACACATCGCTTCTCGTGCTCGAAGTACGGATGCTTATGGTTTCTGTTGCAGTTCATCACCGCGTCCTTGGGCGGGCAGGCATAGCAAGGTTCACCTAGCAGATTCGACAGCGTCCATCACTGGGACGCGGGTCGAGCTTCAAAGCGGTCGCGAGGTCGTGCTGGTTGAGGTTCCGTCTCTAGACGAGCCCTCTTCCGTCGTCACGCTCAGTCGCTTCCTAACTGTGATGCACGTACACGGACGTCGTTCAAAGGTCGAAGTCCGCAGCGGAGACCAACATTTAGACGACATTTAGGTCCAGACAGCGCTCGTATGCTGGGGCCATATTCTCCAGCCGCTCGAAGATACGCGGGTGCGCAAGAAGGATTTCGCGCTCTTCTCGCAGGTACGGGGCTATCCCTACGCAGAATACTGCCCTCATCACCGTGATGGTTGCGGACGAAACCATCAATGCCATGCGTGAGGACGAGCTCAGACGGGAGTGCTGGCAGGAGACCATCACTTGGGGCGCTAGAAGAGCCCGCTTTTCGAACGGCAGCGCGTCGGCACGGACGATCTTGGAGGGACTGTTCACGCCTGCGGCCCTGCGACCGTCACCAATCCAGGCGGAGGATGCGGTTCAGTTCCTGCATGCGATGTTGGCGAAGAACAAAGCTGAATCGGCGACGATGAAGGATGCGCTGAAGATTGCGAAGGCCGCCTCCGAGGACGACGAGTTCGTGGAAGAAGAGGGGAAGACGTGCGATGGTCTTTCGAGCCAGAGGGGGGATTTGAAGCAGCTTCTGCGAAGCCTGGGAGCGAAGCACCGCCGACTTTTCGTTCTCCCTATGACTTATGTGTGCGTGCCTTGATGCTTTAGATGCGGAGCAGCTGTCAGGTGGGATTCGCAATTCAAAGATTATAGATACCTGTGATCTCTTCTTGTTGGATATCGGGGGCTTTCCCGTCGTCGTAAAAGTCTATGTACTCACTATAGCCCAGCTATTGTCTCTACGCTTCACTTTGGGTTGAGGCCTTGTCCAAGATGCGAGGTAATCGATATTCACATCTACAGTTATTTACCCGCGCGCAGGACGCGCGGCCCCGTCGAGAAAGCTAGTGACCATGCCAAATTACTGACCGTGATTCCAGAATGTTACGGGTGTGTGGATATGTTCTTGATGTGTACAGCGCAGCAGAGCAAGTGTAGACGGCTTAGTAAGTTGGGGGCAACAATTTATCTATTATCTACCTTCTCAGTCATCCTCGATACTTCCCGACGCCCTACCACCTTGAGCCGGAATTACTCAGTACCGCAGCTTGTGGATCGACAAACAAAAACCCACTCTTTCAACGGCTTGTTCCGCGTGTTTCCACCATTCTTCCCATGGATCGAGGATATCTATATCCAAAGGCAACACATCGGTTGAGTTCCTGTACATCCGCATTGGGATGATTTTGACGTAAACGTCGACGATGACCAGCGTGGCTACGATGCCGAAGAATATAGGTGCGACGACCAGGGGGTCCGATTCTGTATGTGTGAAGCGGATGTATCGTAGTTTGGTCGAAGAGAACAAGGGGAGGTTGTGGGAGTCTGGCATCTAATGGGAATAGATATTGGAACGGTGAGTACCAACGATAGAAATAGAAACAGCTGGGAGGGAACTAACAGACACGTCTTCTAAGGACAGATATTCGAGATTTGAAAGGCCGCGTAGCAAAGGCGCAGCAGTTCGAAGGGATATACCTCCTAGGCGTAGTGTATGTAGCGATGAAAACTTCTGCAAAATATGCGCCACCTTGCCTTCATCGCTGGGATGGACATGAGCAGTGATATAGAGGCTGACCAGCAAAGGGGCGTCCTCAAAGAGGGCCAGTTGCGCTTCCAGATATCGAAGTTTAGGAAGCAATGCGTTAACTGACAGCCTCGTATCAGTGGGTTGAATGGGTTCGCACGGCATGAAAACAGTGTGTGGTGGGATCCAATTGACTCGAGCGACGGGTGCGACAAGGCGAGGAACTGTGTGAGATTATTGAGTGAGGCGCCACGATCCACAAAAAGGTGGGTGAGCTGGGCGCTGGCCGGGAGCAAGCGAAGTCCCCTGGCATTAAAGGACCCAGGCCAGAGATTGATATGCAGTCGTCTGACATTCACCAGGTACGGGAGAATATGCTCGATGTCCAATTGACGAAAACCCTCAGTGAAAGAAGCTGATCGATCCACTATGTGGAAAAATGTACACGAGGTGGTGAATCGAACGCCTGGATTCATCACGATGTGACGCCATAGGCGTGTGAGCGTACGGGCTTCGTTTCTGAGTGGAATGGATATGGATATCTCTTTGTAGATGAGCCGCACTGCGACGCTGTAGAATTGGCGGGATACGATAACCAGCGTGCGCAGCGCTTTGGGCGCAAATTCTTTAGTTCGTTCATGATGACGAAGAGGATCTCATTTGGGAGAGCGGAAGAGTGTCTGCAGGATTTTAGGCTCGCAATGACTACAGGTAATAAAACTAACCGAGGGGCTCTGATCACTTCCATGGCTTCCATCGAGCTGGGACTTTCGTAATAAATAGCCCGGTCGGCCATGCTGCGAGTTGAACGTTGAGTACTTGAGAACTGAGATGGAGTTGACGCGGACGGCTATATCTTCCGTCCTGTCATTACGTAGCACCGCCATGAAGCGTTGCAACATAGATAAATCTTATCTCATCGTTAGGGGCGGCCCCAGATCTACAATCTCAGATTTCTGTCACCTGGTTCATTTCTATTCTACGCGTCTAGGGTCCTGACAGCGAGCTAAAAATAAAGAAAACAATGTATGTATCCAGAAACAACATTAAAACCCTCCCTTCGCTTGTCTTTGTTCTATCTAACTCCTGATGCAGCATCTCATGGCGCGTGTTTAACTGTTCACGATGTCTGGTTGACCGCCGTCTTCTGATCAACGCTAAAGTCTGACAACGCCAGCATCTCCGTCCCGATCTTGATCCCCGCAACATTCTCGGCGGAGAACTTAACATCGTCCCCGCGCTGCGACTCCACCCAACTCCCGCGCCTGAACCGGGGTGCGCTGACGGCGCTGATGCGCGGGCGGCTCGCCGAGCTGATATACCCTGAGGAGTCCTGCCCGCCGATGTGCCGCAGCCGATTGCGGGAGTTAAGCGTCGCGAGGAAGCTGTTTACGTAGACTGCAAGCAATACGCAACACGCAGCACGCGGCATCGTCAGTCAGGGATGCGGACTCCGGGCGAGACTTACGCTGCGCGGTGATGTACTCTATCACCATGGCCCAGATGCTCTCGGGCTTCGAGATAAGCTGGATACAGCATGATCAGAATGCAGCTCGTAGAAGGGATGGGATTGCAGGCACGTACAATTATCGTTTGGGCGACAACTAACAGGCTGTTGCAACGAAGGTCACGATATCCATGCCAAAAGATCGCGCAACAAACTCACGTCGTGAGCAGGAATCTATTAATCGAGTATATGATGAGTGTCTTGATCAGTCGCATGGACCTGGAAGGTGAGGTGAGGACCAAAAGAGACAGGACCGTATGATATGTGCACGCACCCATTGAAGCCTCGCGCGTCGTAGAAGATGATGCAGAGCGTCGCCGAGACTGTCCCGTCGGAGATGACACGGATCACGAAGAGCGGGACCATCGCAGTATACTGTGCCCTGCGTTAGCAAACCCATCGTGCACCCAATGCTCACGTACGACGCATTCGTGGAGCTTCAGCAGTTCCCACAGATGGAACCTGCGCGGTGAATCGTGAATTAGACGCACGCATCGTGGGGGGCAGGGCGACGACGCACAAACTGTAGCTGAAGTCTAGTTGATGCGCGGGATGTGTTTAGCGATCCGACAGACGAAAGACGGAGAAAGGGCGTTGACGTACATATACCGAATCCTACGCAGTCCGCCATGGATGTCAGAGCAGTCTGGGGATGCACACACACACACACGTGTACATACCTATCTGAGCAACAAGCAGCAGCATCAACGCTACCGTGAGTATGACACGCCATCGGCCGCTCGTCACTATCCATCGAAAACAGGGGACGTTAATCAATAGCGAGATACGTATGAAAAGGGGAAGGGGCGTACTGAGGAATATCACACGCGTGAAATAGCTGCGGCGAGGCGTCAGCGTCAGCAAGGCCGGGATGGTAGGATGTAGACGTACGTTTGGACGATGAAGCATATAACAATCTAGCCCACCGAAACTGAGACGAAGCTGGGGAAACTCGACGGCAGGGGACTTACCCCGGTTGTAACTGCAGTCTAACACCGTGCATTCCAGATTAAGAGACCCAGCTGGCCGGGGAGAGGACTACGTAGTACGCACATAGCAAGACCTGTGCCACGTGAGCCACACCGTCGAGGTAACTGCACGAGTACGCACCATTCGCCGTCGGGCAGGATCATCGGCTGCGTGTAGCTTTTCACCTGACGTACGCAGTGGAAATTGGAGCTTCGACGTCAATCGGAGAGTGGGTGGTGCTCACGGAGTAGTGGTAGACGGTGTGCGTAACTGTACACATTTTAGTGCTAGAGGAGGAACAAACGGGAGATGGGCGTACGGAGACCTGCATGGAGCGTTGCGAGCCCCCTGACCGTGACGGTGCCAAAGGTGAGGATGTGCCGGGTCACGAAGGGGGATGAGACTCACCAGATCCCACCGACCTATCGACAACACATATCAAATTCATAAAAATCCAGGACATCCTCGAGTAGGGGCACATACCAGAGCTTTCATGCGCAGCGAGTCCCGGGGGTAGGTGACGTAGTACATATATGCCTGTGCAGCGAGAGCGTCAACACAAGAGAATCTCGTTTCACTTTGCAACGATCACGCACCTGCAAACTTGCGATCCCGTACAGTACGAACATCACCTGGCACGCAACCAGCGAGCTTCCTGTGAGCCCAGTGGCATGTAACAGCCTTCAACGATCGTCCGTGTACCATATTTCAAGCGAATTGCGGTGCGCACCAAAAATCTCCTCGAATGTCGACTGGGACATCGGCGTGACGCGGTCGGGGAGGCCAGACATCGCGGACGGGCAACGGGTGGGCGTGGGTGTGAAGATGTGTGCGTGAAGGACGTGGGGAGTGAAGGAAATCACCTAAGGGTGCAGCACTGTGCAGTGGTTGTTATATGTAATAATCTGCAAGCCAATTGCAGTGTTTACCCGACATGGTGCGACTGCGGCTCGCTAGAGAGGGGTGGCGTATGCCGTGATATCTATAATCCTATACATATTTTAATTCAGTGCAAATAATGGAAACGCTTCGTAGAAAGCAGGGTCAGTATGTATTGGGGTAACGAAAAAGCGTGAACCGAAAGTTCGAGAAATATATAGCTCCACAGCACTACGAGAGACTACGAGGGGCTGTGGGGCAGACGGGTAAGAGTTTTATAGGGCCTCGTGGTCTTATCGTGGCCTGGGGAATGTAGTTGGTGATCGCCAAGGGCAACATTGATCATGATCGAAAAGCTTCTTCTTCTAACCGTGAGAGTGCGATTTTCGCGGCCCTCAGGAATTTTCTTTCTTTCTTCATTGCTCCCTAGTGACGGCGGCCGCGTAGAAGTATTGAAAGTAAAACATCGCGATTCTTGTTTGCCACGGGATCGTCAATTGCAGACTCTGGTTTTGGTTTTGGTCTGTCGGTATGGTCACCTGCCGTGCGCTACCCCATGCCAACGAATGGCTCAAATCTCCACAGATTTTCGACATACCAAATCCCCCATTAAGCGTCCGCGCAACGGCGCCACAGCTTTTAATTCACTCTTCAATTTTCTCCGTCCCCACCGGCCTCCTGTCTGCTCCCGAAGGCGGACACCATTCAAATCGATTAGACCGATTTCGACGATGGGCGGTAGTCAAGACACCCGTCGACAACGTGGTATTGGTCCTCACGACCACAGCTCTGGCAATGATGGTTGGTGCGGGTGCGCGCTGTAGGCATCTGCCTGCTGCGACACATATGATGGTGTATTTGGGGGCTGTTCAAGATTTACATCCCACTGCATGCGTACGTGCATTTGGGTTACCATGGTCGACCTCCGGCACGGCGATATGCGTCTCTCACAGCTCGCAATTGGCGGACGCGCTCACATGTGGGTGTGGGTGTCCCAATTCTCCAGGCCATCCCTAGATCCTCCCCATCTTCGCCGCACCAACACGCTTCGCTCTGGCGTTCCGCGCCAGCTGCGTATGATTGGTTCGTCTTCCGCATCGGCGGCCATGCGGCTGGAAGAGTAGAAGAACAGTCGGCTGGTATTTGTAGTGTGATAGCTAACAGATTTCCCTATCACACAGGCCATGCATATACACTAAGGACTATAGGACGGAATGAAAGGACACGCAGAGGGTTCGCTGAGCTGTGCTACTTCCACTTCTTAAATCCCCCGAGAAATACAGAGAGCGCCAGTGTGTCGAGTGCGGTGTTGCCGTTTATGGCCTGAATCGAATCGCAGCTATGAATCTACGGGCGTATGTAGATATGCTCTTTCGCGCCGGTTTTGTTCCAATGAGCTGTCGGTCACTTTGTGGAGCGGCAGTGTTGGTTCCGAGGGGACTGTTGGCCAGCGAGCTGTTGGCCGGAGCATGTAGAGATCCTAGATCGTCTGGCATGCTCGCTGCTTTGTCAGTTCTCATACAGTCTAGACATGAAATGAAAGAGATGCGCTACGATTCGGTGGCATCGAGTACGCACAAGTGTTGTGCACATATCCCTCCTGCCGTAGTTCCCGCCATTTATGGTGCCCAACAACACGTCGTCCACGACAGCATTGGGACGTTCACGGTGTGATGTCCGCTGCTCGGGGTGAATCTGTCCGCGAGCGAAATGGAGTTCGTGCCGGTTGAGAGTGAGATGCAGGCGAGGGAGATCTGAGGTGGAGGGCGCCGAGCAATCGGAAGGCGCTAAAGTGCGATGGAAGGAGAGGGGGATACTAGTGGCGCTCCAATCAACGCGGAGGATGTACGGCAACATATCATCGAAGGCGGAAAAAGATGCAGTTTGAGGTAGCACGGTTGACCCGGGCCCTGAGTGGGGGCGCAATGCCGTATCAGCGCTGTCTTGGGCTGAAGACATTCCTCCTCAAACTGAGACAGAGAAAGACGGTGCTGAACGGCGTTCTTGCGCGCTACAGGGGAATGGGAATGAGACGACATTCGCAGATCAACGAGCGTAGGAGTATACCAGACTGCAGGCTGTCAGTGATTGGGACGATAGCACGGATGATGTCGACGATGTCGGGGTCCTTGTCGTTCCTGACTACGAATTTAGGCTTCAATCTTTCCTTCGCATGCAATCAGAGCGAGTCACAGCGCGGGTACGAAGAAGCAATGCACCTGCCATGCCTTGCCGGATAAAGCGAGTGTAGTCCTCCGCATTCGCAAATTCAAGACAGACACGAACATCCAGCTTAGGGTGTGGTTCATACCATCGGCGCTGCATCAACTGGCATTAAGCTTACCCGCGGAGGAGCTGTTCTCTAGTCCTCACCCGTTCTGCCTTGAGCCAGACAGTGCTTGTCCCAAAGGACAGTGCGTGTGACCACGATATCAGCCTCATCCTGTTCATCATGCGTTGCTCGGGATGCTATCTCATTGGCTTCGTTCTCAGTTGCCAGCGCCTCTTCATGGTCATGCTCCATTCCTCAGGAATTCTATCTTGATGCGAGAAACAAGCTCCTATGGCACGCAATGACCGTAGCTACTAACTAGGGGCAATGCATGAAACTCACTGAGGTGTATGGGGTGAACATTGCAATATCCTGGGGCAGTCTTCCTTCGTATACAGTAGCTGTCCCTCGCGCGACATGTCGTCTTCGCATGTCGTCGCGCCCGTGGAGAGACTCGCAGTCGCGTGGAATGCTCGGTGAGTGCGACCTCCGAGTCTCATCCTCATATCAGTTCCCAACGTGCATCGCGTATTACAAATGTCCCCCTCGTACCTATGCACCGGCGTCCCAGTCTCGTCTTCCCGATGGAAACCGAGCTCATCGCATACTACGCGAACCGGGGATGCGTGCCACGAGACAGGCCCATTACTTTCTCCCTCTAATTCAGTCCACCGACACCGTGAGCCATGGCCTCGGTGTGGCGTCCAACATCACGCATCACACATCGTATGTTCGATCGTCGCGCGGCCTTCTCTCGCATCTGCGTCCCCACGTCCCCTCTTCGTCTTTTGCGACATCTATACAAGCTGGGGGCAGGTCGGACGTTGTCTTAGCAGGGGGTGAAGCGAATCGAATCGCACGTGCGAAGCTACGGAGGAGGTCGCTCCGTAAAAGCTTATCAGTCAAATGGTCGCGACCGATTGGGAGAACAGCACGAATGATGTCACCGATGCCAGCGACATGGTATCCTCGTCAGAGACGAGTCGATACTCCAATTTCCTCTTTTTGCATGCAATCAGAGTGAATTGTAGATCAAGACATATAATGCACGATCCTGATTCCGGTCTCTTTGTCATGATGCCAACCCACACTGAAGGCTGAACATGAGCGGCGCGAGACGGACACAGAGGATATGGATACGGGAGAGCAGGAGTTAGTCGTTTGAGTGAAGGAGCTGTAGCGTCGTAGCGCTTGCATCTCGCTTGTTCATGCATGCCTCACGGCGACCACACCTCAAACATCTCACAATGTCACCCGCTCCTCAACCAAATTAATCATACCTCCTTATCATTCGATGGAGCGGCCAATCATGAACGAGCATCCCAACGGCCTCGAGGCGACATAGCTTCGTTTCTAACAAGGCAAAAAGTCCATTAGATATGGGCGCTACAGTACAGTCACGGCTGTAGCGCCTCTCGGCGCCGTCGATCCGAAGGCTTGGAAGCTCGAGCGAAAGGCCTGGGGTTTCGGCGGTGCCACGATGAGATATCGTGAATGGTCATCGGAGTGCGGATGCTGGAAACACATCGTTCAGTCCATTGCTTGATAACACCATCCTTCCATCCCTTTAATGGCGCCCCGCGCTGGTATTGATACTGGCTCATGGGAGTATACGGCGTAAGTGCGAGGGGCCGCGATTCCACGTCGGTGTGAGGACAGACGGAGGAGGGGACGTAACCGTGAAAGAGAGCGTCGGTTGACTGTCGGTTGGCGATTGGAGGCAGCGTGTGGTGGATTCGGGATAAATGAAGGAGGATAGAAGAGAGGTTACTCGGTCGTAGATATGAAACAGGAAGCTATGAATCAGGTCCTATCGAACGGGGAGGAGTCTTTAAAGCAACGGCACGACGCAGGAACTGCGAAGAGTTCGCAACAGCTGCCTGGTGTGAAGTGATATATCAACAGGGGGCGGGAGAGACATTCAAGAGCGGCGAAGACACGCGCCACGGACTGACGGAGGAGTCAAGGAGGAGTTCGAGTAATTGCAGATTCGAGGAGACGTGCGATGATACTGTATTTCAAGCCGCGATCCACGTGAACGATTGAGCCGAGAGGACGCATGGACAGCGGGAGTGGAGAGTGGTTGAGTTGCGAAGGAACGCCGCCACGGAACGACGGAGGAGGTGTGGTCATCGCCATTGCTGAGTCGAAGAGACAACCGTCGAACCACGCAAACGATTGAGGCGGTGAGACGCCAGGATCTTGGGCGGGGGGCACGAATTAAGGACGGGTATTAGGAGAGATGAGCGTGCTTGGTGATGCAAGTGTTGCAAACTGACGGTGAGACCGAATCATCGAAATTATCGAGTACTTCAAGAGCGGCGAAGGTGTTGGTGGTGGCGGTGGTAGATATCCACGACAGGCAGCGGGTAGGAATTCAGGAGATCGATAACGACGTGTCCTGGGGAAGGAGGCAGTGAGACAGCAATCTGGGGCAGCCATTATCAGTGTGCTGCTAGCAGGGGGAGGAAGGAACTCACGGAGAAGAAGCGCAAAGAAAAGTCTCTAGATGAGCGATTCATCCTCCTCCTCCGTCGTTTCCTTATTTTCCGTTTCTCGTTCTGCCTTCCGTTGCGCGTAAGGGAATCTGGGTGAGCGGTGATCGACGACGAGCGATCGAAAGCGCGTCGCTGGAATCCCGCCGCGAGCACTGAGCCGTAGGGTGTGCATAATTCGAGTTTGCGTACCCCAAACAATGTCTTTCCGATCCGACATTCTCCAGCACAGCGCGCTCAGCTATGTGCACGATATGCGGCCCAGCCGTTGCAAAAGGCGCGTCGAGATCGTGGTCGTCATGCAAGGTAACTAAAGCCCGCACGCGTCCTTCGCACTATCATGCGCCATGCAGGTCTCCTACATCATATGTGTCAGCAAGCACTCTTCATGACAGCGAAGAGAAAGTGCACAAAGAGACCAACTAACTTAACCTGCTTTGCACCACGAAACGGTTGTTCCACACCATATGGAGCACCTTGGCACGAATACCTGGTTCAATCCGAGACGCGCCGGGCTTGCAATGTCCCGTAGGGTTTGGTTAGAAATCAGCCAGACTCCTGTTAGATGTTACTAACTTTCCCCCTCGTCGGAGCATTTGTTAACAGGCGTTACTAACTGTTAATTCTCACGGTAGTTTCTAACCATTAGGAAACAAGTAACATTGTTAGTAACAGAGGTTAACAATGTAAATAGCTGTTAGAAAACATTTGAACGGTTACAAATTGTCCCAATCAATTCCTGAGACAGTTTCTCCCTCGCTTGACATGCCCTGAGAACATGGAGACATACTATACTAATACCGTTGCGCTGACAAACAGCCTCTGCGCCAATAGCCACATCAATTATCCATTTCTTTACCACATTATCACTGGGATACCGGGCAAGGAAGCTGCGAAAGGCAGGGACCATTGCCAGAACGATGGGGCCCCGTTCGAGGATTGGGACAACACCATCACCAGTTGTCTGTGCTTGCCATCCGAAGATATCTTTCATTTGTTCACTGAAAGCGCCGCATTCATCACCAGTGCGTTCGAGTATATTAGGGTTGATTGAGAACGACAAAAAGCTTGAGTATATCGAGTTGGCTTCGTTCTTGCATGGTAGCGTAGTGGGAAACCGATTGAGGAGTACCTCCAGGTTCAAGGACACCTGCCATGTCTTCGTGAGAAGCATCCTCGGCTGCAGGGAAAGGCATGTGATGTTTCTCTTTGGGTATGTTCGGCGTGTACGTGGAAAAAAGAGTGTTCAACCCTGTTCGGAAGTTGCCGTTGGCCAATTTCCTGGGCCGGCTATTCTAACAATTCTTAACAGTACAAAATCATCGCTCCCAGAAGTACCTGTTACTAACTGTTACTAACTGCTGTTACTAACCATTACTAACCGTCAGTTACTAACTAGCGCCTTCCTAACCAAACCCTAATGTCCCGATTGACGACGCAACAAAGAACTCAACCCCACAACTTAGTAGCTCAGAGGACGCTGTTAGATCGTTGAATATATCAGCGGGAACTCAAGTACTCAAGTACTCACATGCACAAGTCAGTCTTAGTCGCTGGATTGAATCATTCATAGTTGGTTCGAACGACGGTCGTGAACGTTTGAACTGTCACGGTCATGGTCACACTCTCGGACCGACTCCCGAACCGTGACCTTGGAACCTGCTCTCGGTCAAAGTCGACGTCTGCGAAACATATACATGAGTTTCGCCCAGCCTCTTCGGGATTTCGACTTATATTCTGCCCCTCGACGCTTGCGCCGGAAAGCGCCGCATACGAGAAGGAGAACGCACCGACGTCCGGTCATTGGGTAAAAAAATGATGCGTCCTTTTGCTGATATCCCCGCTTCATCCTAACTAACTTTGCCTCTGCAGCACAGCTGGCGACTACGTGCCCAAGATTCGTTCGAAATAGAGGCAGGAATAAAGGAGGCATAGAATGAGTTCGTCATCCCAGCTCTTGTTTGCACCTCACGTTAAAGTCAAATTTCTTTCAGGAAACTTACGGTCCCAAGCGGTACGAGCGAGCGCGTCACAAGCGTATTGCTGGTCTTACTCCGGGACACCACTGCCAACTTCCACAAGTCGATGACTTGCAGATATTCACGCACCGTTCGGCGTCGGTTCATCCTCAATATCTTCAGTCATCACCGTCCTCAACATCCCCATTGAACTCACCAACGTCGCGTTCAACGCCCACCTAGCTCAGCACTTTCGATGTACTGTCCGCCGGCGTATACCTACATCCTATCACATCACAAACGGATCGGGATCCTGTCGGGTTACGAGTTCGCCCTTTCCCCGCAGAATTTCGACTGATTGTATGGGAGGATAATGGAAGACGTGTTTCCAAATGTTGCCACGCTGGAAACTGGGGTTTTCGATGGAGAAAGGGAGGGAATGGGCAGGATGTGGGGGACCTTGAGATGTTGAGTATCCGAGCGGATACCTCCCGCGCTTCAGCTACACGAGTCCCAAGGCCCTCATATCCGCCTTATCTGCGGGGGCACAATCATCTCTACAGCTCTGAGTCACAGTAGCAGGATACGCGTTGCACTGCGTCTTGATGGGGAACAAGAACATCACGGACGCACCATCCACATTCCAAAGTCACCGTGCCACCACCCCCACCCAGTCGACCACACGTCTCTCCCTTGCACTGCCGCTCGTATCCCACTCGCTCTCTATACCAGTGCTACCATGGTGCGCCTCGCTGAGGACGAGCGGCAAGAGAGACGAAGTTACTGCACTTTGCGCCACGTTGTGTGAGAGAAGAAAGGATGACGCTGAAGACGCACCTCCGTCATCTTCATCCTCCCACCCTCCCATAGCGCCCCCAGCTGCTCGCCAGACACTTCGGCGGGCTTTGTACATCCTACATCATCTCTCTGCACTGCCTCTCGAGTCCCCCCGCCCCGCCTCCGACTCAGTCCTCTGTGCCTGTGATCCATCCTACAACTATATGCCACTCGACTCGAAAATCCCGACGCTAGCCATCGCAGGACATTCTGAGACAGCAACTGGTCATACGGCAGCGCATATAGGGACTTGTACGCAAGTATGGGACAGAAATGAAGGAATGCGGAAATGCCCGACTCCTCATGTCCCTCTGCTCCACGCCTCTTTCCACGCTTCCTTGGGATCAGCGGGACGTCGAACACTCGGCGTCTATCTGTTCGTCCCCGAATCGGCAAGCGGAAAAGGAGGGGGTGGGAGGGGAAGTAGAAGAGAGCGCATGGCGTAGATGATGGTCTGGGAAAGGGAGAGGAGACGCAGCACCGGGACTCGGGATGCGGCGTACGAAACAGTTCCGATATTTGTTGATTTCGAGGTCCGGTCTCCTGCCGTCTGTCCGTTTACTTCTTGATTCATCACCTCATTGCTGCACCGCTTTTGACTTGTATTCCGTCCATGCCCACCATTTTGTGATTATTCGAATGGACACTGCACTCCTCGTACTTGAACTCACTCGGTATTTACAATTCATAGCGCGTTATCATTTTCACTTCCGTTATGCGTCACTTTACTCGTCGTTACTCGATGGACAAATTGTACAGAGAATGACGGCGGTGCTACTAGGAGTATATGAGACCGCGGGAGTAGGGGAGGGGGAGAGGAGGCTTCGGCATACCGCTGCTCATGCTCTCACATACGCTCTAGCCAATGCTTTTCGCCTCGGATATGTACAGCAAAAATCTCTAGCTATCGGGTACCCGAGGCGATCCAGACACTGTGTATATGAGTGTCTGGTAGGCCGTCCTATGGTAGAGAGCGAGGTACGTATGTGTTGTCATATTGGTCCATTGCGCCGTCTGATGTTGATGTCGCCCAGTTCTCACTCCTCTCCTGCGCTGTTTCGCTCCTGCGCTTCTAGACCCACAGTGCTCGCAGATCGTAATGCGTCTCTGCGGGTCCCGTTCACGTTTAGCTACAAGACCATGCACGTCAATCAGATCCCCGAACCATTGAAATACTTGTGAAGAACTGCCAGCGCAATGCGTACTGCAGCGTTTACGATGGCCCTTTGAGCCCAAATATCGGTTTGTCCTGCTCTCATCGTATTGAACAGACTCGCTAACGCCATCGCGTGGTCGCAATGGACCGCTCGCAGATACATAGGGTGCTCGACGGCCAGATTTGACACCTGCTAGGGTGTGCATCCGTCTCAATCTCCTCTACCTCTGTTTTTCAAGCCCATCAGTCTCTCCTCTCCTTCTCTCCGAGTTTCTCTTGTCCCTTCTCGCAACACACTGTTCCGAGGTGCAAGGGTTCGTCCTGCGCCGAAATCAAGCCTGAAAATATACACGGGGCGCCATACAACAGTTATGCGACTCGAAGAGTGGCCGGGGCATTCGTATCTCGATAGACAGGACACTTCGCTGCAAGGCATATAAATTAGGGACGGCAGGATGGAATGTAAGGACACGCAGAGGTACTTGTACTGAGATAAGTCGTGATAAATATCCAAAGGAATACAGCCTGTCTTCAAATAGACACCGTCAATCTGTGGTATATATCTATTCCAACAAGCGTAGTGTTACCCGTTATGTCTTTATGTAGTACGAGGGGGCCTGAATCGAATCGCAGTTGCGAACCTACGTGCGTATGTGGATATGGTTTTTCACGCCAGTTTCGTACCGATCATTGGCTGGTCACTTCATAGATCGGTAGAGCCGGTTGTGAGGGGACTGTTCACCAACGAGCTGTTGGCCAGAGCATGTATAGATCTCAAGTCGTTCAGCATGCTCGCTCCTTCATCCGTTCTCATAGAGACTTGATATATAATGAGAAGGATGTGCTACGACTACAGATTATTGAGTACGCACATGAGTTGTTGACATTCTTCCTCCCGCCGTTGTTCCCGCCGTTGATGGTGCCCAGGAACGCATCGCCCATGATGGCGTTGATGTAGTTGACGTTGACGGTGCGGTGTACACTGCTAAGAGTGAATCCGTTCCCAAGCGAAATGGAATTTCTACCGGTTGAGAACAATATCTCACCTGCTGAGATGGTGATGGTGAGGTCGTCTTGGTGTGATTGTGAGGACGAATTTGGATTGCGATCCTGAGATGCGGGCGAGGGGAATTTGAGGTGGAGGCTGTTGAGAGACCGGAAGGCGTCGGAGCATAATGGAAAAGTTGGGGGAATCGTGGTGGCACTCCAATCAACATTGGCAATGGAGGAGATGGAGATAGAGATATGCAGTGTGAGATAGCACGGTCGGTCGTCGCCCCGATTGGAGGCTCGATGACGTATCAGTTGTGTCTCTAGCTGAGGAAGGTCATCGACGAACTGGGAGTAAGGAAGACAGCGCGCAGCAGCGTTGGTCTGTGCTACATCGCAAATGAGACGGCGATACGTAGGCACAGATCGATCGTGAAAGCATACCAGTCAAAAGATCGTCAGCGATTGGGACAAGAGCACACATGATGTCACCGATGGCAGCGACATCAGTATTCACGTCAAAGATGTCTCGAAGCTTCAATTCCCTCTTTTCGCATGCAATCAGAGTGGGTTACAAGTAGAACAAGACATTCAATGCACACACCATATCCTCGTGAAGAAAGCGAGTGCACTCCTCCGAATTCCCAAATTCAACAACCAAACGGACATCGAGACATATGATTGAACTGTAGTATTGAAACTACATCTATCAGCATTAATTAGGCTCCCACATGGTGGAACACTTATCCTCACCCGTTCTACCTTGAGCCAGACAGTGCTTGTCCCAACGGACAATGCGCGTGTAACCTCGATATGAACCAGATAACATGTATCACACACCACTCGTGAAGCTCTCTCATCAGCTTCTTCCCGAGTTACCAACATCTCCCGGCACATATTGCCATCCTCCAAATATTCTATTTCGACACCCCCCTGGGAGAACCTATGACATTTAGCTACAGCATCCACTAACTAGGGACTACACTTGATACTCACAGAAACTGAGGTACAGATGGCGTCCAATGTAAAATTTTGGGGCAGTCTATCATTGCATACAGCAGGTTTCTCTCGCCCGACAGGCATACTGAAAAAATCGCTCCGTGACAACAACTATCTTTAAAGTTGAGCTCAACACCTAGGTTTTGTCAGACACTCGTCAAACTCTACAGCCCATCAAAGCTACAAAATAATAACTACCTTCAATAAACGGGTAGTAATCTGTACTTGAACCGATCCAATCGTCAGCCCTACAACCTTCAAATCCTTGAAATCCGTACTCACGTGATTCCCATCTCTTCGTCATAATGCCCACCCATACTTCAGACTGGATGCAAGCGGCTCGAGATGGTCGCGGAGAATGTAAGGTAGAACAGCGGAAGGTGAGAGTTCGAGCGAACGAGCTGTAGCGCCGTAGCGCTCACGTCTTGCTACTTTATACATGCCTCACGGTGACCACGCCTCGGATATCTCACGAATGCCACCCTCTAGTCAGCCAATCATAGCGCATTATCATTTGATGGTGGCTATTCAGAGCTGTCAAAACCAGGACGATCAGCACCAACCGCATATTGCATCCCCTCCCGAGCTCCCAGTAATACACTCGGGCTAGGGTCGTGCTTTACTCTCCAGCCAAGCGTGGCGAGCTATCCGCGAACATCTAGTCCTCCAGCGACGTGGCCCGCGTCCACAGAAAGCGTCAATCCTGCACGGCCAGCCCCATCGCCTTGACGCGACAGAGGACACAGCCTTGTCCTAACAAGGCAAAAAGTCGACATACTTTTCGCACAACATCACGAGGAGAATGGAAGACAAACCATACGTGATATATGGATATCGAAGTCTCGATAGACGCCATGGCACGCTCATGGCCCTCGGCGCACTCATGGCCCATGGCCCAGCTGTAGAGTTTTTTGCCGCCGTCGATCTGAATGCTTGAAAGCTCGAGCCTTCGACGGTGCGACGACGAGCGAGGAGATATTGTGAGCAGGCGTTGGATTGTCGTCGAGGTCGTCCTCACTACTCTCTAGCAATTCCTGGCAAATTATCCGAGAGCATCGACGAGCAGCCATCGCCTCGAGGCACTGTAGCTCCATTCCCAACACGGCGAAAAGCGGACGTGTGGTGCGTGATAGATTGATATCGAAGCTTTGATAGGCGCGACGATTTACTGATACCCCGGGGCCTGTAGAGCTTCTCTGGCTCGTCGATTAGAACTTTGAAGGCTAGGCTTCAGCTCCTGAGTAGGTGGCTTTGGGCTTGGGCAGTGTGACGACGAGATATTGCCAGCGTTTAGTGGGATGCACAATCTCCGACTTGAGGGCGTCTTACCATTCCATTACGGCACACCGAACTTTCAGCAGATGCTAAGCAACTTAGGGCAAGTGCACGACGAAGTACGGGTACGTAATTTGATACGGTTGTTCGCCTGCACATGAGCGTGGAGAGAGACGCAGGAGACGTAGGCACGAGGAGGGTAAGCGATCAGTTGGCGGTTGGCGATGGCAATTCCAGGCGGCACATGATGGGTTCGTAGTAAACGAGAGAGGCGACTAGAGAGGCGACTTCCAGTCGTAGTTGTGAGGCTTTAATGTATCGATTGGGTCCGAACGAATGAGGCGTAGTCACCGGGGCGATAGCGCGTGGAAAGAGCTGTAAGGGATTGGAGACGGTTGGTTGGCGTGGAAGTGGACGGCGGGAGACCCAATCAAGGGGAGCGTGGACATACATGCGGCAGATTGACAGAGAAATCGGGAGTTTCATTGGATTGAAGAGACGAGTGACGAAACTAGATATTTCTTACGCGAATGATTGAGATCACGAGAGCCAACAATTGGACGTGGGTGCGAATTTGGGACATCCCAGCGGGGAGAGCGACGTGCTGAGTGCTGAAGACGTCGCGAATTGACGGCAAGGCGGAGGTTGGTGCAGATTTGGAGTGGCGGTACATGTGTTGGATGGTGCTCATACGCCACGTCCTGCGGCGGGTAGGAATTGAGGGGCACCTTCAATTTACGTGTATCCCAAGGCGGGAGGTGATGAGGCAGCGCGCACTTTGGCGAGAGCAATTATCAGTTCCTTGCTAGCGATAGAGCGGTGGAGAAGCAACACATGGGAGATAGGGAAAAAGAAAGCGCTTGGTTGGAAATGTCTTCCAGTCAATGTTCTTCCGATTCGTCGATATCCAGCATAGCGAGCTCAGCTATGTGCGCGGTTTGCAGCATATCTCTACTGATGTGTCGCGATCGTCGCCAAGGAAGGTCCCTAACTCCCTGACGCCTGCACGCGTTCTTCGCGTGATCGTACAATCTCCAATCGTCGAGGTCTCAAGATCTGGGCTTGGAGCAGGATAACCAGGCGTCCCCTACCCGCTGCTCTACTACGCCGCGTCTTGGATGTCTTTGCAAAAACGTTCCTTGTTGCCTAACTTCGGAGCGTGGGTAGGTCTACATTCGTGATGGACGACAGTACGACTGAGATTTTGGCGGGAATACAAAGGGAATAGCGTGTAGCGTGTAGCGTGTTCGTGGCCAGCGCCGCCGTGGCGGATCGACAGAGGAGTTCCAGTGATTCCTGAGTTGAGGGGAGGGGAAACGACGTTACGACATTCCAGGGTGTAAGTCTGCGATCTATACGAGCAGGCAAGGGCTGTCATCTTGGACTGCGGGTGGAGAGGAACATCCTTAGTACCCAGTGCCGAGACTGAATCTTGAAGGCGTATGTTGACGGCGACACCGAGATTGTCGCAGGCTTGGAGAGAAGGTGACCTGCGAAGGAAGCATTCGGCTGCGGGCAACGTTAATGCCCAGCAGCAAGGGAGACCCGTCGATCGCTGCGTATCGCAAAGCTGGAAGGGGTTGGACAGTGCTCTATCCGAGGGAGAATGAGAATCAATATGTTGCTAGAGAGAGAGGCGCGGGGAAAGGAACTCACGGAGAAGAATGATAAAATGGAGAGTGGTGAGTTGAGAGCGTACCCCAGTGAAGATCAGGTAGCGGAGTTACAATGTACCAATAAACACATCAAAGCGGAGTTATACATTGTATTGATAGGAACAGTCCGCGTGGAGTCCAGCGGAAATTGCCCAATTTGGTAAGTCTACAATGTATACAATAAGAACCATCCGCGCGGAGCAGCTCGCACATCGGAAGGCCCGAGAGATTGACCGGCAATACAGCAGAATGCTGTGGAATGGTTAGTGAGGTAGCTAGGTTGTTTTCAATCATTCCTATACAGGTACACTGATGCAGCGGGGCTAGTGTCAGTGAATCGGTCCAGCATCGGACAGCCGATGTAAGCCGATTGTTTGCTATTGAGGCTGATGGTTTAAGCCAGCATGTAGCCGAGACCTACTGGGATGCTGTATATGATGCATCAGTAAAGAAGTCGGCCTAAATAAGCAAAAAATCGGTACATCTGACGTCTGGTGCAGGCTGATGTTTTGGGATACAGGCTGATGTTTTCAGGTAGTAGGTAGTGTGCATGTACTGTATTGTTATACATCATGATACCCAGACCAAAGCACCGGCCCATGTAGGCAAAGCGCTGCCAGATCGGCTGAACAACAGAGGCCGAGGATTTGCAAAACAAGCCAAGATTCTTAGCGGGTGAGTCGCTCGCATGTTCGTGGATGAAGTGCATGATACTGAGACCAAAGCACTGGCCCATGTAGGCAAAGCGTCGCCACATCGGCTGTACGACGCAGGCCGAGGTTTTGCGAAACAAGCCGAAATTATACTGTATTGTTATATATCATGATACCGAGACCAAAGCACCGGCCCATGTAGGCAAAGCGTCGCCACATTGGCTGTACAACGCAGGCCGAGGATTTGCGAAACAGGCCGAAGTTCTTAGCGGGTGAGTATCCCACATGTTCATGGATGAGGTGCATGATACCCAGACCAAAGCACCGGCCCATGTAGGCAAAGCATCACCACGTCGGCTAGCCGGGATAGGCCGACAGTTAGTGAAACAGACCGACATTGTCCACTGGTAAATAGCGGGGGTGTCCGACAATGTGTAGTAAACAATACCAAGTATAAAGAATCGGCACATCGCACGTCTGGTGAAGACCAACATTGTACGGTTTAGGCGGACACTTTGGCCAGGTGAGTAGTGGGTATGTACTGTATTGTTATACATGATACTCCAACCAAATCGCCGGCTGATTTAGGCAAAATGTCGGCACATCTGATATTAGGTCTAGGCCGATGTTCTGTAAAACAGGCTGACACTTTTAGCCAGTGAGTAGCTAGCATGTTCTATGATGAGATGAAGTCCAAAACCTTGGCACCTCAGGTGTGCGGTACAGGCTGATGCTTGCCGAAATAAGCCAAGCTTACAGTTGGTGAGTAGCCGGCACGTCCAATTGCATAGTATATAATACAAAGTTAGCCAGCATGATATAGGATATAATACGAAGTCTAAAACATTGGCACCTCGGACTTCTGGTGAGGCCGACATTTTCCGAAATGGGCCAACGCTTTCAGCCGGTGAGCAGCAGGTGTGTACTGTATTGCTTATACATGATGCTCAGACCAAAGCACACGCAGATTTAATGAAGGCAATGCCACATTGGACGTCTGGTGCAGGCTGAGGGCTTGCGAAACAAGCCGAACCTTTCAGCCGATGAGTGGCCGACATGTTGTATGATATAGCATACAATCCCAAGTCACAAACGTCGCCACATCAGATGTCTAGTGCAGGCCGACGCTTTCAGCCGGTAAGTAGTGGGAATGTGCCAGATTGCTACATGTAATAATACCCAGGCGAAGGCACCTGTGGATCAAGCCAGAACGTCTGCACATTAGATGTCGGGTGCGGACCGACGTTTTGCGAAACAAGCCGACAGTCTGGGCCGGTGAGTATCTGGTATGTTCAATTGTTGAGTACACAATAGCAAGTGCAAAATTGTCAGCCAGTGAGTAGCAGGCATGTAGTATGATATATTATACAATAGAGCACATCAGCTACTACATCAAGTATTGCCAGCCCGACCTGAGTGCCTTCGGATTGTCTCATTGATTAACCGATGACATCGTGCCATCATCGCCTTCAGTCGCTCGACCTCGGCCATCTCCGCCTGAACTTGTGCCATCTTTTGAAGATAGAGCCGGTGGGCAGCATCCTTGTAGGATATGCCCCACCGCTCCTGCGCTGCCTTGATTGATGCATGTAGTTCCGTGACTTGTGCCTTTGTGAGAAACTAATAATCATTGTTAGTGCCAGTTGTCTGTCAGTACACCGATGTCATACCAGGTTTGCCGGCACCTGGATATCGTGTTCACCAATGAGTGATGTATCCCCGTGAACCGGGGGAAGCTACACCTCAATGAATTGAGTCAAACTGTCTTTCCCATCCACCACTAACACCACGTACCTCGTCATCGTTTGTTGTGTCCACTTCCATTGCAGCCTTGATCTTCTTCTTCTCATATTCATATCTGATAAGATCAAGGAGAGCCCATGGAACCTCCATCCTTTCATGTGTACTTTCGTCTCATAGGGCGAATGTTGATTGGGCTCGGACAGTGTTGTCATTGTTCTGCATATTGGTGGTAGTGGTGGTCGATGAAGAGCCGATAATGATTCGGCTGATCATCAATATCACGTGACCATGAGTGAAGTGATCTTGTGATCCGCAAATGGTTCATCTGTCACGTCAGCAACTTTTCTTCAACTTCACTTCGCACCACCAGCATGCTCAGCCGACTCCACGTCCCTTCAATCTAAATCTAAAACCATGTCCGCCATCATCGCATACAATGTCTCATCCCAACAGGCCGTCACCACCACATTCACCGAGCTGCAGCAGCAGCTGCTTGCCCAGGTCGCTGCCGGCACGGGTCTAACTTGGTTCATGGAGAACCAAAAGGAAATGGTGAGTCTATTTTCTGTGGCACCTGCATGACTGACAAAGCGACGGACCATCATCTCAGTATGCGTTCGCCAAGAGGGCATCAAACCGAAAGTTCAAACAGGAGATAGAGGACAAGTGGCTCATCACGCGGATGCTAAGCGCATTGAAGGAGAAGACGGACGAGTTGGTAAGGGAGTTTTTTGATAACCCGCGCACGAAGACGGCCTGCGCCGTCGCCGAGGCCGCCAAGGAGCTACGGAAGCGGCAGCAGTCAGAAGGTGGGCGAGCTGATCAGTCCGGCGTGGATAGCAGAAAGAAGGGAGAGCGGGTAGCCGAGGCTGAGGACGCGATGGAGGTTGATGGCACAGGGCCATCGGGGATGCCGAAGGCACGAGCGCCCAAGGAGAAAGTGCCGACCGCTCAGAAGCGACACAACGTGGAGGATAATGAGGGGCGAAAAGTGGTTCGGGGACATGGTGGGGTGCAATCCAAGCCAAGGGGGCCGCGACGATCGCCGACAGTCGATGAAGAAGAGATGAAGGTCGTTAAAAAGGAGGAATTCGACATGCTCATCAGACCGAGGATCGAGACATTGGATGAGGCGATGAGGCGACAGATGGAGAAGGGCAAGGGGAAGGCCACGGACTTGGCGGCATCGGGGGCGGGGAAGGCTACAGATGAGATAACGGTGTATAAAATTGTTGCACCAAAGAAGCGTGCCACCGCCAAGTCGAAGTCGATGGTTGGCTCGGAGACCGATGAGGCAGGCGAAGCTGGGCAACCAGTAGCCAGCCCAAGCAAGGTAAGTGCTGCACATATAACTGCCTACGAAGCTAACTGAGCATCAGCCACACTGACGGCCTGAGCCCTCAAGCGATGAGGGCGAGGAGTTCCCGGAGCCAAGCGAGGATGACGATGACGACGAAAGCGACGTCGGCAGGCGAAACCTAGAAAGGGTTCCATGGCTTTGCCGAAGGTCGAGATGGTGGAGAGGAACATGCGTGGAACGACCCGTGTGCCATCGCTTGGGCCGACAGATGGTGAGTTTGAACCGGGATGTCGCCGGTGCTTGAAAGCGGAAGTCCCCTGTCGGCGCCTCGCGAGGAACCCAGTCGGCTCCTGCCAGAGGTGCCGCCAAAAGAAGGTGCGGTGTGAACGAGTGCGGGAGCTTGACAACCCCAACAGCCTCATCTCGCGAATGCGTAGGCAGATGGACGAGGTCGCACCGGTGCCGGCCGAGTGGCAGACGTTTGTGCAGGAGACGAATCGGCGGATGGACGACATGGCCTGACAGATAGGCGACTTGGGCAGAGAGGTAAACAGGAGGTTGGATTCAAACTCCAACAAGTTAGAAAGCATTGATCGGGGACTCAAGCTGGTCCTTGACATGCTCGGTCGAAACGGCCTGGCCGACATGGAAGGCTCAGTCGAACAAAGGAGCGAGCCGGCGTATCAGGCAGGGGGCTCAACGTACAAGAGAACATTGGTCGGCGAATGGGCACAACGCCATTCCGATACACCCATCACCCCCATTGTTGCAGAGCCTGCAGAGCCTGCCCCCGCAGCACCCTCATCGCTTCCTCCGCCGCTCCCCGACATGCCCCCACCCCCACCCGCAGTTGCGCCTCCCTGCACCCCTCCGCCGGCACCACATCATCCATTATCGCCGTCACAAGCCCCCGCATCCCCTTCGACGCCGCCACCGCATTCACCATCCCCGACGCATTCTCCGTCATTGCTGCATGAGTTGCCGACAGTGCCTTCGGCTCCAGCACCGTCGCAGACACGAGCCGCCAGCGAGGATGTGAATATGGATCTCGCCTCGTCGCCTGCCGCAGCTGCACCGATTGTCGTCACCGTGCAAGAGCCAACACCGCGTTCCAACACCGCCCTTGCAAACCTGAGCCACGCACTTGCTCAGCTTCAAGTACCTCCCCCGCGGATGACAAGAGCACAGTCAGCAACACCGACAGACACCCTTCGTCGGTCAACTCGCTCGACGTCTCGGACTCCTGCGCCCGATGATAGCAAGGCAGCCAAGCGAAAGGCTACCAGCGGTGCGGTGACTAACACAAAGCGCTTGAAGAAGTAGAATGCAGACTTTTTATTCTAATATCATTTTGTTTTGTTCTAATATAATATGTTTGTCGTTCTAATATAATACATCTTTGGTTGTTTGGAATTCGCATCAGAAAGATTACAGATCAAGTGCCCGATTTGACTTCTTGGACTGCCGCTTGCTGCCCTCGGCCGCCCGATACCGCTCTGCATCCTGTGCAAGCCTCTCTTCCTCTGTCACTCTCTTCCTTGCAGTTGCACTCGGCTGGGTTGTAAGTGTATGGGTATGCTGGGGACTGTTGATTTCAAGCGCCTCGGACCGATCGGTAACGCGGCCGGCTGTGTTTGAATGCACTGGTGGATATTGTAACTCTGGATCATTTGTTCCTCCTGTGGCTGGGTGTTGAAGTCTGCGAGGCTTCGGTCGAATAGCAATCGGCTGGGAGGCGAGTGATGCCGATACATCGGCTCTTGCTCCCTTCAATCGTTTTTTGCCAGGCTTTGTCTTTCCTCCTTTCTTAATCTTCCTCGGAGGAGACGTGGGTGTGGGCGGGGGAGATTCGCTTTGCATCGGGATGCTGCTCGGTGCGGGCGATCCTGAACGAGTCCCATTGTCACTGATAATTACATTCCTGGACGTGCGAGATAATCGCGCTCTTCCCGGTGGTGGCACATTGAGTAGCATGTCACTCGCCTCGCTTCCCGCGCGGACAGACCGATCACCCGTCGATGGTTGTGCTGGACTACTGTTTACAACCGTGGTTGACTGATCACTTGTAATGATGTTCGTTGCCTTGACCTTCCATTGGACAGTTGGATTTGGCTGTCCAATGCATCGACCGGGATATCGTTGTCTACAGCGGTGGGATCATCTGCCTTCCCAAACCTCTTTTTGTTCAGCGCCACCACTTGTTGTGTAAAATGGTACCAGACTTGGTCCTCAAGTCGCTTGTCTTTGATTAAATTGTCCTTAAAGATAAGCCGACCTGCGTCCACACTAGCCAAAGGTTAGATCGGCGTTGAAGCGATGGGATCTGAACCACAGTACCTAGTGAACTTCGGGTTTCCTTCGGGGTCCAAGAACACGGCGATACTGTATGTGAGCATTCCAAACCTCTTGAACATGTCGCGGCAATTTGCATCCAATGCCTTGAGTGCTCCGAGCATCGCATATCTATTCAAAGTCAATGCCGGTCATTCCGCGGTCAATGCCGTCGGTTGCTTACTGTCGTCGCACTGGCTCAGAATTCCTTTCCGCCTGGAGCTTTGCTATCTCTTCCTTCACCGCATCACGTTCCAATGGTTCCATGGCAAAGTAAATCTGCCGCATAGCCATGCTTCGGTATCCGAGCGAATTTCGCTTTGTGGCCACTGTTCGTATCCTGGCCTCAACATCCACCCAGTCTGGTTCCTCCCCTTGCGCCATCTCACCAATGTTTTCGGTCAGCGAACGACCCACCGCGTAAGCCGATTTCGCCTTTTCTAATTCACCGAGCACAGCGGTCTCCAAGTATTGATTAGCATACACCTCAATGCGCTCCTTGTAACCATCCATTCTTGGTAGCACCGTTCGGTAGCCAATGCGGTGCAGCCGACTGCCATCTTCGGTGACCTTTTTGCGATGTCTTTTGGCCCACCAGTTGTTTCTAACCCATACAAGGAGTTCCTAGTGTGCAAGGGGTGAGATTTAGATACCCATCTGATTGATGATAACCATGACATTCACCCCCTCCCTCTGTTTTTTCTCTTCTGGACTGAAACCCTTCTTCTTCTCCTCATCTGTCTTCATTTGTGTAATCCAGTAATTAAACAGTTTTGCAGCCGCGATCGCAAAGGCTGTCTTGCGCTCTGAGGTTGTCTTTGCAGCGAGGTAGCCTGGCTTCCACAATTTCAGAACTGCTCTCTCCCCTTGATTGTATTTCGCTAGTTGTGTGACTGTCGCCATTGTGAAAGTGGGTGAAAGTCGGGGTGATGAATACCCGCACTTCCCATCTTTATGCATGCGTTCACTGTGAGGCACACCATATGGGACCATGCCCTGACCGCGAGGTGTGCCACCATGCATCGCAGCTGTCACTTATTACACGTGTGAATGTTACAAGAAGGTTGCTTGCTCCCCAACAACAGTATGCCTCCCAGAAAGTGACAATGAGTGTTGGATCTCGACCATCCGAGGCTTTCTCAGTCCACTTGGGCAACAACTCAATTCGAGACTGATTCTGTTGATGGCACTGAGCATGAATACACCGCTTATGATCATGTCCCACACCAGGATAGTGGAATTCGGTTTGCCACAAATGCACCGACTGTTGTCCCTGACAGGACCACACCAATGGTACTTGACCAGGAATACACGGAGGATGAACAAATCGCAGTATCAGCTGCGTCGAAGACGAAGGTGAGCATATTAATTCATGCACTATTGCCAAAGCTAGACAAAGAGAATTGCAATAGAGCCAACGAGACTATTTGGAGGAATTTGTCGCGCGTGCCGGCATTGTGATGAATGCTTTGATGGAGCATAAGGCCTTGATTAGCATGCGCTATGCATGCGAGCGCAGAAGAGCAAGTTGGCGATGCAAGGAATGTCACCAGAGAACAATGTTTTGTCGCGAATTTATGCGGAATGCACACCTAGAAATGCCCTTTCATCAGATCCAGAAATGGACTGGCCAATACTTTCGTCCAGGTAGCCTCTGGGAGGTCGGCGTGTGTGTGATCGTCGATCACGGTAACACCGATCGGCGATGTGAATGGCTGAAGCACAAAGCGGACGAACAAATAAGATTGCAAGTCACATGCGATAGTCAGGATGAAGGAGAGGATGAAGTTGAAGAAGTGGAAGATACATACCGAGACCGGCGAGCAGACGCCGACATTACCGTCGAGCAGCGCGATGGTGGGGTGGAGAAGCGCTTTGACATTGATGAAATCATTGAAGAGCTTGAGAAAGAGGAAGCGAGGCATGCACACGGTGGAGAAGAGGACCTGGACGGTACCGACGAGGAGGACGAGGGGAAGGCCGGTCTTCCCGAGGCGCCGATTGACCACCCGATCGCTCCCAGTATGGATCCTGACCAAAATCCATATGTTTTATTCGTGCACACTAATGGTCTTCACTCGTTGCCATACATACAATGTGGATGTGGGGGCCCGCAAGAGAGGATCGCTGATGCCGTACGGATGCGACTGATGCCGGCAAGCTTCACCATATTCAAGACTATGTTCACCTTTGACGTTCTGGAGGACTTCCGCTTGGCCAATCTGGAGTGTAAGACATCAGCATACCAATACTATCAGCTACTGAGGCGAAAGACTGAGCCCTTGGCACCTCAGGTAGTCGTTGAGCGATATGCGGAACTCCGGCGCTTGTCTCGATGCTGGCGATGGCTGAAGAAACTGAAATGGGGTGGTCGGAACAAGACGCGAGAGAGCGATGGCAACACCATCGGCAAAGTTCGCACAGCCGAGCTTGCGCCGTTTTGTCCATGTTGTCCGCAACCAGGTGTGAACCTACCTGACAACTGGAAAGAGGATGAAAACAAGTGCGTAATGTGGTTAGCTTCAGAATCCTGATTGCTCAGATTGTTGCGTAGGTGGGTGTACCGCCGAACGCTCATGGCCGACGGAAACTTCAAGGCCGACCATATCCGACAATCCACCGGAGACAAGGATGTATGGCTATCACCTGGGTCAAGCATGTTGCCACATCGTGAAGAGTATACCAAGTTTTTGCGGGCAGCAGAGAATATCAAGACGGTGTGTAGCAGCTTGACCGCGGCAACCGCAACTAACCGAGAGACAGAAAGCACCTTGCGAGAACAGCTTTCGAGCGATAGAGAACACGCTTCTGTACTCCAAAACATGTGATATCAATGGCATTGTGGCAATCGCCTGCCCCCGGCATGGATGCTTCGCTCCTGGCGGTGTTGCCGACCTTTACAGAGGCGAACAGCAGAAAAATGTCGACTGGGTGTTACTTCAGTCACTAAAGTACTCCAACATAGATCCAGAGCAGGGGCTCCTATTCTTCTATGACATTGCCTGTCAATACAGTGTCCATTTCCAGAGGCGGATCGGCCACCGGCTCCCCATCGGCCTTGACACGGACTTTGCGATAGGCCAATTCCACGTCCATGGGCACAAAGAAAATTGCCTGTTTCGCTTCTCGTCTATGTTCATCCCACAATCTGGGGTCGTCATAGGCGAGATTTTGGAATCGCTATGGGCGAATCTCAATGCAGTGACACCGGCGATGAGGACGGCCACACTCGCTCACCGAGCGGAAATGTTGGATGACCATATCTGTGATTCTAACCACAAGAAAGCATTGAACATCGGTGTGATCCATTTGCTGTGTCCCATGAATAAGCGGATTGACTCCAGATGCAGTCAGAATGCTTTGTAAACGATATGTTCTCGCCGACAAGCGGGCAGCCGATGCAGAAGATACAAGGGATGAAATCGCAGAGCGTGTTGGTGCGAAAAACATCGCGGCATGGACTGAGGGCGTTGTTGAGGCAGAGAACACCCGTCACATTGATTTATCAGTGATGGATATCTATGGGATGTCTGCAACTTATGAAGACCATCTGGCGGTTCCTGCTGAGGATGAGCCGTTGAATGGCGAATACCAGTGGATACGAGAAGCGATAGAGGTCCAAGAGTTGCAGTAAGTACGGCTTTGATTGTTATGTTAATATTGCCCTCTCATATTCGAATTGTCAAGATGGCACGTCCTATGCCGGGCTAAGCACGCATTGAAGAACGGCCGAGCAGATGAGGTGAGGCAAATTGCAAACTTGCGGGAGAAAATATCCAAGGGCATAAGCGACATCGCCTTGCAGAGTCGTGTGTTGGGCATTGAAGGGTCCGACATTCGCAACGTTGACCTACCGGCCGCAATGTCGGGGGCCGAGCCGCTTCCTGGCGACGCCTTATTTTCAAGCCTGAATGATCTTGAGCTACCAGACGATGACATCGATGTTGACGATGAGGAAGCCTCTGATGAGGTTGACGTTCCTACGGTTCTCACTGCGGCCGTCGGTTCTCCTCCGCTGGCTGAGCATCCAACGACGGCATCACCGAGTCATACCGGCGCACACCTGCGTGCTGAAAACGTCATCATTCCTTTGCCATCAACAGTGCCCCAGTGTGCGGCGCAACTCAGATCACATGAGTTGGGACTGCAAGAGCGTCAGGCTGATGCATTGCTCAAGTCGCTTTGCGAGATCATTGCCGAGAAGTCAATGTTATACAGTCATACATTGCGCGGTGCTGGCCGGCAACTCATAAAAATGAGATCACGCGATCGAATTAACACACTGAACAAGAAGCGAAGCGATCTTGTGTATGCTTATGCCCGATGTCGGCACGCGATGATGACACTGGATGCCGATGATAGCATCCTCCGCAAGTTCAAGGAGCTGTTTAAAGCTGACATCAAGAGTAATACATATGTTGTTAACCCAAACCAACCTGGCTCTACAACCTTGAAGCTGTCCTGGATTTGGCACATTGGCCGAGATGATGAATCGGCTCCAGCCGCCCTTCAAGAAAGTGAGTACTGTTAACGACAATGGACAATGTATTAAATGACCGCATCATTGAACTAGGTAATTGCGTGCTTTATCTCAAATCGTGCGCACTTGCCTCCCGCTGGCGGGAAGAACTTCTATTGGTAAAGTACGAAATGGAGTGGACTGTTAGATATTTCAAGCACCACCATGACGTATGGGTGGATCGGAGCTCCGACAGTAGTCCGGGGGCAAAAGCTTATGCCCGACACAAGGCCGCCCAGTACTTGCGGCAGGCTCGGGTGGCTGAAGCAGAATTCATCAAATACAATCAAGCACAGCTTCACCTCGTCACATGATTTAATTAACATCACATGCCATTCGTGTATCTGTGAATCAACAATCTTGTATTACTACCCAAACTTAAGTTAAGCAGATTGATCTTCACTACCACCCTACCACCATGCCGATGAACGCGATCCCTCTTTTTTCATACGATCAACTCAATGCTGGACCCCTGGGACTCCAGGCTGCAGCATGGGAGCGAAGAATTCCATCGCAATTAATTGTTGATTATGCTGATCATCAGTTCCTGGATATTTTGCTCACTATGAGGCGCAGCTGGGACACGGTCCCCATCGTGCTGTTGCGCAGAGAACTTGTAAGATGCCGTGATATCAGTGCTCACAAACCGTTGATTCCTTGATCCCTTAGGAATACGTCCTGGGCACAATCGGTGCATCGGTTGCCCTGGGACACATTGTGACGCCGGGTCCAATTGTTCGGGCGCTCGCCAAAGGCCTCGAGGAGGATTCGATCACGCCCGCGTCATTCCAAGATTCCCATGAAATCAGAAAGGCGCTGAAGCTCGCGCAAATCAATCGTTTGAAACAAGCTAATCGACCATTAGCTCATAGGCATGCTTGGTGGGAAACATCGGCATCACGCCGAGCAGCCAAGGCAGACCGAAACTCACCGTCGCCCCACATTCTATCTGCAGCGACGATCATTCAATGTCTGGAGGCATGGGGAGAACAGCTATCGGAAAGTGAAGGCAAGAAAAATATCCGTTTGTACGAAGATGGAGATGGGATACACCGCCCGCTCAGCGTACTGATCGTTCGGTACGCGGCACAAGCTGCCATTCCGATGACCTCGCTGCCTTGTGACCGATGTATTGAGCGGCTTGACATCATGATGCAGATGATGTCCACACTGGAGGTTGTGATGAACGACAGAATGATGGACATCGTGGCTCACGGGCAGGAGGCGGCCGCCCTCTTCGATATTTACGAAGCTGTAATTTACAAGGAAGCCAACAACGTGGACGAGGCCGAGACGCAACAAACCACCACCGAGCTGGATGCTGAGATCCAGCGCATTTTGGACGACAACAAGCCGGCTCCTGAACACACGAACCGAAAGAAGGCGACAAAGGCCATGGAGGATCTTAGGCAGAAAAACCACGCTCTCATTGACCTTATCAACAAGGTCGCTCACCAGTTGCTCAAGGCAATCCCGAACCGGACGAACGTGTTTTGGAGCGAGGGCCCCGACTTATCGTTGGAAGAGGTATTCGCCGAGTTTCGCCCGGACTCCGATGTCGGCTCTTCGGAAACGCACGACGGATACTTCTGCTCCCTGCCATCTGGGTCCAAACGCTCAGGTGACACCCTCGACCAGGCAGCGAAGATTCGCAATGCCCAATTCCCACTTACATATAACCTTCAGCCACTGACGCCCCTCCAACCGAAAGACGATGGCAATATCCCACACATAACCTCGGCCAATCGTCCGCATGATCGTCTTGCATCGGTGTTCCGAACGCCACAGCTTTCAGAGTCACTGGTAAGATTCCTTCATCTCAGTTGCAGATATCTACTCATGTGGAAGAAGCCCGTGTGGGCGACAACACTCAAGTCAGACAAGTGAGAGAATCAAGCAATGAGATTTCATATGTAGACATGAGAGTAAGGGAAGAAGGGAAGGTAAGTAATATCGTGGCGTGGCTCAGTATATAACGGAGGCACGTGATCATGTGATCGTGATATAGGAGAAAGGGGAATCAGGGGGAATAAAGTAAAGTAGTAAACAGAATGTTTACATCATGCTCCACATCAGGCTAAGGCGGACCTGACCGGCTTTGCCGCACTTGACCGTGCCCAGTCATCTTCACGTCGGTCTGAGCCGACTATGTACATTTCCCCCATCGCACATCATGAGCCCGAATACGTCCCATCCGGCTCGGATACCCCGATGCCTCCTGCAGTACCTGCCGCCGACGTCCTGCAAACCGACGATGAATCTTTCCAGAGCCTTGGAGGCACATCGCCCGGCATCGCAGGTACAAAATTGGGCAGCCGACAAGCCTCGGCTCAGCCGTTTGCCGGTTCAGCCAGTGGCTCCAATGCCTCTCTTGGTGGTGAATCGGCAATGGAATATGAACCACACTCTGTCTCACGGCCTGACGTTGATGACAATAACGATGCCCGGAAGCCTTGGCTGGTCCTCCGCTGACACCCAAAGCCACCAACCTGGAAATGTCATTCGGCCTCATATGCCACATAACAAGCTGCTCACAACTTCCGATGATGAGGCGAGCTTGGGTGGTGAGTCGACCGAGGACCCGAGTTCGGACGACGAGATCGCCGATGATCACCCCCATATACCCCATCATGCCTCGCTTGCGGCTTCCGACGATGAGGCGAGCTTGGGTGGTGAGTCGACCGAGGACCCAAGTTCTGACGATGAGATGACCAATGATGAGAATATGGAGGAAAATACCCCAGGCGTCGACTTATCCCGCCATCGTCAGCACACACCGCCTGCCGCGCGAGAGGCCGAAGATGATGAGGATGATGCAATGTCCCTTGGCGGCTATACAGACGATGAAGCCGACAACTCGCACGCATTCAGCATGGTGGATATGCAAGCCAATATCTCCAATATTCCTTCATCTCCTAAGGTTGTTCGCATGGGTTCACCCATTGAGGAACCGGATGACGCCTACTCAGAATACTCGGATGACTCCGACAGGGATGACGACATTCCCGATGATGTTCGGGCATACCTACAGACCTCCCATACTCCGGGATTTCAATGTATGTTCGTTCCTTCATTTCTTCATTCACATTGTCAACTCACCCCCCCCCTCCAAGCGCGCTATCAACATGTCCACTTTGAACATATCCCGGATGCCGAGTTTGCCGATGATGTCTTGTGATTGAACAGTCGTCGTACATTGCTCCTTATCCATTATTCTTGATGTAAATGACAACAATTTGTTTGGATTTTGAATATATCATACTATGGTACATACCCACTACTCACCTGGCCAAAGTGTCCACCTAAACCGTACAATGTCGGTCTTCACCAGACATGCGACGTGCTGATTCTTTATACTTGGTATTGTTTACTACACATTGTCGGACACACCTGCTATTTACCAGTGGACAATGTCGGTCTGTTTCGCAAATCCTCAGCCTGTGTCGTTCAGCTGACGTGGCGACGCTTTGCCTGCATGGGCCGGTGCTTTGGTCTGGGTATCATGCACTTCATCATCAAACATGCGAGCGACTCACCCGCTAAGAATCTCGGCTTGTTTCGCAAATCCTCGGCCTGCGTCGTACAGCCGATGTGGCGACGCTTTGCCTGCATGGGCCGGTGCTTTGGTCTCAGTATCATGCACTTCATCCACGAACATGCGAGCGACTCACCTGCTACGAATCTCGGCTTGTTTCGCAAATCCTCGGCCTCCGTCGTTCAGCCGATCTGGCAGCGCTTTGCCTACATGGGCCGGTGCTTTGGTCTGGGTATCATGATGTATAACAATACAGTACATGCACACTATCTACTACCTGAAAACATCAGCCTGTATCCCAAAACATCAGCCTGCACCAGACGTCAGATGTACCGATTTTTTGCTTATTTAGGCCGACTTCTTTACTGATGCATCATATACAGCATCCCAGTAGGTCTCGGCTACATGCTGGCTTAAACCATCAGCCTCAATAGCAAACAATCGGCTTACATCGGCTGTCCGATGCTGGACCGATTCACTGACACTAGCCCCGCTGCATCAGTGTACCTGTATAGGAATGATTGAAAACAACCTAGCTACCTCACTAACCATTCCACAGCATTCTGCTGTATTGCCGGTCAATCTCTCGGGCCTTCCGATGTGCGAGCTGCTCCGCGCGGATGGTTCTTATTGTATACATTGTAGACTTACCAAATTGGGCAATTTCCGCTGGACTCCACGCGGACTGTTCCTATCAATACAATGTATAACTCCGCTTTGATGTGTTTATTGGTACATTGTAACTCCGCTATGTGTGAAGATCTCCCCGATTCGTAATTCTCCGGCACTGGGCGCTCCACTATGGTACCCAGCAACTCAAAGCTCGCCCACGGTCCTCGTGCAATCATTCAACCTGCGAATCCCCTCCCTCCGCTGACTTGACGCGACATCAGGTCTCAGTAGAGCTGCATGCGCGGGTCGGTGCGGGTCGCAGCGCTGTATGCCACGGTCCACCGCATGTGCAGCGTATTTGTGTTTCAGTCAGAACCAAGCTGGCACTGAACGAACGCTTAAAAGTCGTCTGAAAGAAGGCACGAGTGAATGACTAATGAAACGAATCAAAACGTAAATTGATCCTACTTTGCATGAGCACAGGCGAGGTCGTGGATTCTCCCCTGCTGTCGTCGCTTGCATGGGTCTGCTCGATATGGCACTCATCTTTTCTATTCCATTGAGGTCGTCGATAGATCGAAGGGGTTGAGGGACGCAGCGTATCCGGCGATCTGGGCATCAAACTCGTCGAGCGATATTCGATAATCCCTTGAGTTCCTAAAACGTGGAGCGTCGTGCTGCTTCAGTAATTTATCGGGGACTTGAACGTGAGGTGAGATCAGCCATTGGGGCTAGAGACGATCGAGTGGAGATACTAAATTTGGAGTGGGATGAATGGAATACGGGAGGTAAACACTAAAGCAGGGTGAGAGGCATTAGGATTTGGGCTCAAGAGGTGGCACTGGATAGACTTAGAAGCAGACCTTTTCGGTGCGTAAATTTGCTTTGCCAGTTCTCTACGCCCCAACCGTGCTCGAATAATCTTGAGGAGTTCTGGCATCTTGAGGAGTGCGTGTGGACGCAGGGCGAGATGAGGGGAGCATGTTTATATCTGGCAACTTGGAATGCGGGGGTGGATGTTAGCATACACTGGTAGCGGACTGAACGAAGTATTCACGCCTCGGACATCATGAACTCAAGCTAGACATTCGGTCAAGCCAACGAAATCACCAAATTCAGGACCAAACCTAGGTATGAAGACAGTCACTAGCCCCGACTCGAGATATGTACTATTCGACTCACTATCCATGAACCCGCACCCACGCCACACGCAGCTGCCAGCAGGGACGAAGAGATCCCATTTTTTACCCCGTTTCCAGACCTCAGCAAGTGGCAAGTTGTGAGGCTCGGGGAGGCCAGGGCTTGATACGTGTGAGAAACGAAGGTAGCCGTCTGAGTGGATATGCTAGCCCCTTCGTACACCATCGTTGGCAGAGGAGTGCTATCCGGCGCTACGAGAGTTGGGAGGACAGATGTGGACGGCCTCAATGCCTTCATGGGATGGACCATTGAAAGGACTAGTTGAGAACCTGAATAGTGTTATTTCAACGCATCTTGGAATCGATGAAAATACTCACAAAATTGGCGAAGTCCAGTTCATGGTGGTTCGTTGTTGTGGTGATCATATGGCCGGCGTCGTCCGAGCCTACTACAGGAGCAAATCCATTCAAGTACTAATCGACATCTTCCATTGAACAACTCTGTCCCATAAAGTCTTCGCAACACTCAAGCTTCACAGAACACGCGATGGAATCGAGACTTGAATAGCGTACTTTCTAGCCCGCAATCTCAGCGCCGTACCACCCGAAGCTCAGGAAGCCCCATGGCGCTCAACCTCTCGAATGTGTCTTGTCAGTGCGACTCAAACACTCAGTGTTAGAGTTTTCTTGTTCAGGGAAATAGGAACAGGGGATTACCTTCGTCGGTGAGTGTCATTTCAATACTCCTGCCACCGCCTGACGATCTCGAAAGCATCAAGCTCAAGCCCTTTCGACACTGGTCTCGCGCGTCGCCACTCATGTTTGGCGTTGGCTATACTCCGCGACGGTGACTGCGTCCAGCCCTTCCCGCTGTCTCAACAACACGAAGCCTGGTCTACATACCGTTTGACAGACATCCCCCGTCGTCAATCCCGATCAATGCACTCCACGCGCACCGCGACGTCCCACCTACCAGCGTCCCTCGACGCTGGATGTCGTCGGTACGCACCTTGCGGCCACATCCTCCCTCTCAGCCCATGCAACTCGACCAAAGTCCACCTCGACGCCCTCTTTTAATCCCACATCACAGCATATATCACCATTTTCTGCCCTCTCTCGCTGCCGCTGAACGGCGCTACCCACCATTGCGGTCGCTCGCAGGTTCATCGACTTAGAAGCAGGCCCACGACTTGATGGTAGCAGGTGGACGCGGAGAGGATGGGGAGGCGTCGTGAGTGAAGGACACACCTGTAGGATCTTGGCAGCTGAGGGTGTCGGCGGCGACGGTCGTTCCGCGATGGCACGTGTGCGTCTATCCGGGCGCAGAGCGCCCCGGCAGGTACCCAAGAAGGCGACATAAAAGAGGGAGACGACGTCCGGCGCGGTGCTACTCACGCGCTGCGCCTCCATCAAAGATCGTAGCAACGTCAGAAGCAAGGTTTTCGGTTCTGTCTACCCTTCTATCTACGAGCCCCAGATCGACTCTGCTGCCGCCTGATCCTCTCTCCCCGCGTCGTCGTCAGGCCATAATCGCAGGCGGTGTCGACGTTGCGCACTGCGTTTTGATGGAGAAAAAAGATATCGTGGCGCACCATCCCGTCGAATTCACCTTCCCGTCGTCCTGTCTTCCACGACTGGCCCTCCAGCCGCTAATCTCGCACTCTCTGCCCTGCACGTCGATCCTCCCGTCCTCAGCCATTGAATACCGTACTACCCAACGTCCATTCCGAACGTCGATATTGATCATCCCATTCGCTAACCGTTCTGAGCCAGCGGCTGGGGATACGGGTGCGCATATGCGGACGTCTACTGCAGTATGAGGACTGGTATGAAGGAATGCGGGAATACGGGAATGCCCGACTCTTCGTATCCCCCTGCTCCACTGCGTCTCTGTGTCTCCACGCCTCCTTGGGATCATCAGGACACCGAACACTCGGCCTCTATCTGTTCGTCGTGGAAACGAGAAGCGCGAAGGTGGTGGAGAGGGAGAGGAACTAGGGGAGAGGGCATGGTCCTGGAGAGAGGAAAATATCGGATGCGGTGTACGAAACAGTGCTGATCTTTTTCGATTTCAAGGTCCGGTTCCCTGCCGGTTTCCACTTTACTTCTTGGTTCCTCACCTCGTTGCTGCGCCGGTTCACTGCCGCTCCACTCATGTGCACCATTTCGTCAGTATTCGAGTTCGTCGTACTCAAGCTTATGCTATACTTTTTCTTCGTTCGCCCTCTATAACTTTCGTTACACACAAACTTTTTCTCCGGCACTCAAGGTACTTCCAAGAGTGAATTACATTGAACAATTATAGAGTTACAGAGAACAATCGTAGGCAAATCTGCAAGCACAGATGGAGACAAGGAGGCAGAGAGCAAGAAAACCATTCATCATGGGGACCCCGTCGGGATACCTCAGATAGACGGTCTGATAACTACACTAATACAACAGGATGTAAATTGCTTTCGGCGAGAGTCCGACTGCCCGAGACGCTTGTCTACCTTTCCGCGTGCTTCAATATGGCCTAGGACGCGATGGGCGCTGCTGTACCCAGTGACCGACTCCTGCATGCGACTCTGCTTGGTCATGCAGAAGCGGAATGGGCCTGCGAAGCCGAGGGAATGCCACTCGAGGCGAACGAGACCTAGCAGGACTCGTTATACGGACTAAGTAGCAAAAGAATCAGCCACGAGCTAAGTCTCTAGAGCAACTATGAGATACGCACTGGTGTTGACATTGTTCGTCCCGCCAATATTGCTGCTGCTGATAGCACCGAAATAGCTATCACCAGAGATGAAGTTGATGTTGAGGCTGACACCCGGGAGACCAGCAAGGTTGACGTGGACATTGCGGTGCTCGCTTGCGATTGTTATCGAATTCCCCTGCGCGACAGAATTTGTGCCAGTGAGGCCGTGAATACCGCTCACTTCAACAGTGCTAGTGAAGTTGAGAGTGTCTGTACTGTTTTGATCATGGTTATGGTAATCGTGCTGCGTGGATGACGGGAAATTGAGGTAGATGTTGTTGAGAGACCGGAAAGCGTCGGAGCGCAATGGACAAGCTGGGTAGTTATTGATTTCACTCCAATCAACGTGAATAATGGAGGAGAATTTGCTGAAAGAGATATGTAGTGTGAGATAGCACGGTCGATCGTGGCGCCGATTGGAGGCTCGATGACGTATGAGCTGTGTCTTGGGTTGAGAACACTCATCTTGAAACTGAGAATAAGGAAGACCGCGCCGAAGAGCGTTCTTCTGTGCTACACCGCAAATGAGACGACAATAGGCTCAGATCGATCATCGTGAAAGCATACCAATATTAAGATCGTCATGCATTGGGAGAAGAGCACGCAAGATGTCATCGATGACAGCGACGCCAGTAGCCTTAGATATGAATATTAATCGGTGCTCCAATAACCTCTTCGCATGCAATCAGAGGGGGTTATAGAGCAAGTCATTGAATGCACGCACCATATGCTCATGAAGAAACCGAGTGCACTCCTCCGAATTCTCAAATTCAACATCGAGACGGACATGGTAGTTTATACGTGAATGGTACCATCGTTCCTACGTCTATCAGCATTAGGCGAGCACATGCAGGAGTGCTTGTCCTCACCTGTTCCACTTCGATCCAGACAGTGCTTGTCCCAACGGACAATGTGTGTCTAATCGCAATGTGAGCGATATTCCGTCCATTTGCATCGTACGCCGCTGGGGATGCTATCTCAACAGCTTCTTTCTGAGTCGCCAACCCCTCTCGGCACATATAGCCATCCTCCAAGTATTCTATTTCGACACCATCTCCAAAGCGACTATGACATTCAGCTACAACATCTACTGACTAGGGATCACACTCAATACTCACCTACGTGCAGGGGGCGTCCAACGCAACACTTTGGGGCAGTCTATCGTCGTATACAGCGACGCTCTCTTGTCCCACCCATACCGCTTCGGTTCATATAATGAAATAGTTGCTCCGGTACACCAACTATCATTAAAGTCGACCTCAACGCCTAGGTTGTGTTGGACACTCGTCAAACTTTACAGCCAATCGAGACGACGACATAATAAGTACCTTCAATAAAGAAGTTGTAAAGTGTGCTTGAAGCAAGCCAAATTTCAGCCCGGCAACCCTCAAGTCCTTGAATCCGTACTCACTGGATTCCCGTCTCTTTGTCATGACGGATATGTACCATACTTCAGACTGAACCAAAGCGGCTTGAGCCGGTCCCGGATGATGTAGATGCAGAAGAGCCGGAGATGGTCATTCGAGCGCTCACATGCACATCTCGCTGCTTTATACATGCCTCACGGTGACCACGCCTCGGATATCTCACGAATGTCACCCTCTGGTCAGCCAATCAAAGCACGTTATCATTGATGGGGGCTATCCACAGCTGTACAAACCGCCGTCTTCTCGCCGATACGCAGGGACGACTAGCGCCAACTCAGTATCGCGCCCTCTCGCGAGCTCCAGTCATGCGCTCGTGCGAAGGTCGTCCGTATCAAGCCATGGCAAAGTATACACGAGAAAGTATACAGAGTACCTAGTAGCCCAAGGAGGTGGCCCGCGTCCACCGGAGACGACAATCGTGAAAAAACCGCCCGTGGCCTCGAGGCACCATAGCCTTGTTCCGAACAAGGAATAGAGCCCATACAGCCGTAAAACTAGCGCGTAGATGGGGAAGCCTGGTGTGTTGGTATCAATGTTTCGATAGGCGCCACGATACGCGCATGGCCTACGGGCTGTAGATCGTCCATCTGCAGGTTGGAGGTTCGAAGGTCGAGTGTAGGGGGTTGCGGTCTTGGGGTTTGGCGGTGCTACGATGAGAGATTTCAAACGTTGGCTGAAATGCACACGCTCTTGGTCGATAGCGCTATCTGTCCATCCTATTACGGTGCGCCGATACTCATGCATGGGAGCGTACGCCCAAGTCCGAGGGAGCACAATTCAATATCATTATTTGCTCTGAGTATTCACGTGGACGGATACGGAGGAGATAGGCGTGAAAGCGGGTGCGATTCGTAGTCGTTTGGCAGCCGGACGCGGCGTGCGGTGAGTTCGGAGTTGTGTATGCGAGATGTGGAAGATGAAAGCATCTACTGGGTTCAGGCGCGCGGAGGGGGAGGGTCCACGCGGGCCGGCAACGGCTGGCTGGCTGGCTATCGTGTAAATGGTACATGGACAACTGCCGGGGAGAAGCGGTCAAAAGGGGCGCGGACGAAGGAATTGGTGGCTTGGGGAGACGAGCGACGCAACTAGAATTCAAGTTCAAGCTACGATCCACCAGAGGGATTTGGGAGCTGGTACGGCCAAGTCATGATTGGTGGGCGCGAAATTGGGGGAATAATCGCATTAGCGTAGAGGAGTGTCCTTGGTGATGAAGGCGTAACGACATGGCGGTGATATCGGGTTCCCGAGATTATAGCGGATTTGGAGCAAGATGGGCGGCGAGGATGTGTTCGATATTTGTCGTACGGGCAAACGTCCACAATAGGCGATCGCGACGAGGAAGGGAAGAAATTGATTCATCACTACGCGTCATGAGGCAGGGCGGCGGGACGGAGCTCAATCTGCCACAGAGTGATTATGAGTGTGTTGCCAGCTAGAAAAGGGCGGAGAAGCGACGGACTGAGGAGAATGAGAAGGAACAATAGTTGGTTAAGAGCTTTGCGGACGAGGGCGGGAGGTTTACAAGGAAAGCAGCGAGAGGCAGGATATATCCCGCACGTTTCGCGTAATCTCCAGTGCTTGACCCAACCCACGCGGTGACCGACGAGCGGGCTTTCGACTGCCTACTCGGTGGTTTCGGGGGTCGGCCATACGTCAATCACGTTTCGATGGTGCCACAGCCGTGTTGCTGACATTGGCGGAGCCTGCGATTGCGGCCTCAGGCCAATCACGCAGTATCGATGGTAGAGCCAGGCGAGAACCGCCCAAGCCACGGCGAACACGAACGTCAGCTGCGAGAGCGCAAGTCCTAGTTTGCCAAGTTCTGCGTTCTAGCACTGGCTTTGCACTTGCGCAAGGGCGACTAGGCGTTCCCGGGATATATGGGATGCTCCGTCGTTCGTGACGCGTCAAAGAATCGTGAGGATCGGATATCGAGGACTTGTCGACTACTGTTCGACATGTTTGGGGCCAAAGATGTCCGGATCGCATGGGAGTCCACCCAGTGTGCAACGCTCGACTTGCCTCGCGGTGCGCGTCGTACGCAACAGGAGCTACAAGGACCTTCCGCCGTCAGCGCTCAGCCCTATACTTCCATCTCATACATCAGCAAGGACTCTCTAGGACAGGAAGAAAAACGCACCAAGTGGCCAGCAGATTTTACCCACTTCCGAGCGCGAAACCAAAGTAGAGCGTGAACCGAGCGCAAACGTGACACCCCGAACAGAGATCTCGCGGGCTGGCCAGGTGCGTGCTTGCATAGGTTGCATTGCGGCGTGTTCTGGCTGACGAGTGCCAGGAGCGGCCCCGGGCGTCTTGGTGTCCGCCAAAGGAGTCTGGTAGAACGTCGTTTGCTTCAAAGAAATCCAATCGAGTTCATGGTGGTGTTGGAAAGACGGATGTTCGGGCCGGCGACATCCGATGGCAAATTCACGCCTCTTCACTCATGAATGCATGACTCTTCGGTTTGTTTCGTTCTCTCCCATTAACGGCGTCCCCTTCCAATCTCAACCTCACCGAACACACGAACGAGGAGGTATCTACTCCACGACTCGAATTGGCTTTTCAAACCGCAAGCTCAGCGCTCAAGCTCAAGGCCCATACTTCCCGTGCCGAGAATCTTGCCTAAAGCACTCATGGGCTCGTACTTCTTCAACACCTGATCTGGCGTAGGGGAGGAAGGAAGGAAGAAAGGAAGTTGCGTGAGATAGGCTGCCTTTCTCGGTGAGTTTGTCATACCTTGTTACTAGCACCCACCACATTCTCAGTCTCGAAAACTCCAGGCCTATCCACGTCGGTTTCTGATGGTCCTCTGCGCGCAGGGAATAACAATGCGAGCTTTCTACCGGCTAGTTTCTTGTCGTACTTTGAGATAGAGCCGGCGGTGTCCGACTCCGGTTCTCTCTTTCTGTCTCATATAGAGTATCCGCGCACCGTTTGCAACATTCACGTTAACACGCCAACTTTCAATGTCCGTCACTGTAGTTTTCCTTATTGTCGCCCCAACCCGCTCGTACGAGTTCTCGACGTTTCGACACCTGTTGCAGTGGGCTACGTGTCCGCTTTCCCAGTCTCCGTATTGCTCCCCTCTCCCTCGTTGATGCGGTTCCATACGCCCAAATCACGCTCCTTGTTTGACAAGTTAGGGCGCACCGGAAGACAGATTCATGAAGTGTCTTGGTCCCATAAACATCTTGCGATACCTTCACCCTGGAATCTTCCGTCCTATTCCGCCTGCTAGGGACTCACTTGACCTTCATGTTCACGGCTGCTTTCTTCACGGGCTCAAGGCTCTTACCTACCTCAGGCATTGGTGCCAACTGAGTACGGAGTCATTGGTTGCGGAGCGCAGTGACACTCGAGAGTCGCTCAGGCGAAACATTCATGAAGGCTATCTCTGTGGCGCTCGACTGTGTGGGTGTGAAGACGGAATGGTAAGAGGACTATAACATATCCGATGTAAATGACATGCTCCGATTACAATGTTCGAACATTAGGTACTCCTATCCTCCTAAGTACACCCTGAATTCCTCCCTTTCCCATCTAGTTCTGCGTCGAAGTAGCTTCGACGCAGCTTCGAGGACGTCCGTGGCCATTAAAAATGACACGCTTCGGGCGGACACATAAAATTGCGTATATAAAGCCAATCCTCGAGTCCTTACCCTCGTTTCTTCCTCCCACAATCTCCAAAACACGAATAATCAGCAAGAAACGAAGAGAAGCGCAAAGATGTTCGCAAAACTACTGTAAGTACTGCATGCACTCCATTCTCCTTTTACGCACATTCGTCATCGTCAACAACAATGTTGGGCCTTGCCGTTGTAGTCGCTGGCCCCGCCCTGTCTTTCCACGGCTGCAAGGGAGCCGCAGCATCTTGCAGTCATGCACATGCCCTCGTCCTCTCGTCTGATGTATGCAGGACGACCGTCGCCGTTGACGTCATCTTGAGGCAGTCGTCCTCCTCGCTGTCTCCGTGTTTAACACCTTCTCTTTGCAGCACATTCGCATTCCTTGCGTCCCTCACTGGCGCTCTCCAGATGGAACCTCTCGAAAATGCTCATACGCAGGGAGATGTGAGGGTTACATGGATCAGCGAGGCTGATGATGCGTGAGTGTCCCATACGTTTTTAAGCTTTCTCCGCCCTCCGCCGATCGGAACTCTTCTCCAACCTCGCCAACTTCCTTGTCGTTTTTCTCGTACTCAGAACCTTGCTAACACTATGCCTGCAAATGTAGAAACCGCTTCGCAACTTTCTCTGTTTTCCTCCACCACCCCTCCTTCGGCTCTGACTTCGCCATCCTCAACAACCAGCGCTCCGCAGACGGCGGCGCCAATGTAACGCTTCCCGCCGTTCCTGTTCAGTACGTGGTCATTTTACTTTTTACCTTCATTGGCGTGTATTTCGCAAGAATTCTGGATGGTTTAGCGTCTTTCGCTACGCCGCTTGTTCGCCCGCAGTCTATGTGTTCCTCATGTTTTCGTTCCCGTTTTTGTCCCTGTTCCCATCCTCTTTTATATTCATCCTCGCTGTCGTCCACACATTCTAAATATGCCCACTTCCTTCCAACAGAGCCGGCTACACCCTCCGCGCAACAGACGTAGGCGACATCAACAACGAATTTGCCGTCTCCTCCTCCTTCTCCATCGGGCCCGAAGCATCCACCACCTCCACAATTGCCTCTTCTACTCCTCCCTCATTCCCCTCCGGATCTGCTCCCGGCACGGCCTCAGGCAGCGGGACCGTCCTCTCTGTCCCCGCGACGTCAGCGTTGGGCACGACGGTCTCTTCTCCAACGGCCTCCTCGCGTCCAGGCACTGCGGGCGCGTCTGGTGCAGGCGGGACGGGGAGCGGGACGAATACGGCGGCGCAGGGGGCCGCTACGAACTTTAACGCTAACGGAGCGCCGAGTGTTGGGATGGGGGCATGGATGCTGGGCGCTGCGGTTCTGGGCTTGGGGTGGGCCGTTGGGCGGTGCTAGGTGGTTGAGCCTTCGGTGAGATGAGATCAGCGGGGGAATTGAGAGGTGATTTGTTGGGATGGGGCGCATTGGTTGGGGGAGCGGTTGAGTCGACGGTATGGAAGGTGTGTTTGCTGAGCGTGGACGTGCCGTGGAGGCTACTGTGATTTACACGGACGCGGACTCCGTATATGCGAGTATCTCGTGTAGGGCACTCGCACTGCGCCTTTCTGATTCATTTCAATTATCGACTCTTGAAACGGACATTTGACCAGACGACCATACTATGGGACCGTTGCTGTAGCTTTAAATTTTGGACAGGCGTAGTGTTATACGATCATAGATAGGACTAGGGTGCATATATATATACCCATTTCGAGAGAGTAGTGATCGTTATTACGTCGGGTTTGATGCGCCATCCAGAATTCCATTACGACCAGGACTGTGGGGGGCACTCGAAGGATCCACGGAATGGTGAGCGTAGCGGACGATCATCGTAGAAATCGAATGTCGGCTCGATCCACAGGGATCCGGGAGGACAGCCAGATGAAGACCGGAGCTTGAAAATAGAGCAAGAAAAAAAACCGGGTTCATGCCCCGAACTACGCTGGTGCCCTCCTCCCCTTCCGCCAATCCACCACAATCCCTTCTCCTCTCCTCACCCCCCCTCCCCCGTCTAGCTCTAGATTCACCGCCAACGAGGCAGACGACTCGAGCATTCGACGTCTTGATTCTAAGCCAGGTCGCGCTGCGCGACTTGTAGGCTCTGTGGAGACGTAGATAAGGCGGTGTTCGAGAATTGTGTGCTCCCGGAACTCGTCCCTGTATGCGCATCCACGGTATAGTCCGAAATTCTATGATATTTGCAACAGGTAGGACGGGATTGAAGGTTCTGAAATGGTGATTCCTCGAGACTGGACTGCTGGGGAGAGGTCGGCAGAGACAGCGAGGCGGAAGACGCGAGTGGCGGCGTGGAGAAAAAGGAGAGTGTATGCGAAGTATGCTCGACCTAGATGCTGGAGTCGGGTGTGGTGGTATGGTGATTTTGGGGGGATGATGGTACGTCCGGGTTATTCTGTTCCGGGTTCGTCGGCGCGCAGTGCAACGTGTAGTACCCCACATCCTACAGTGGCATGGAGTCCACGAATAGCCGTAGAGTCGATCTGAAGAGTAGGACTTGCCCCGTAGATACGATCAGCGGAAGCTCGACGAGTGACGGAGTAGCAGAGAAGTTGACCAAGCGTACGTGGATTCTAAAGCCCCTGCCGCAAAACGCTGTTTCCGATAACGATGAGAAACCTCTCCTCATCCTGTTCGAGCTGCTTCGGGGAACGCTCCATCCGTTAATCAATCATCGCCCTGAACGTGTCTCCCGGTCTCCAACCTGCGCCTGGCAAGTCTCGGACCCAATCCCTTCGATATCTTGAATCAGAAGCATTACCACTGAGCAGCAGAATAGAGAGAGAACAGAAAACGGAGATTTATGCACTAGTGTGGAGAGCGTTTGGGTGACGTTGAGCCAGTGAGTGTTGGCGCGGTCGTTGGGCAAACTCCACGAGCTGATACACAGAAGCCACAGTATATGTGTCGACTGCAGCAAGAGCCGAGCGCTCGGAAGAATGGGTCTTGGTCAACGCAGAGGAAACTATGTCGATGTGGAGCCGAGGGGACCCAAATGTTGCAAGGAGTGCACATGCGCCTCGAATGCAGAGGCGGCGGAGTAAGACAAGTGACACGCTTGCGCATGCCGGCCGTTCCTATACGTGAAGGATCATTAGGAACTGATCATATGGGCATGAAAGACCGAAAGCAGACTGCTGGAAACAGTGTGGTGAGATGAACTCACTGACTAAGGTACCTCATTCGACTCGACTCCCTGTCTCTTTCCTTCCTCCTCTACGCCAATTTATAGGTACGAAGTGTTGAAGATGTAAAAGTCCGTGAGCGCTTTGGAAAGGTGAGTCCAAGATTCTCGGCCGGGGAGGTACTATGACCTTCCGATTCGGTCCTCGGAGTAGATACCCCTCGTTTGCGTGTTCTGTGAGGTTTGGAGAAGAGAGCGCCGTTAACGGGAGAGAACCGAAAAAGTGATGAGAGTGAAGGGCGCGAATTTGGCATCGGGTCTCGCCGGCCCGAACATCTGTCCTTCCAACGAGCCAACAAGATTGTATTTCTTCCGAGTAATCGATGTTCTGCCAAACTCCTCCAGCAGACACCATGCCTGGGACAACGCCTGGCATTCGTCGGCCACAACACGCCTCAATGCGACTTATGCAAGCACACACCTTGAATTGAGCCAGGTTCCTTGGTCGTGGTCTCGCATTTCGTGCTCGGTTCGCGCTCTGCTTTGGACGCAGTTGATTTCGTGGTGAGAAGTGGGTCAAAATCTGCTGGCCTCTTGGTGCGTTTTTCTTCCTGCCCTAGAGAGTCCTTTCTGACCCACGTTACATGAGTACAGTTGGGAATTATAGGGCTGACGACGGAAGTGCCTTATAACTCCTGCTGAATACGACGTGCACTTCGAGGCAAGTCGAGCGTTGTAAACTGGGTGGATTCCCATGCGATCGGGACATCTTTGGCCCAAACGTGTCGAACAATGATCTACAAGTCCTCGATCCTCACGATTCTTTGACGCATCACGCACGACGGAGCATGTCATATATCTCGGGAACGCGTAGTCTCCCTTGCGCAAGTGCGAAGTCGGTACTAGAACGCAGAACTTGGCAAACTAGGGCTTGCACGCTCGCCGTCGACGTTCGTGTTCGCCGTGGCTTGCGCGGTCCTCGCCTGGCTCTACCGTCGATGCTTCGTGATTGCTCTGATGCTGCGACAATCGCGGGCTCCGCCAATGTCAGCCGCGCGGCTGCGGCACCACCGAAAAAAAGTATTGACGTATGGCCGACCCTGAGACCACTGAGCAGGCAGGCGAGAGCCCGTTCGTCGGTCACCGTGTGGGTTGGGCAAAGCACAGGAGATTGCGCGAAACGTGCGGATATATCCTGCCTCTCGCTGCTTTCCTTGGAAACCTCCCACCCTCGTCCGTAACGCGTAACGGCTCAAGGCCTGCCCGCGCTCCGAAACCAAGCAAATACCAGCATTTTCAGTGACTTCCACGACACGGCGTAGTAGAGCAGCGGGTAGGGGACGCCTGGCTGTTCCCCTCCTTGAGGTTCACCGTGCCGAACCCATGAGCCTAGATCCTGTAACGTTATACTTGTGGATTGCATGACGGCGCGAAGAACGCGTGCGGGTGTTAGGGCTTTGCGGACCTTGCTCGACGACGATGGCCACGAAACGCCACTTGCAAAAATAGGCCCTATATTGCGCGCATAGCTGAGTGTTCTGTACTGGAGGATAAATAATCGGAAAGACGTTGACGTATGTTTTATCCACCCTTCTCCCGCTATCAACACTCGCTGAAAATCACTCATTCCAGATCGTTATCCTACGACTCCATATCCCAGGCTCACTTCCTACCCGCGATCGGGCGTGGGCGTTTGCCACCACCATGCAACACTTCCTTCGTAGCCCATCCTGCAATAATCTTGGTCTCATCGTCAGTTTGCGTCAGTTTCGTCAATAAGGACGATCATCTCCTCTGTTCGTTGTCTCAAACTCGCACTCGCCGTCCGGGGGTGGGATGGCTGTCTCATCGCCCCAATCGCTCGCATATCTTGCGGCTTGCGATCTAGCACCGTCGACCTCTCGACTTGGCACTTACCGCAATACCTCCGTCAATATGTGGCTGAACGTGACCTCGCCCCTTTGAGCGCTTCTCCCCGGCAGCTGCCCTCGGACGGTCCCGTACTAGCCAGCCGTCGCAACAACCAGCTGTTCTCAAATCCACCTTGTTGCTCCCTCGTTCAGTCAATCTTGTGATCCCTCCTCGTTCGTTTCGTTTGGATCTAGTCGATACTCCTCCGTCTTGCATCTACGACCGGGAGTAACCTCTCGAGCCTTTTCTTTTGTCTACCCCGAACCCATCATATCCCGAACCCGCCTCCACAGCCAACAGTCGACCGAGCGCGTATCCTCTTTCACGCCTGTCTCCTTCTCCTTCTACGCTCATACCCAGACCGAATAGCGATATCGAATCACGGCCCCTCGTACCTTGTTGTGCGCTTCCCATGGATCAGTACCGGCGCACCGTTATAGGATGAACAGACAGCGCTATCGACCAAGAGTGTGTGCATTCCAGCCAACGTTTGACATCTCTCATCGTAGCACCGCCAAACCCAGACCACAACCTCCCGCGCTCGGCCTTCGAACCTCCAACCTGCGGATGGACGGTCTACAGCCCGCAGGCCATGCGCATATCGTAGTGCCTATCGAGACATCGATATTAACACATCAGGCTTCCCCAGCTGCTCGCTAGGTTTACGGCTGTATGGGCTTTATTCCCTGTTCGGAACAAGGCTATGGTGCCTCGAGGCCACGGCGCGGCTTTTTCACGATCGTCGTCTCCTGTGGACGCGGGCCACCTCCTTGGGCTGCTAGGTATTTGTGTATACTTTGTCATACGGACGACCTTCGCGCGAGCGCACAACTGGAGCTCGCGGTCCTTGCGTATTGGCGAGAAGGCGGCGGTTTGTACAGCTTTGGACAGCCCCCATCAATGATGATGCGGTATGATTGGTTGAGCAGAGGGTGACATTCGTGAGATGTTCGAGGCGTGGTTATCGTCAGGCAGCGAGAGGTGATCGAGACAGCGCTACAGCTTACGCTTGAACAACCACCTTCTGCTCTTTTACGTCTACATTCTCCGTGACCATCCCTTGTGTTCAGCCTGAAGTATGGGTGGGTATTATGACAAAGAGACAGATATCTAGTAAGTACGGAGTCAAGGACTTGGAGGTTGCAGGGCTGAAGATTTTGGCTTGCTTCAAGCACACTTTACATCTTCTTTATCAAAGGTACTTAATATGTCTTAGTCTCGATTGGCTGTAGAGTTTGACGAGTGTCTGACAAAACCTAGGTGTTGAGCTCAACTTTAAAGATAGCTGTTGTCCCGGAGCGACTATTTCATTATATGGATGGGGTTACCTGGCGGGCGAGAGGGAACTGCTGTGTACAACGATAGACTGCCCCAAAGTTTTACATTGGACGTCACCTGCATCTCAGCCTATGTGAGTCCCTAGTTAGTAGATGCTGTAGCTAAATGTCATATGTACTCCAGGGTGGCTGTCGAAATAGAATATTTTGAGGATGGCGATACGCGCCGGGAGATGTTGGTAACTGAGAAAGAAGCTGATGAGATAGCTTCACGAGCGGCGTATGATGGGCTAGATGTGGCTCATATTGCGGTTACACGCACCTTGTCCATTGGGACAGGCACCATCTGGTTCAAGGTACTACGGGTCAGGACAACTGTTTTTGCATGTGCGAGCGCAAGGCTGATAGACGTAGAATCGATTCTACCTTCCAGACATAGTTCTCGATGTCCGTCTCGTTGTTGAATTTGGGAATTCGGAGGAGTGCACTCGGTTTCTTCACGAGGATATGGTGCGTGCATTGAATGTCTTGTTCTACTTATAACCCACTCTGATTGCATGCAAAAAGAGGGGATTGAAGCTTCGAGACATCTTTGACGTGATTACTGATGTCGCTGCCATCGGTGACATCATTCGTGCTCTTGTCCCAATCGCTGACGATCTTTACACTGGTATGCTTTCACGATCGATCTGAGCCTACGTATCGCCGTCTCATTTGCGATGTAGCAGAGAACAACGCTGCTGCGCGCTGTCTTCCTTACTCCCAGTTCGTCGACGACCTTCCTCAGCCAGAGACACAGCTGATACGTCATCGAGCCTCCAAGCAGGGCGACGACCGACCGTGCTATCTCACACTGCATATCTCTATCTCCATCTCCTCCATTGCCAACGTTGATTGGAGTGCCACCACGATTCCCCCAACTTTTCCATTACGCTCCGACGCCTTCCGGTCTCTCAACAGCCTCCACCTCAAATTCCCCTTGCCCGCATCTCAGGATCGCAACCCAAATTCGTCCGCGCAATCCCACCAAGACGACCTCACCATCACCATCTCAGCAAGAGAGATATCTTTCTCAACCGGCACGAACGCTGTTTCGCTCGGGAGCAGCTTCTCTCTTAGCAGCGAGCATCGCACCGTCAACGTCAACTACATCAACGCCATCATGGGCGATGCGTTCTTGGCTCCCATCAGCGGCGGAACTAACGGCGGGAGGAATAATGTCAACAACTCATGTGCGTACTCAATAATCCGTAGTCGTAGCACATCCTTCTCATTCTATATCTAGTCTCTATGAGAACGGATGAAGGAGCGGGCATGCTGGGCGACTTGAGATCTATAAATGATCTGGCCAACAGCTCATTGGCAAACAGTCCCCTCAGAACTGGCTCTACCGATCTACGAAGTGACCAGTCAATGATTGGTACGAAACCAGCGCGAAAAACCATATTCACATACGCCCGTAGGTTCGCAACTGCGATTCGATTCAGGCCCCCTCGTACTACATAAAGACATAACGGGTAACACTACGCTTGTTGGAATATATTATACCACGGATTGACGGTGTCTATTTGAAGACAGGCTGTATTCCTTTGGATATTTATCACGACTTAAGTACCTCTGCGTGTCCTTACATTCCATCCTGCCGTCCCTAATTTATATGCCTTGCAGCGAAGTGTCCTGTCTATCGAGATACAAAAGCCCCCGGCCACTCTTCGAGTCGCATAACCGTTGTATGGTGCCCCGAGTATATTTTCAGGCTTGATTTCGACGCAGGACACACCCTTGGGCCTCGGAACAGTGTGTTGCGAGAAGGGACAAGAGAAACATGGAGAGAAGGAGAGGAGAGACTGATGGGCTCACAAAACAGAGGTAGGGGAGATTGAGACGGATGCACACCCTAGCAGGTGTCAAATATGGCCATCGAGCAACCTATATATCTGCGAGCGGTCCATTGCAACCACAAGATGGCGTCAGCGAGTCCTTTTAATACGATGAGAGCAGGACAACCCGGTGTTTGGGCTCAAAGGGCCATCGTATACGCTGCAGTATGCATTGCGCTGGCAGTTCTTCACAAGTACTTCAATGGTTCGGGGATCTGATTGACGTGCATGGCCTTGTAGCTAAATGTGAGTGCGACCCGCCGAGATGCGCCACGATCCAAACGCCAGACAGATCCGCGAGCATTGTGAGTCCAGAAGCGCAAGAGCGAAACAGCGCAGGAGAGGAGCAAGAACTGGACGACATCAACATCAGACGGCGTAATGGACCAATATGACCACGCATACGTGCCTCTCTCTCTCTCTCTCTACCATAGGACGGCCTGCCAAACACTCATACACAGCGTCTGGATCGCCTCGGGTACCCGATAGCTAGAGATTTTTGCTGTACATATCCGAGGCGAAAAGCGTTGGCTAGAGCGTATGTGAGAGCATGAGCGGCGGTATGCCGAAGCCTCCTCTCTCTCTCCCCTACTCCCATGGTCTCATATACACCTAGTAGCACCGCCGTCATTCTCTGTACAATTTGTCCATCGAGTAACGACGAGTAAAGTAACGCATAACGGAAGTGAAAATGATAACGCGCTATGAATTGTAAATACCGAGTGAGTTCAAGTACAAGGAGGGCAGTGTCCATTTGAATAATCACAAAATGGTGGCTATGGACGGAATACAAGTCAAAAGCGGCGCAGCAATGAGATGACGAATCAAGAAGTAAATGGACAGACGGCAGGGGACCGGACCTCGAAATCAAAAAAATATCGGAACCGCCTCGTGCGCCGCATCCCGAGTTCCGATGCCGTGGATCCTCTTTGGACCATCATCTACCCCATGCGCTCCCTTCTACTTCCCCTCCCACCCCCTCCTTTTCCGCTTGCTCTCCGGGGACGAACAGATAGAAGTCGAGTGTTCGACGTCCCGGTGATCCCATGGAGGCGTGGACAGAGGCGTGGAGCAGAGGGGCATGAGGAGTCGGGCATTTCCGCATTCCTTCATGCCTGTCCCATACTTGCGTACTAGCCCCTCTATGCGCTGCCGCATCACCAGTTGCTGCCCCAGAATGTCCTGCGATGGCTAGCATCGGGATTTTCGAGTCGAGTGGCGTATAGTTGTAGCGCGGATCACAGACACAGGGGCCTGAGTCGTAGGCGGGGCGGGGGGACTCGAGAGGCAGCACAGAGATGATGTAGGATGTACAAAGCCCGCTGAAGTGTCTGGCGAGCAGCTGGGGGCGCTATGGGAGGCTGGGAGGGTGAAGATGACGGAGGTGCGTCTTCAGCGTCATCCTTTCTTCTCCAACACAACGTGGCGCAAAGTGCAGTAACTTCGTCACTCTTGCCACTCGTCCTTAGCGAGGAGCACCATGGTAGCACTGGTATAAAGCGAGAGATACGAGCGGCAGCGCAAGGGGAGAGACGTGTGGTCGACTGGGTGGAGGTGGTGGCACGGTGACTTTGGCAAGTGGATGGTGCGTCCGTGATGTTCTTCTTCCCCATCAAGACGCAGTGCAATGTGTACCTGATACTGAGACGCAGAGCTGTAGAGTTGATTGTGCCCCCGCAGATAAGCCGGATACGAGTTCCTTGTGACTCGTGTAGCTGAAGCGCGGGAGGTATCTGTTCGGATGCTCGACATCTCAAGATCCCCCTCCTGCCCATACCCTCCCATTCTCCATCGCAAAACCCAGTTTCCAGCGCTGCAACCATTGGGAACACATCTTCCATTTTCTCCCATCCAATCAGTCGAAAGCCTGCGGGGAAAGGGCGAACTCGTAACTCGACAGGATTCCGATCCGTTTGTTATGTGATAGGATGTAGGTATACGCCGGCGGACAGTACATTGAAAGTGTTAAGTCAGGTGAGCGTTCAACGGGATGCTGGTGAGTTCGGTGGGGATGTTGAGGAAGGTGATGACTGAAGATATTGAGGATGAACCGACGCCGAACGATGCGTGAATATCTGCAAGTCATCGACTTGTGGAAGAACGGCACTGGACGTTGGCAGTGTTGTCCCGGAGTAAGACCAGCAATACGCTTGTGACGCGCTCGCTCGTACCGCTTGGGACCGTAAGTTTCCTGAAAGAAATTTGACTTTAACGTGAGGTGCAAACAAGAGCTGGGATGACGAACTCATTCTATGCCTCCTTTATTCCTGCCTCTATTTCGAACGGATCTTGGGCACATCGAGCCAGCGAATGTGGCACATAGTCGCCAGCTGTGCTGTAAAGGCAAAGTTAGTTAGGATGAAGCGGGGATATCAGCAAAAGGACGCATCATTTTTTACCCAATGACCGGACGTCGGTGCGTTCTCCTTCTCGTGTGCGGCGCTTTCTGGCCCAAGCGCCGAGGGGCAGAATATAAGTCGAAATCCCGAAGAGGCTGGGCGAAACTCACGTAGATGTTTTGCAGACGTCGACTCTGACCGAGAGCAGGTTCCGAGGTTCGGGAGTCGGTCCGAGAGTGTGACCATGACCGTGACAGTTCAAACGTTCACGACCGTCGTTCGAACCAACTATGAATGATTCGATCCAGCGACTAAGACTGACTTGTGCATGTGAGTACTTGAGTACTTGAGTTCCCGCTGATATTCAACGATCTAACAGCGTCCTCTGAGGTACTAAGTTGTGGGGTTGAGTTCTTTGTTGCGTCGTCAATCGGGACATTAGGGTTTGGTTAGGAAGGCGCTAGTTAGTAACTGACGGTTAGTAATGGTTAGTAACAGCAGTTAGTAACAGTTAGTAACAGGTACTTCTGGGAGCGATGATTTTGTACTGTTAAGAATTGTTAGAATAGCCGGCCCAGGAAATTGGCCAACGGCAACTTCCGAACAGGGTTGAACACTCTTTTTTCCACGTACACACTGAACATACCCAAAGAGAAACATCACATGCCTTTCCCTGCAGCCGAGGATGCTTCTCACGAAGACATGGCAGGTGTCCTTGAACCTGGAGGTACTCCTCAATTGGTTTCCCACTACTAGGGTAAGCGGGAGCTACACGGTTCAAGTTCAAGTTCCGTCGACGCCCATCAACAATGCAAAACAAACCTTCTCAGCTCATACATAGTCTCTACCGCGGGCAGCGTTTTCTAAGCAAACTAAACTTCAGAAACATAATTATATATGTCTGGAGATGTTATGTGGTTCATATCTAAGGCGCCATGGCTACGCAGGTCATGCTAGTTGTCAAGGCTAGTGGTATAAGTAGTATCAGTAGTATTAGTATTTAAGAGAGTTCGGTAGACAGCTGCGGTAGACTATGTATGTATAAAAGGTATAAAGTATAAACAAGAAGTAGGAACTTCAGACAGACATGTATTGGTATCTTATGACGCGCACGGTCTCTGCCAATAAGTAGTAAAGCAAGTCCACTGAGTCTTGAAATTACGAAGGGAAGTTTAATAGGTATATGGGGCGGCGATGTGGCTTCTTGCGAGAAGGCTACTCCTCGCTAAGCTGATCCTCTTCAGATGCTTCTTCTGCGAAGTTCTTGCTAGCTTTGTTGAAGTTTGAACCATCAGAGTCAGTTCGACAGGTTTCCAGGTCCTTGGCACGGCGAGAGCTATTCAATGCAGTGGGCTTCAATACCAAAGGAATCTCGGTCAACCCGAGTTGCTTGCAAAGGTCGAGGCATCTGTGATCATCAAGAAAGGACTCAATCCCGGTGATTGCACAATCACCAACACCTGAATCACTGAAAGAATTACAAGTCAAGACTTGCTCCCGCATTCGATGATGTGTTACATACCCATCGAGAGTGTGGGTCATTACGTCAAATAGCACCAAGCCGTCCTTTCCCTTGATGCGAGTGGGTGTGCCTAGCCATCTCGGTCAACAACGATCCGATAAACCAATGAAGACTCACCTTGGATATCAGCAAAGACAAGTGATCGATTGCTATGACCCCAAACAAAATGAGCGAATGCATATATGGTTTGGCTGCTCATGTCGCGGCGCTGGGGGCGATGGGCGAGGGTACCACTGAACTTGATGACTGTTGATGCCCGTTTTGGCTCTGCAATCCAAGTTATCCGCTCCGTGTTGCTTTCGACACCAGATGCAGGGGTTGGGGATGTAATCTCCTTTGCGAGGAAGGCATTGGTGAATATAATATCTATTAAAAAATATCAGCAGAGATGCAGGACTCGGAATGTGATTCAATTTATATTTACCTGTATTGACACTCACACCGGGGTAGGATGTCTTGCAATATTTGTAGAACGCTTGGAGGAACCAGTTTCCCCATGCGAGACGAGTGATTTCAGCCTTGACCTGAATCTCATTCTCGGCAGCTGAGACTGTGGACTGGTCAACATCATCAGAATCATCTTCACGAAGGCGAAAGAAGCGCTTGAGGATGTAGGGAGATCCATCTAGAGTGACAAGCTAGTACCAGATATTCCATTAGTAGTCATAAAGCAGGCATGACAGACCTTCGTGCTTACCTCGTACGCAACTTTCATTGTCCCAGTGGCGAAGATCACATTAGAAACATATCCGCTTAGCTCCAGATCAGCAACGGTGAAGATTGGTGTCCCTAATTCAGGATCCATCACGCAAGTTGTTTTCTTGAGCGTCACCATGCTTCGCTCCACGCGCTGGCTGGCTCTGCTAAGGTTAAAGCTTGAGGAAAAGTCTGCGATCATGGTATCAATCTCGAAGTAATGAAGTACAAAATGTTCACCTCGCTTTTGAACTTGTCGGGATCGCTCCGATCCACCAACCCGTGAGTCAGCACGCAGTCGCTTGCGCGATTGTGGGGCAGTGAACAACACAGATCCATCATTTTCATCTCCGTTTATTCTGCGTGAGTACTAAAGTAGAAATTAGAACAACAGGAATGATAGAAGCTACTATTACCCACCGCATCATAGTCAACATACATATCAAAGCATAGGACAGGATGCTTTTGCTTCGACTTGCCAACTTGTTGCTGCCAGAACTTAGGCACATTGTCGATGTAAATACTTGCATTGGCTGGAGAACTATAGTAGCCGTAGAAGTCGCCAACATTTAGCGTTAGGGTATCAGAATGGAGAAGCCGGTTACCGGCAAAGCGGTAGGAAACCTCTTCGCTAGGGTGGTTGTTAAGAAGTGCGTAGCATCAAGGGGATCAACCATACCTTAGAAGAGGGGAAGAGTGGACACGTGTCCATTCTGTGTTGATATTCTTCACAATTTGAGCTTTTGCGTCTAACAAACATCAAATTCAGTCACAGATTAGCGCACTCAGTTGACATGCATCACCAATCATTAGAACCGAATTGGCAAACTTGATTGCTGAGCTACCCAGATCATCGTTGATCTTCTTTGGGTTATTGCTGACCCGAACCTGCCAATATCCACACTGTAAGTGAATCGCCATGAGTAAACTATAAAATGTACCTGAAAACAAAACAATGTCTTAGGCTCGCCAGGAGCACCACCACCATGTTGATGTTGCTGTAGAGTAGCTGTGGAAAGGTGAGTTGTCGGGCCCAACCCGGTGGTCTGGGTTACATGCTTCAAGCGAGTCCGTGTTGCAGCAATCCGAGCTTGATTGGCATCTGAGATATTGGTGCTCCGTGCTGCTGACGGGGTAAGAGGTCCTAAAATGAGCCTATGAGTGCCGCCTTGCATTCCAGCGTGGAGGGATTGACCTGCATGACCCTCATCGTTGCGAGCTACATCGAGGGTGTGGGACTGACGGTGGCAAGCTATGGCGCCGCAAATCTGGATAGCTCCAGTTGGTGGCATATTTCGCCGTGTCACTCCGCACATTTGGCACTGGGGCCACATCTAGAGGGATTATTGGATTAGGTAGAACAATAGCTAACGGAGAATATACCAGTAATTCTGTGTACTCCGGTGTTCCAATGGCATGAATACCAAGCTTTTGACATTTTTGGCATGGGCTGCCCTGCGTGCGCAGCGGAAAGGACACTCCGCAGTCTCCGCACACCTCATTGGCATCACTGATTGTCTCTGGCATTGGCTGAAATGGAAGGGAGCGTGAGCGTAAAGAAGAAACGAGTGTGAAGGTGTGAGTATAGATGGTGGTTGGAAATAAAGGAAAGTTGCGGAAACCCTAGTTGAAAAAACAAACAAATACTCACTGTACCCTTTCACGCATTTCACATTATAGCAGTGTAAAGGTTGCAACTGCTAGCTACCTCGCATGCCTAACCCGACAGGAAAGAACAGTCAAGGGAAGAAAGAATGTAAGTAATAGCCTTTGACAGACCGTAAAGAGGATATGAACCGTACTCACCTAGATCCTCCTGACAATGTCTTGGAGGCAAGTCTCCGGAAGTACATTATGCGTGGTCTGAGTCAAAACGATAAACTGAAGAGGCTTGTCGATGACCATCATCTCTCTATCGGGTATGTGCCAGTCCGCAACACTCATGGTCACTGTCATCCTGATTGGTATAATTAGACTATCAAAGTTAAATCAATTAGAGCGGAAGTTCAACATACCTTCGCTTCGACGCTGTGCGCCTTCTGTTGATATCGTACGGCAAGCAGTGGTGGATGAGGTCGACAAGGATGTTGCGCAGCGTAACGGTCCTGCTTTTGTCACAGGGAAGCTTCGGCTCAAGGGGATTATGACGCCTCGGTAAGCATAAAACCGCAACGGGTTATGTCGATGGCTCTAAACAATTTAAATCAGTGATACTGTTCGTAAAATCATGCACGAATATTACCCTGAAGGCTTTGATGTTCAGTTTCCAGGGAAAGTGCGTCCCAAGATCCCCCGGGGCACCCTTACCGCCATTGGTCCATACCACGAAGTTTCCGCTGATGGACATGAGAAGATTGCGCAACAAGCATTGAAGATGGGCGAAGTTGGCATCTCGATCTATGGGTGGAAGGATAAGTGGTCGTCCGCAGCGTTATGGGTGGTAGCAGTTCCGGATTGCCGTAGCGCCGGAGCAATAGGGCATCTATACCTTGACTTCATTGAGCGCATTGGTGGTGGGTCCTGTGAACCATGTGTAGTTTACTAGAATCACTGATAACAGAGCGAACAGGCATACCTTTACAGATTACGGTTGATAAAGGCTCGGAGACCAGTTGGCAGTGTGCAATTCAGTATGCGCTGAGGTCAGTGACCGACTGAAATCTGAGACATGCTCTGACGTTTCCTCGCAGGGAAGTGTTTGCACCTGATGTTGACGAAGATACATACCCACCGTTTGTTGCCCTGAAAAGTGTTCACAACGTCGCAATCGAGGGGTTTTGGCATTGGCTGCGACAAGGGACAGGTCTATCCTTGAAGGAGATTCTTCTTCGAGGCAAAACAGAGCAGCTGTTCAGCCCGAGCGTTGGGCTTCACAAGTAAGCGGTGATTGTGTTGCAGTGAAAAGAAACACTCATAGACGCGCCTAGGGATCTATTCAATTGGATATTCCCACCACTTGTCCAAGTCGCATTGGACGACTTCTGTACCGCGTGGAACCATCATCATGTCCGTCAGCAACCAGATAAGGACATGCCCTCTGATCACGTTCCCATTGATGCACTCGAACATCCTCAATATCTCGCCGGACTTGATTGCCGAATTCCAATACCTGCTGAGGTGATTGGCCATCTCCGAGAGTTTCTGACAGAGCAAGTTGGGCCGCGAGAGGCTTATTTACAGTGGGTTACTGAGGAGTTCAGCCAGCGTGCACATGAGGTCCATACTTCACTGAGAATGCCTACTATTACACTCGAAAATGCTTGGGATATATTTGTTAAGATGTCAGACGCAATGAGCTGACAGTACACAGCAATATACTATGTTTACCGTTATCACTCTATGCTTCTACAGTGTGCGTTGTTGCCAGTTCATGGTTTACGAGTTCGTAGCGGAACTTGAATTCGAACCGTGTAGCTCCCGCTTACCATACACTACGCTACCATGCAAGAACGAAGCCAACTCGATATACTCAAGCTTTTTGTCATTCTCAATCAACCCTAATATACTCGAACACACTGGTGATGAATGCGGCGCTTTCAGTGAACAAATAAAAGATATCTTCGGATGGCAAGCACAGACAACTGGTGATGGTGTTGTCCCAATCCTCGAACGGGGCCCCATCGTTCTGGCAATGGTCCCTGCCTTTCGCAGCTTCCTTGCCCGGTATCCCAGTGATAATGTGGTAAAGAAATGGATAATTGATGTGGCTATTGGCGCAGAGGCTGTTTGTCAGCGCAACAGTATTAGTATAGTATGTCAGGCATAGATGTCCTACGGATATATAAAATGACTGTTGTTACGGTACACTCTTGATGTATCCTTGCCTATAGTTACAGTGCGGACTGTTTGATGTATCACATTATGTATCACACAGCAGGCATTACATAATAGCGCCTCCCTGCCATTAATAGCTCCCCTTGGTGCTGGCTTTGGGTCGTCGCTGTTGGCATCGGTTCGGAATTGTTGCGCCCCGCCGTCCATAAAAGGACTGTCTATAAATGGGTAAATATCTTGCATGAGATCTGATGGAGACTTCTCTTCATTTTTTCAATCGATACAGTTACCCGATCCCTCCGGAATGTGTCCCGCCAGAATGCCAGAATGAAATCCACATTCGGGAGACTGGAGAAACATATGATATGTCGGACAAATGAAAAAGCTCTGAATGCTCCCCGGTTGCTCCCCGAGCTTGTCAGTCATCCAGAGCGAGAGTGCGATACTGCAAACCTATTTATTGATGCTTGAATGCGGGGAAAAGTTACAGAAATGATGTTTGTTTTTACGGAAATTGAATGTCAGAAAAATGAAATATGTTATAAAACAGGCTTCGTACCTTCTTTCATCTCACTGAATCATCACCCAAGTATGTCTAGCAATCCCTAGATGTCACAGTTAAAGCCGATACCACAGGATGGCTCTTTCTTGGATAAGTGCTCTGGACTTGGAGAATTTTCAGGATCTTGGGTAAGCGCCCGGGACTTAGAAACATTTCGTGACTTTGGCAGAAGCCGGAAGCACACCAATCCCACACTTTGCATCGAAAATGTTCACATATATTGTAGTTGATGGGTACATACATAGTATATAGTTATAATATCTAAGTAAAAACACTCGCATTAATCTAAAAACTACGTCTTCATGCCTTGGAGTGCTTGCTAGTGGTCTTCTTGGTGCGCTTGTTCTCCTTGCCTTTCGCCACAGTCATTGACTCCTTCCGCTCGGACGGCTTTCGAATGCGCTTGCCGGTCACGATGAAACTTGGGTCTTCGGTTGCATCCCAAGCCCTTTTGCGGGGACGGAGCGGAAGCATAGCGGGGTCATCAATATCCGTTAAGGGACCAATGTCGGCGGTGATAGTGTCTCCAGGACCACCAGAAGTCGGTCCAACAGTGGCGGTCTCTGGACCTGTTGTATTGGTCTCGGCATCGCTATCCGCTATGACAGGTGCATCGGGCATGGACAAAACGGGGGTGATGGGGAGTCCAGTGGCAGGCAAAATGGGGGCGATAGCAGGTGGCGTCAAAACGGGGGCGATAGCAGGTGGTGTCAAAGCGGGGGCGATAGGTGCAGCAGGCATGGACAAAACAGGGGTGATGGGGAGTACAGCGGCAGGCAAAACGGGGGCGATAACAGGTGCCATCAAAACGGGGGAGGTAGGCACGGCTGAAGGAGTAGCCACGGTGGCGGAGGCGATGGGTGCCATTACATTTACAGACATGTCGGAGGTGCTGGTGATATATTCGGGGAGATCTGCGGCTAGCTCATCAAGGATTGAACCGAAGATACCATCTCGGTCGAAAGGTGCGTCCGGGGCTTTGTATGGGATTGTGGGCATGCCATTGAACGTAGCCCATTCGCTCCAGTCAAACTCGTCAAAGTCGGGGAGTGATAGAGCATCCGGTGCCAACAGTAGATTGGTATTGAGGGCAGCAGGAGCGCTGGGGGCTGCAAAGGGGACAGGGAAAGTGGGGGCAGACAGAGGTTGAGTAACGACATGGCCGATGGGGTTCTCAACGACTGCTTGACCTGATGGCAGCAGCGTGGCGTCAGAAGCGAGGGGAATGTCAGCTGGCAATGGGCCCCCCGAATCGATGGGGATGAGAGACCGTGCATCACACTCTGCCTTTGCTGTATGTTATTAATTAGGAAGGTAGCTTATTCGTCGAAAGACTCCATACTCACTGTACAGCATGTTCAAGAAAGTGGCATAAGGAGTAAGAACCGTTTCTCCAAATGCTGGGGTTGCCTTTCCGAAATGCTGGCCCGCGTCGTCCCGTCCGAAGTGTACACTAGAGAAGAGACGATAAGGATGTAATCAGAATGCCTGAGAAGACTCGATACACACCCAATACTATTGACTCGACCCCCATTGATAGGATTGGGGCCATCTGCCAGCAACATAAACGACCACCCGGTTCTACGGTTGAGCTCCTGGCTGAAAGCTTGGAAATGATGCGGAATATCATCTATCGCTCTGAAATGTAAGCTAAGCATCGTTTGCATGGCTCAAACAAACTTACGCGGCGTATCGGGCAGCTATTGTCTGCACTGGAGGCTGCTCCTCCTCCTCCTCCTCCACATGCTTTTTTAGTGCTTCGTATCGGTCCTCAATTTCCTTCTTGATTTCCTTGTCTTCCAACTCGAAGATTTCGGGTGTCATCTTTTGCAGCAAGGCCAGGAAGGTTCCGCTTGAAAGCTTGGTACCCATGGGGAGCCCATCGTAGATTTTGGAGCGAATTCGTGTTTTGTAGTATTTTTTAGTATAGAGCTGAAGCAGTTGAGGGCGTCGAACAGTTTTGATCGCCTCTTGTGGTGGTAGTGGTAGCTCTTTCGGCGGGGCTCGGGTCTTCGCAGCTGTCTTATTTTGATACCACTGCTTTAGGTACTACAGGCCGTTATCCATGTCAGGGTCGTCGGCAATCAAAGAAATGGTGAGAACTCAGTACTCACCTCTTGACGCTTTCCCAGTCTAATGCCCAGGTCGCTCTTCCTCTCACCTTCGTCCACAATGGACGTGTCTTCCTCCTCGTGCCATTGTGAAAACCACCCGCGAAAAAGTTCCGGCCAGAACTTATCAAGACGGCCGTGTTTCTGGGCTTTCAGAAACTGATCAAGTAGCCCCCTTAGGTACACAAGTTGCTCTGGACTGGATTTGCTAGGTGGTGCCATCGGGGGGAAGTGCTGGTCGAAGGTAAAATGCGAATAAGCTTGAACCTTGCAGTCGGGTGATGTATCCTGATGTATCCCCCCATTTTTTTCAGATTAAGCTCTGCAGCACCCCCGGCAAGTAGCGACCAACTGTACATTTAATTTCCTCCTCCTTCCTTTATATACGGCCCCATTGGACAATTGGATTCCCCAGCTCACTTTTGCCAGCTTTCAGCACTTCGAATACCAACCAGTCATGGACCTTACCCTTTTAAGCGAGCTGATTCAGCAACTCGCATTGGCTCAGGCAGCTAACGACACTGCCTGTTACGGTCCGCTTTTCCTTTCTATTCTATTCTCCCTTTTTCCATGCATCACATGACGAACACATAGTAACTTACTACATTATGCTTACGCACCGGGCCCCGTATTTATAATCACCTTAGTCAGAACCTCGCCTTAGCTGCATGGGTGCAGTCCATGACATCACGCCTCAAGGTGATGTGCTAAACATTCCATGGAATACCAGCAGGACAAGGCGTGTAGTAGACATGAGGATTGTAGTATATAAAGACGAATATCATACCCAGAGACGTTAACTCGTTCTCTTGGGATTACCACTTATACAGTGCCCTAGTCAGCATCTTCACTCGTATCTTACCTTTCTCCACCAAGACTAAGCCCTTACTCTTTTGCTATACCAACTTACTCACTTGCCATCTTGTAGAGCCCGCATATACTCTTGTAGTATTTGTGTTGCCCTAACAGAAGAACGAGTTCCCCATCCAACGCCTGCTCTACCTTGTTTTTTGTGTTCAACACAAATAACACCTTTGCCGAAGAACCCTACCTCGCCATCGTTGTCCGCTCAGGTGCCAGTGTGCACTAGCTTGAAGTTCAACGTTGGTTGACAGGAACCCCGCATGCCCCCAACCCACTCGCACTTAACCCGATCACACATCTATACCGTATTCCCGTATCTCCTCATTCCCGACCCAACTCTCAATCGACGAAACCAACAAACCGCCACTCAGATTTTGAGAAGCACACCCCAGCTTTTCGAAACAATCATCATCCCAGTCACTCCCGCCAACCCCCGTCACCACTCTAGACAAACCCCTGCACGCCACTTCATCCACGGAAACAATGTCGTACTCAACTGCCAGGCCAACATCCACACAACCCTACGACAGGCTGCGACGGCCGGCGCTTCAAGGCAGAGATATGTCCAGGGACAATGCAGGACCTAGTAACTGGGCAGGAGCCCTTGACACTAACGCCGAGACCGGAGCCTGGGCGGAAGGCCTTAATACCGTGTCACCTGCTCTGCAAAACCCCGCTTTGTACCAATGGCCGCCGCAAGGCACCGAAACACCCAGCCAAACTGAACAATCCGCTGCCCCCGCCAACACCAACAATATCCTTGCCACCATGAGACAGATGATGACGGATATGGAGGAAAGGATGGAGGCACGAATACAACAAGCACTAGTTCCTCAAAGCCGACCAGCCAGTGTCAGAACCCGGGCAAGTCACCCACTCCCCCACATACCCTTTAAAATACCAGCTCCTCTACCATTCCCACCAACCATTCCCCTGGCACCCGTAGCAGAAAACCCGGCACCGCCCCAAGCCAGAAGTGGCCCGAAAATGGCGCGACCCGAACCATTCGATGGAGAGCGGTCAAAATGCCGAAGCTTCATTAGAAGCATCGAAGTATATATCTACGTCAATGCCTACGAATTCCCCACTGAACCAACCAAGGTTCTTTACCTCCTGTCCTACGTCCAGGGAAAAAGAGTAGACAACTGGAAAAACACCATGACAACAAAAGTACTGGAATGGGTAAGGACCCAAGTACCAGACGAGCAAGTATCAAGCTTCCGAAGAATATGCCGAAGCCTCCAGGAGGCGTTCGGAGATCCCAACCCCAGGGACACGGCTATTACGTTTTTAAGCCACTTATGACAGGGAACCGACTCGGCAGAGGACTTCATAATGAAGTTCAACGCGTACAAAGACGATACGGGTTACAACGACGTAGCCCTAACCGAAGCCTTCAAAAAGGGGCTAAACCCAGCATTTCTAGGCAAGGTATACGGTAGAAGGCCTCTACCGGCAAACTGTGAAGGATGGCAGGAGGAGGCCATCGCAATAGACAGGCAGTGGAGGGAAGCTCAGTCGTACCAGAAATTGGCACCGGCTAAACCCGCGGTTAGAAACACGACCACGACAACGGCGACACAAAACCAGTGGCGCACGTACCAGAACCAATACCAACGACAAGTACCGCCCCCACAAGGACAACAACAACAACAACAGCAACAAATACGGCCACCACCCCCCGCCCCACAAAGTGCAACACGAGATCCGAACGCAATGGATGTAGATTGGTCACAAGGGCGCCAATTCATTGTTACAAGTGCGGAGGGCTAGGACACATGGCCAGGGACGGCAAGAGGAGGCTGGACGTCAGGCAGATGACGTACGAAGACCAGCAGGAGTACTGGAGAGAGGAATTGACCAAGAAGGGTTTTTCCGAAGGGACTCAAGAAGCGTTGACTTGAGTTCCAAGAACAAATTTGCAGCACTCGTCTCGGAGCTGGACTCCATTTTTGTTACCGAAAACCATGTACCAGTAAATACTGAAACAATATCTATCACTTCATCATCAGATGAGATCTCTAAGACGCAAGACAACCCCCAAACATCAAAAGAAATTTATTTGCGAAGAACCTTCTCGGATAAGAACTATGTTCTGGTAGAAATCAGCCTGAAAACACACGACACCCTAAACACACTCTCCCCGGAGTCAATGCTGGATTGCGGAGCATCGGACTCGTTCATTGATCAATGATACATAAAGAAAAACAACATAAAAACAAAAACCCTATCAAACCCTGCTATCATCAGAAACGCTGATGGAACACCAAACAACGCAGGAAGAGTCACGGAAAAGGTGGACGTAAGGATGACCTACAAGGGACACGCAGAAGTAATGACTCTCTACGTCACAAACCTGGGAAATGTCGACGTAATCCTAGGATTATCGTGGTTAAAAAGACACAACCCAGAGATCAATTGGAAGACAGGAGAAGTAGTCATGTCGCAATGCCCAAAAGGATGCCGAACGTGGGCAAAGAAGGAGTGGGAAGTGTGCATGGACGAAGGAGACGAAGAAGGTGCCGAAGAAGCAGAAGAAGTACTGAAGTATCAGCTAGGCGAGCGAAACATCTCAGTAGCAGGAGTAAGGCAGTGGAACCGCCTGAGAAGTGGATACTTGCGAAATCTGGACGACTTAACCAATCAATACCATGAATCAGTCGCCCGAATGTACATCAACCGGATGTGGAAAATGCACACGCAAGTGGAAGAAGGAGTAGGAGGGGAGGAAGAGATGCACTTGAAAGCAATAGGAAAGTATGACTATGTAATAGAGCACAATCAGGAGGAGCTGAAGAGCAAAAAAGAGAAAACGGAGGAGGAAATGGTACCAGACTACTATCACGAATTCATAAAAGTGTTCAGGAAACGCGACTCGGAGAGAATGCCGATCGAGAGGCCATGGGACCACGCTATCGAATTAGCCCCAGACTTCGAACCTAAAGCATCAAAGGTCTACCCTTTGTCACCAGTCGAACAACAAGAACTGAACGACTTCCTTGATGGAAATCTGAAGAAAGGATACATCCGACCATCCAAATCCCCACAAACGTCACCTGTATTCTTTGTGCAGAAAAAAGACGGCAAGAAACAACTGGTACAAGACTATCGATACCTTAATAAATATACCGTTCGAAACACGTACCCCCTACCCCTCATATCACAACTGGTAGACAGGATCTCCAAAGCAAGGTTATTCACGAAAATGGACCTTCGATGGGGATACAACAATGTACGAATCAAAGACGGAGACCAATGGAAGGCTGCGTTCCAAACTCCGAGGGGAGCGTTCAAACCAATGGTTATGTACTTTGGACTTAGTAACTCCCCTTCCACATTCCAAACTATGATGAACAAACTTTTTAAGAACTTGATCGACGAAGGACTTGTAGTTATATACCTGGACGATTTACTTATATTCACGGACAATGATGTGGAAAAACATAGGGAAGTAGTACGAAGAGCGCTGAAGGTCATGGAGGACAATGACCTATACGTAAAACCAGAAAAATGTGCCTTCGAAGTCGAAGAAGTGGGATTCCTGGGAGTAGTAGTGAAAGACGGAAAGGTCCAGATGGAGGAGGCAAAAATAGAAGCAGTAAAAAACTGGCCCGTCCCGAGGAACATACAACACGTACAGCAATTCCTGGGGTTCAGTAACTATTATCGACGATTCATCAAGGACTTCGCCACAGTCGCTAAACCGTTGCACGAGCTTACAAAAAAGGAAGAGGAGTTCATATGGGACAAGCGAAGAGAGGAAGCTTTCAAAGGGTTGAAGAAGGCATTCACGGAAGAACCGATCCTAGTCCTACCAGACACGGACCGAGAGATGAAGATAGAAGCAGATTCATCAAACTATGCCTCAGGAGCAGTGCTCTCCATGCTGTGCAATGATGAAAAATGGAGGCCCTGTGCGTTCCTTTCAAAAGGGTTCTCCGAGACGGAGCGGAATTATGATATTCATGACAAAGAGATGCTAGCCATCATTCGAGCCCTAGAAGCTTGGCGACATTACCTTGAAGGGAATACCCGCCAATTTACTATCTGGACGGATCACAAAAACCTAGAATATTTCATGACAACAAAAAAACTCAACAGACGCCAGGCGCGCTGGGCATTATATCTATCAAGATTCAACTTTATTCTAAAACACAAGCCAGGCGCTTCAAATATGAAAGCAGATGTCCTGTCGAGACGACCGGATTTAGACAGGGGGGAGAATGACAACACGATGGTGCTTTTAAAACCCGAGTACTTTCGAATCAAGGCTATGCAACAAGGGCATGTCTTGATCAACGGGGAAGAGTCACCAATCCTGTCAAAAATTAGAAAAATAAAAAACTACGACGAATTGGTGGTAAAGGCAGTCGAAGAGCTGAAGAGGTCGCCTACCAAGGTATTGAGGGAAGCGGAGTGGTCAGAAGAGCAGGACCTCGTATTATATCACGGAAAAGTATATGTTCCCAAGGATGTCGACGTCAGAAGGGAAATCGTAAAATTGCACCACGACTCGACAGTAGCAGGACACCCAGGAAGGTGGAAAACCATAGAGCTGGTCTCTCGTAACTATTGGTGGCCAGGAATGAATAGGTTCATTGCGGAATACATCAAGGGATGCGATCAATGCCAACGAAGCAAAGCATATTCGCACCAACTGCAAGGAAAGCTACAACCAAACCCCATCCCGTCTGAACCATGGACAGACATATCTGCGGACTTTATCATCAAACTCCCAAAATCGTCAGGACACGACGCAATCCTAGTAGTGGTTGACAGGTTCACCAAGATGGTCCGACTGGTGCCTACGACAGAGGAATTATCCTTGCTCGGATTAGCTAAGTTATACTGGGACCACGTCTGGAAGGACTTCGGGCTCCCCAACACTATAATCTTGGATAGAGGTCCACAGTTCGCCTCGGAAGTAATGAGAGAACTTAACAAATTATTGGGAATTCAGACCCGACTGTCGACAGCTTTCCACCCTCAAACTGATGGACAGACGGAGCGAGCTAATCGAGAAATCGAAACATACCTCCGAATGTTCACCAATCACTGACAGGATGACTGGGCAGAATGGCTAGCCATCTGCGAATTCTCCCTTAATAACAAAACCCAAACGAGCTCCAGGCAGAGCCCATTCTATCTAAACTACGGCAAACACCCAAGGATGGGAGTGGAACCAAGGAGACAGTCAAAGGTGGAAGCAGTCGATAAATTCGCTGAGCGAATGAAGCAGACCTGGGAGGAGGCGCGGTCCGCATTGGTAAAAGCTAGGGAAGAAATGAAAAAGTATGCGGACAGAAAAGTAGGAGAAATGCCCGAATACCGAGTGGGTGACAAGGCGTTCATTTTTACCAATAACTTAAATACGACCAGGCCATCACGAAAACTCGAGCAAAAGAAAATTGGTCCGTACGAGGTGATCGCGGTACCAACAAAAAATGCTATAACTCTAAAACTTCCAAAAAAATTGTCCATCCACCCCACAGTATCGACCCACCACACTGAGAAAGCGAACGCCCCTACGATCCCAGGGCAGAAGACGTCACCACCGCCACCAGTGCAGGTGCAAGGAGAAACGGAGTACGAAGTTGAGGAGGTCCTAGACAGCCGGTTGTGAAGAGGATGGCTGGAATACCTAGTCAGATGGAAGGGCTACACTGCAGAACACGACTCTTGGGAGCCGGAGAAAAGCCTAGAAAACACACCGGAGCGAATACGGGCATTCCACTCTCGACACACAGCCGCCCCCAGAAGGATCGCGGTCACGGCGTTCGATCTCGTTGGCTTTAGGTCAAAACACCTTTACACTGAGCCAATGTTCGTTACCAACACAAAGATCTACGAACCGGAAGTACCAAACAGTCACGATCACGTAGCCCGTTACAACAACAGCGGCGAGAAAGGCAACCAACATGAACAAAACACGCCGGTGAATGGACCACGAAGAAAAGAAGGTGCCCTGATTGATGTCGGCCATGCGTTTATTGAAGAAGTGGACTCATCAATGGAGTAGACGAGTTTTAAAAGGGGGGTGATGTTACGGTCCGCTTTTCCTTTCTATTCTATTCTCCCTTTTTCCATGCATCACATGACGAACACATAGTAACTTACTACATTATGCTTACGCACCGGGCCCCGTATTTATAATCACCTTAGTCAGAACCTCGCCTTAGCTGCATGGGTGCAGTCCATGACATCACGCCTCAAGGTGATGTGCTAAACATTCCATGGAATACCAGCAGGACAAGGCGTGTAGTAGACATGAGGATTGTAGTATATAAAGACGAATATCATACCCAGAGACGTTAACTCGTTCTCTTGGGATTACCACTTATACAGTGCCCTAGTCAGCATCTTCACTCGTATCTTACCTTTCTCCACCAAGACTAAGCCCTTACTCTTTTGCTATACCAACTTACTCACTCGCCATCTTGTAGAGCCCGTGTATACTCTTGTAGTATTTGTGTTGCCCTAACACTGCCGGAGCCAATGGAGGTGCTTCAACTGCTTCTACTGGGCCTGCCGCTCCTACTCCTACTCCAGCCGCTGTCAACGCGCACATCGCCCCCACCGGCGGTAAGCCTCTCCCTACTCTAGTAGCCAGTGCCGCACTCATTCGAAAATAGCTGCTGCTGGATACTTCCGCTGCCCCAACTGCAATGTCCTTCACCCACTTGCTGTGGTTGCTGGTCCAGTCCCCGTGACCCCGGCCAGTGATGGGGGCACTGTCCCAGCCGCACCTGTCGGTGGGTCATCCACTGTCCCTGTGACCCCTGTCGCTAGCACATCCACTGATACCGGTTCGTGGTACTCAGTTACCAGAGGCCGCGAGGTTGGGGTATTCCATGGTTGGTAAGTACATGCCAGCTTCCAGCTTCAATTCAACACTCACTCTGTAATAGGGATGTGATCGTCTCATCCCTCGTCAAAGGAGTCCTGCGTTGGCGCTGCAAGCGCTTTGCCACTGAGCAGCAGGCCCGTGCCCACTTCAATCGCGCCCTCTTGTTGAATGACGTCCACGTTCACTCCGACGACTAGGTCACACATAGTGTAGTCCCTCATAGAGTAGTCTCTGTACCCCTGCTGCCGCGAATGTCATATTGTTCTGTTGATGCCATCTTACTAAGAAACGACGATATTGACGGACAGCCACTAAGATCTACTAGAGTGATTGATACATAAGTTCGCGCTTGTTATACATCTCAAACAGCTCAGCCTTCCTGACCATCACACTGCATAGAATGTCTTCAATGCAAGCTATTACCTCCTGGATCGCCTGCCCTGCTGCCTCCGCAATACAAAAGTTCTTGTCGACACCGGAGAGCTGTAGTAAACCATTTTCACAACGTCGCATGGTTGAGCGCAGTGCTTCAACTTCGAGCATCGGGTCGGTGAAGATAGTCTTGTAATAGGAGATCGTGAACCGTCTGTATAGATCCTCCATGTAAGCCGGTACAGGGCCGTGAACCATGGACTCGAATTTGCAAGATGTAGTGTGGACCAATGTCATCCAACCGGCGACGTCTACAGGGTTGTTGCTACAATTGGGGTTAACAGGGTGTCCCTGAAGTGAGAGATGGCTCACTTTGGCGCTTTTTGGTCTCGGACAGCTGCCAGAATTCGCCGATTCCTTTTAAATTATTAGTATATAGTAGAGGAGGAATATGACTGTGTCACTTTGTTGTTTCAGCATGATACCGGACGGCTCGTCGGGTGCTAATTGCTACTTTCTTCCTACATGTTTGTTATTACCGGATTGATCTCCAAAGGATATCGGTACTTGCTTATGATAACTACGCTTACTCTTGGCTCGATTAGCAAGTATCTTCTCCTCGGGGGTTCTGTATATTTTGGGGCGGCCAGATCCAAAAGGGCGGGGACGAGGAATGTTAGTATCAGAGACACTATCAGAGACACCCTTATTCCTGACATCATTTGAGTATTATCCACGACGGAATGTATCTACTTACTTGTGATAACTACGACTGCTCTTGGCTCTGTTGGCCAGTGTCTTCTCTTCCAGAGTTTTGTAGATTTTTGGGCGGCCTGGGGGCATTGTGAAAGTCGAAGGCTGAAAGCTCAGTTAAGCACAAGTTGAAACCTTGAAACAGTCCCGTCTGACCTTTTCAACTATTCTGACCTTTATTCAATATGGAACAATTGAGCTGGATAACATGGTACATAATTACAGATATGATCAATAGTAACTTACTAGGTCAATCGACGGCTGAAACATTGATAAAATGAGCAGTCTTTCAAACACTACAGAATTATTTTGTTTCAACCTCCTGAATTGACACTCTCATGTGACTTCAGTTCGAACACATAGCCGCCGGTCTGATCTTTTTCCCTCATTCGATGACAACCCTTGTCCTCCATCATCTGGTGAGTAAACATTGTTCCACATCTCCGTCATCCGGCATTCATGTTTTCAAGTCTCCAAATGGCTAATCTGTACGAAATCCATCTTGGCAATGGGGTCTTCAAACCCAACCCCGATCCCTTGGAGGACCCGATCCATGTTTTTGCTTCCGATGTGCTGCCCTACTTCAACAAGGCATTCGACCAACACAAGTACAAGGAATTCTTCATAGCGGCGTTCCCCCTGTTTGACGACCGCTTCCCTATGGCTAGTCCGCGTTGGAAAAAAGTGAGGCGTTGCCTATTTCTGAAGATTCCTGCTAAATGAACTTCCTGCCAGGCGTGGGCCATGGCCTTGATCCTCCTCGACGCCTATCTCCACGATGGAATTTTCTCTTTACCTCCATTCACCAGCAATTGGAGGGACGAAGTCACCATCGAGGCTGACCGCGCACGTCGTGTAAGTGCATGCTTTCCTTTTCTTAACTTAAGCAGCGGAACTGAGTCACTATTAAGCATCGTGAATGGCAAGACAAGGGTAATGAGGCGGCTCCTACTGAGCACCAGTACGTTGTCGCATTCCAAGATGACTTGTGTGCGGTTGAAACCTTCTCTGAACCTCAGTCATAGTATATCTCAAGTACTATCTTTTGGTATTATCTTTTGTGACCGTGCGAAACACAATAATGGTTGATTCTACTCTACTTGTGACTGTGGGAATCCAGCTCGAGGCTTCGTCAGGCCACCACCACACCACATCCGCGTAGGTCCTCAAGGCCTCAAGCTTCAAGCATCAACCTCAAGCCCGACAATGTGATCGATGGCATGGCTACAGGAGGAGAAGGATGCTCTTTGTGAGCTTGAATTATGTGAATATAAGAGAGCACTCTGTCAAGGTGAGAGTCTCAGTATCCAATGCGTCGTCCAAAGAGGGCTCTCATTGACGTTGACTCCCTACTCAATTCAGAGCAGAACCCTCGTCCTATCCCCCCCACCCCTGTCCACCGACACACTGAATTCGTTATCACCGAGTCCAATCTATCAGCGGCTCGCTCATACCATACTGCTCAAATCGAAACACCTAACACACCCATGCACCCACCCAGTGAATCAAACGATGATGATACCAGTGTTGCAGATCTCCATATGATAGAACCTGAAGAACCTGAAGAAGATGGGACAACGGTGCGGTTGATCAGTCGGAGGCGCACAATTGGGGTATGTTCAATAACTTATGCACACAGGTTTGAGAGAGAGTGACGCCTCAATATTCCAGGACAACCCACTGCTTGTATGGGTCTCCGAAATCGACTCATTTGTTGAGGAATTCCTTCGTTTGGAAGGCCGTGGCGACATTGCCTCAGACACTGCAATATGCCCCAGATGCGAGTCAGCAGAGCCAACTTTTAGGTGCCCTCAATGCCTTGACCCTCAGTTATTTTGTCAAGACTGCTTAGTTGAACAGCACGCCGCCCATCCGTTCCACATTGTCGAAGTATGTGTTGGCTAGATTGTTTCCAGCGACGCTGACAATGGAATAGATGTGGAACGGCCGTTTCTTTGAGCGCTGCACTCTCCAGGCACTTGGTCTTCATGTTCAGCTCAACCATCTTCCGGGGAATGCCTGCCCTCGAGCAGAGACAGCCTTCAACGAGGGCTTTGTCATCATCTCGCTACACGGGATATTCACCATCAACCTCAGTTTTTGCAACTGCAGTCAGGGCGTCTCAAAGAGTGCCCAGCTTCTCCGTGCACAATTATTTCCAGCGACGACAGTTGAGCCTCGAACTGCTGCTACTTTCGAAGTCTTGTGCCTTTTCCAACTTCTCACGTTTGGCTCGAAGGTCTCCGGATATGAATTTTACCAATCTCTTGTCCGTTTATCAAGTAATCTGGGGGACAATATACCAGTGAGACTTGATGTGTCCATAAATATGTTGCAAGCTAATTGGCAACTTCAGGAGCGCTATAGTGCCTTCATGCGGATTGTTCGAGAGTGGCGCCACATTCGGCTCCTGAAACGGTCGGCACGTGGTCATGATCCAACGGGAGTTTCGGGCACCAAGGAAAGCGCATGTGCCGTACTCTGCCCGGCGTGCCCGCATCCAGGCAAAAACCTACCGCTAGATTGGCAAGTCAATCGTAGGCAGCCATGAGTACAGCACAAGCTACCAGTAGAGTCAACGCTAACATGTAAACTACAGGTGGATCTACTCTTTGTTCGTCGCAATTGATGCCAACTTCCGCCTTAAACGGTTGGCGGCGTCGAACAACATGCGGGATCCTGGCCTAAACCGAGGCTTCGCCTATTTTGTTGAGGAGAAGAAGTATAAGGCCTTTCTCAATGAGACCGGCAATCTCCCCCCCAAAGAGTCGAGTACCTGTAACAATTACAACACTGTCAAGCTCGCAAGTATCAGAGGTGGAAAGGGTATGACAGCCAGTGGAGTGGGAACAATAGAATGCAGCCGGCATGATATGAAATGTCCCCTTTCGGTTGGGGACTTGCAACTCAGAGAACGGTAGGTCTCCAGTACCCTTGTTTTCCCTCACGGACTAATGGTAACTCTAGCTACTGCAACATGGACTACCTTTACTTTTCCAGCCTTCGTAACCATTCTCCTAACATAGTCGTTACGTCGTACGATATTGCATGTCAGTGGGCGTGGAACCTTCCAGCTCGCGCGGCCTCCTATCCGGAAGAGCTTGTTGGTCCGCGGTTTGATCAACTATCAATCAAGTACCTTGTCCCGAAGTTTCATCTCTATGCCCATTGGAACGAATGTCAAATAAACTACTCATTTAACCTCACACCAAATGTTGGATGCACTGATGGGGAATTGCCGGAGCATGGCTGGGCAGCGATGAACCCAGTCGCCAGTAGTACCAAAGAAATGGGGCCTGGTTCCCGTCGCGACACTTTGGACGACCACTTTGGTGACTACAACTGGTGCAAGGTTATAACACTTCGTTCGTATCATTCCCCATTGAGTCATGCAGCCTGTCACTGAAGGTTCTTCACTTTAGATACTTCCCTTCTCCATAAGGCCCAAGAAGCATTGCAAATGCGATCGGAACACGTCAAGGCCTTCAAGGATTTCAGCGAAGCTCTGCCTAAGGAGAGCACCACCAGCTTCTCCCAGCTCGTATGGGCCTGGGAAGCCGATCCGGCCAATGCCACGAATCCATATGAGCCAACCCTTCAGGCAGTGTCGCAAACGAAGATACGCTTAGAACTTGCTGAAGAAGATGCTGCAGCCATATCCAGGGATGAGGCCAGCCAAACTCATGATGGCGTTAGTCCCAGTGTCTTCATTGCACAAGGCCTTGATCTCCAAGATCAACAAGTTCGACTTCAAATCGATTCAAAGGCATTGTCCAATAACGCTACCGATCACCAGCGAACTCAGATCATCGAACGGAGAAATCAACTCCGCCGTCGCATTTTAGCATGGCGTGGTGTGCAAGACATATACATGCCAGGTGTCGCATCTTTACGGTCCAACGAGGCTGAGGGCGACACTCAGATCAACGCAGAATGCCTCGACTTGCATCTTCCGTCCGAAGTCGCCGATCGATTACCTGTCATTTCAGTAGCTGACTTCGAATGGAGACTTCGATATGACCAGGCGTTCGATACTCTTTGCGATCTGCGCCGGAACCTTCTTGTCCTCAGCTCTATGTACCAGTCCAAGGACAGGTACTCATGCAGACAGCACCACAACACTCGTAGTGTCATGTTGGTCAAGACTGTGAATGCGCGAGTTAATGCAGCGGCAAACAAGTATCGGAAATGCAGGCTGGCCCTCCAGGCCTTGAGCACAGTTCTAGGCAAATCCGGCTAGGACCTGGTGCTGAGACCATTAACTGATGCTGATGTTCACGGACTAAGGGACAGGCAGGATTCAAGTCAGTCCGAAGGCCGTCGGACATTGTCATGGATATGGGCAACTGAGCGAAACGAGGCAGAAATGAACGACGGCATGAATGAAGGTAAGTGAAATCTGTGATGTATCAACCACGCTAATATGCAAGATAGCTCTCAGAATTGAATGGTGTAAGACCCGCGCAAGAGCTCAGCAGTGGCAAGAAGAGTGTATTCTGTTGTTGGAAGAGATGTGCCGTGTGCTTCAGTTCCACCAATGGCAGGCAAAGGAATGGAAGGCCCACACCCTAGCTGCCACCATGGAGGGTCCTTGCGCATATGCCTGGCGGCAGGAGCAAACACGACAAAAGCTAATAGCTATGTGCAAATCAGCATGGTCTGGCATTCCTGCGTTGATAACAACAGGCGAAGGGGCCGTTTTGGTGGGAGAGCCTCTAGTGGAGTGCTGTAGCCGTACATAGAAATATTGATACTACTTTCTTGGAGGCACTGCCGTGTACACGCAATGGAGTACACGCGATGAGAGATTAAGTCCCGATGTAGCCCAATTGGGAAGGGGGTGGAGATGAAGTGCCGATGCGACCAAACCCAATAGGGAAGGGGCGCGAAGTATATTTTTGCCCATGCCCCATCATCATCCGCACCGACGACCAAAGGGCCCGCGTCGACTGAGAATAAGAAGGACCGGGAGGCCCATTATGTAACGGAACTAGAGTAGGCTGATGTATCGTGCAGTGGCTGTGGTTAGGGATATTGATACATCACGAATGCACTGTATGTACAGTATATTATATATAACCAGGACAGCTACAGGTGAGTATGTCTCCATGTTCTCAGGGCATGTCAAGCGAGGGAGAAACTGTCTCAGAAATTGATTGGGACAATTTGTAACTGTTCAAATGTTTTCTAACAGCTATTTACATTGTTAACACCTAAGGCAGTACATCCCGGGGTCTACAAAACCATTTAATTTCGTAGTAGAAACCCATCTTGTAGACCCCACCTCGAGTCTGAGGCCCTAAACGTAATATATACGTAACCCTTCGGTGCTTCTAAATGATGTGATGGACGCGCTTCTATTCCTGTCTATCCCCGGTAAGCAATCAAGTTACTGGTTATAGGTGTCCGCCCCGCCTCCTATACCCCCACCACAACCACAACCAGCGATGTCGAGGCTCCACAGCGATCTTCGGCTCCTGGACTTCGGCTCCTGGCCTTCCTCGTTCTGCGTGGTTATAAGTACAAGTCTACGAGTTCCATGGCCACTAAATCACCATGCCCAAGTCGCAACGGAAGTCTCAACTATTTGTGCCGGGCCTTGGGCAGCATTACACGAGCCCCAACAAGGCGGCACCTCGGAAACCTCAACTTGTACAGCCACTAGGTCATTTGATGAAGAAACGGAGACTTGCAGACGAGTTAGCCAGGCTCTTATCGAACAACAAACCGGAGGCCATATCCCCCGACACCCCTAGGCCCAACTCCGATGTCAACATCACCCTTGATGAGTTGGCCACCCGAATGGGTGCAGAAATGGATATCGGTATGCACCTGCTGCAATGGCGCCCCAATCATAACTGCTTTTGGTCCATACTGACTCAGAGTAGACTCTTCGGATATGCCACCGCCTCCAACTTCATATATTCCCCCGCCGCCGCCAAGGTCACAAGAGGAGGCTATGAAGCCTGTTTTAAAATTGTATGACGCCTGGGAGAAAATCTTACCATCCTTGATCGACCCGCTGCTTCAATACGAACAAATGTCCACAGGTAAACTGGCTGTATACCCTTTACAGATTCCCCGGCTTTGTCACAGGACTGCTGGTCCGTGTGAGTCCAAAACCTTCAAGATCTTGTGTCTATTCCAAGATCGTGAGTCCCTCAACTCATATAAGTTCTGATAAACTAATCTGGTGCCGTCTAGACTTTCGAACAATGGAGGTTCAGGGCTGTCAATGCGAGACAATCCCCCAGAGGCTCGTTGTCCACGGCTTATTCCCTGCTTCTCCCAATCAACCACGAATGGCCATCTCGATCGACCTACTCAACTTCTACCACACGCTGTTCGAAGAGTCATGCGACGCCATACATGCCATGTCCCATGCCCTCAAGAAGTTCTACACGCGCCGAGGCTACATTCTTACAAGCCAACACACGGTGAGTATTAGAACACGAAATGTTAGGTTCTTCTTGCTAAGAACCACAATTAGGGAGACGAAGTCAAGGAACCATTCCGCCGAAGCCTCGGAAATGCACTACAATGGCATGACAGCCTCCGCGTCCTCATAGATAGACAGGTACAGGCCACAATAAGTGCAGCAGGCACCGAAATCAGGCCCCATCGAGAGTGTGACGTGGCTACAATCGCCAGCACTCCGTCCCCATCTTCTGATCCTTCACATTGTGCCCGAGAATTACGGAACCGATGCCCTGCCTGCTTTGGTGGCAACACGTTCGGAGCATCCTTCGCCGAGTAAGCTTCCGCTGTTGAATCTGGATCAATAAGCTCACCTCAAATCCAGAGGCGGCGATTTCCATGTTGCAGTTGATGGCAACTTTCACCACAGACATCGCCGAAGTGCCGGTGAAGGCTGCGAGTTCCACACACCCGAGTACTTCCTGTCAAAAGAATATGTTGACGCCGTTGGGGCTCGTATTGCCAAGGCTCGTAAGTCACTTAAGAAGGCCACGAAGCCTGTTGTACCTAATGAGGCCGTCGACCAATGTCAACAATCGCATGACACTGTGAACGATAGCAAAGCTAAATCGAATGCCGAACGGTTTGATGATCACGGATGTAGTGCGCTTGTGTGTCGCCATGGAGCACCGCTCTTCACTGCCAACATTGATACCCCCGGCGAGCAACAAAAATATGCAGTCGCTCTCATTCAGTATCTCTTCCAGCAAATTCCAAATAATGCGACAGTGTTAGTTCTATATGATGTCGGGTGTGTGCTCAATCGGTCGCTACAGTTGGTACGTCGTCACCCTCCGCTTGAGCCTCGTTTGCGACTATTTATGACTGATCCAGTACGACATTCTACCATCCGATATCACCAAAAGGCTTTCATTCACTACTAGTGCTATGCACGCATACGCACATCAATGGTCATGCCAGCTGGTATATAACCCATGGCTTCAAGAAGGTGTGGGGCTGACCGACGGGGAAGGCGTTGAGCGACTCTGGTCGAGGATGCGAAGACTCATCGGTATCACTCAAACCTCAGGGGTAAGTACTACAACGTCACCTCATGTTCTTGGTCCTCAACGAGAGTAGTGATCACGTCGTATATGGATTCTTGACCGACAGCTCAGCAGCATTGGATCCTCGCATCGACAAGATCTTGGGGACTGGCTGACAAGACGCCACACATTCGCTGTGAAGGAGTCTTACGACAACCGCGCAATCCTTCAAGGAATTGGATTTACAGATGTTGAACTCCGCGGCGAGTGGCTGCTTCAGCGCCGAGCCCAACTCTCTGTACAAGCCCGTGAGTAGCATTCCTATTATTAACTGTGTGTGCTCAACATTGATTAGATGCACCGTTGCGCCTGAAGCAAGAGCTAGACAGCATCCTCAACCTTCAAGCAGAACTCGACTCGTTGGATAAATCAATCGAAGCTACAAAGCGAGCCCTCAGCCAGGGCAAGACACTTCTAGAAGCCTCGTGTCTCCTCCCCGAGCTCACGATTACTGGTGACAGGCTCCGGACCCAAGCAGATCAGATATACGATTCCCTCAACGTCCAAAACCGCTTCCCCGAGCTCAAGAAGTGTAGCTTCGAGTTTGTCCGCATCCTCCTAATACTTCACGACCTCAAGATCAACATTCGCAAGTGTGTAGTCGGCAGCTTCTTCGAATGGGACAAGTCTGATCAAGCTGTCGGTGGACGTCAACGTATATCTGGCGGTCCACCACATCTTCAGGTGGACCCCAGGTGGACCCCAGGTGGACCCAGCCAGCCCATTTTCGACCAGTTTTTTACCACATGGATGCCACCTGATCACCACTTTTTCCATACAAGTTCACTTCAATTCATTTTTGTCCACTCTTTTACCACCTGGTGACCACCTGGATACCACTTCAGATATTGAATGTTGTCCATGTGAACACCAGGTGGTATCTAGGTGGTGAAAGAGTGACTACATGAGTATATTGTTCGGAATAACTAAGATACAAGTTCAGGTGGTGTTCAGGTGATCACCAGGTGGTGTCCATGTGGATTGTCAATTTACGACATTACACAAGTCTTAGGTGGCAGTTGGATGGTGTTCATCTGATATCCACATGGCATTTATGTGGACTGTGTAAGAACCATACATTGACCATCTGGTTACCACTTGGTATCCAGATGGTGTTTGTGTGATATGACTGAGTTTTGACAAAATTCAAGTACAACCTGATATTCATGTGACTACCAACTGGTGTTCATCTGGTCTAAATGTGGCACCCAGATGATATTCAGATGAATGCCACATGAATACCAGTTGATCCCCAGATGGATGGTTTCCAGGTGATATTCAGATGTTAGATAGGTGGTGATCACTTGGATACCACCTTATTACCAGGTGGTATTCAGGCGGTAATAAGGTGGTCGTCTCAGTAAACATAAACACATCCATGTAAGTAGTCATGGATGACAGTCATATGGTGTCCATGTGGCTCCCAAGTGGTATACATGTGAGTGGATATCAGGTGAGTGCCAGAAGATAACCAGGTGAACATCTTGGTGAAACAATACAAGTCCAAAGTGGTGTTTATCTGATGTCCAAGTGGTATTCGGTTGAGTATCAGCTGGCATTCATCTGAATTAGATGTGAGAACCATGTGGTCTCCGCCTGGATACCACTTGAGTACCAAGTGATTCCCAGGTGGTAAGTAGGTGATTGCTACTGTTTCAGTGACCTCACACTCATACAGCAGTGTATCATCAATTTCAAGTGGTGTTTATATGGTATCCATGTGGAAGTCATGTAAGTATCAAGTAGATATCAGGTGAATGCCAGATGGACTACAGGTGAAGTCCATTTATCTAATACTCAATAATATCCTCATCATCACTTTCCTCATCCTCAACCACCTCTTCTATTCCTGCTGCCTGCTTATTCTTCTTCTCCTGCTGCCTGGCAATGACTCGTTGGGTATGTAAGAACAGCAATACATGCATGGTGAAGTCAAAGTTGCTGACAGCCATCCAGTTGAGGACTGTCTGAAACCCACCCAACCATGCATTGAGTTGCTCACAAGCCTAGGTACAAGTAAATCAGACAAGTACAAGCAACTGAGTAGTATGATCACTTACCTGAGTATTGAAGGCCCTCTTGTAGTAAGGCCTCCCCTCCTTGTCTTCATCAACCACTACCAGGTTTGGAGCAGCACCATTTAGAGGTGCAGGATTGCACCAAGTCCGACAGAGGTAGTCAGTGACTCGATGGTTGATGTAGTGGTAGGAGTCGACAATGATCCGAGTGGTGGGTTCCCAAGCAGGCCAGTGATGCTGCTTGACAATGTGCTTGAGCAAGGCACACCCCTTGTCAATAGCAATGTAGCTGGGTCGGGAGTTGGGGTCTTCATAGACGTCTTCAAGGAAGCGAAGAATCTTGGCCACCCCTTCAGCCTTGGCAAACTTGCGCCAGGCAATCACCACACCACATGGAGCACAGATGGTCTCCACACAGTAGAACCTAGGAGCAGAGAAGTAGTTGTTGTACTTGGTGCCACTGACCTCTTCAACCTCCTGCTCCTCCAGGTTGTCATGTTCAAGCTCCTCTGCCCCTGCAGCACGAGGTAGCCACTCCTGCCTCTCCTCCTGAGCTCTCCTCAATATCCGCTGCACTCCAAGAAGTGAGGTGTTGGCATAGCGTCCATGGAATGTCCTCCACTGCTCCTGGTGATCTTCACATGCCTGGAGGTAGCCACTCCTGCCTCTCCTCCTGAGCTCTCCTCAATATCCGCTGCACTCCAAGAAGTGAGGTGTTGGCATAGCGTCCACGGAATGTCCTCCACTGCTCCTGGTGATCTTCGCATGCCTGAGTACGACCAACCTTGTTCTTGTTGCACCCCTTCATACGGCAACGGTCCTCCATCTCCTCCTCATGCTCTTGACAGAACACTCCAGTCTGAGCATTGAGCAGCCCTGCCTCACAACCTGCAATAGCACAATGTCGAGGCCCCATGACAATCCCATCAATGACAACCATGCGGACATCTGCATTTGTGTGAAGTGCAACACCTCCAGCAGGTTCAGATGCATCATTGGCTGGGACATTGTCAACATCCATGGCCTCAGCATCTGCAATAGCTGCTGCCACAGCAGGTCCTGCATACTCAGGCACATCACGATTTTCATCATGACCAGCAAGAGCAGCGGGATCATCATCCTGGTTGGGAATGACATCAGCCACATCCTTGAATGCATGACAGCACTCATCGCATGAATGGCCAACTGCACTGTGGATGATCCCCCCATCTCCCAGGTCCACGTAGGCAGCAGTGACAAGCTCACTAATCTTCAGATTGTCCATGAAGATCATGGTGGAGTTGCTGAACCCTGCAAGAAGGCGGATAGACTTCACAACAAAGGCTTTCCAGACTTGTCTGCGAGTGAGGGTGAATGAAGCACCACTGGGCTGGACAAATGAGTAGTTCCAGAACTCCGTTATTGCTGCAGTTGAGGCATGAAAGCTGTAGTTGGCATTCACAATTGCCTTGGAGACAATGCGATCCACCCAGACCTGCTTTCCGACTTTGAGGTACTTGGCATTGGGAAGATAGAGTGCAAGTTGTCGATTGTTGTCAATGAAGCTCTCATGATCTGCCCAGAACATAGTGGAGCACTTGGGACATCTACCAGCCAATACCGGAACCTTCTCAAAGCACTCACTTTCACGAAGCAAGGTGACTTTGGAGATATCACGGTCATGGAGGTATTGAGTCAGACCATGGCCATGACAGCCAGCACTAGAGCAGCCCATGACAGGAGGGGTGATGAGGATGATAGGCTGGATAGAGGAAGTGGAAATGGGCAGGAGTTTGTGACGTAGCTGGCGTTTATTGTTATGTGTGTAGAGATCCAGAAATTGACAGAGAGAATCGAGTTTTTTACCAAGTATGGTGGTCTGACTCTTTGCAGTACATGATTTGTGGTTGTCTCCAGGCAGGAAGAGGGTGTCGAAGATGGTCTCAGCACTCACAGAAGCGTCAGAAGAGCCAGAGGAGCCAGAGCCAGAGGAGTCCATGTCGTCATCAGATCCTGAGTTGGAATCGCCATCAGAGGCATCCATGTTGTCCTCAGAGGATCCAGAGTCGGGGTTGTTGTCTCCAGCACCAGCATCATCATCAGAGTCATCAGGGATGTTAAAGACATCGACCTGAAGCTTGTCTTTGATGGCACAGACAAAGGCAGCCATCCAGCTGGTGACCACCTGGTTGTTACTATCTACAGCCTTCTGTTGTCCATGCAAGTTGAGAATGTTGGTGTTGCTGGTGATGCTGAAGAGGAGCATCAGAACTGTGGCCAGAGTGATGTTCTCACCAAAGGTCAGCTTGACAACTCTGGCAAAGTCGGCAAACCAGATGTCAGGAAATGAATCTTCCAGAGGGGCTGCAGCAGCACATGGAAGGAGTCCCAGCAAGAGGAAGAGGGATAACATCATCCAGAAGGCCTGTAAACAGAAACTGGGCAAGTCAGGACTTGTTGAAATTCATTGAAGTTCAGACGAAAAAGAGCCAGTAAAATGACTGTTGCATTTCAACTAATACAAAGAATAGCTACCTACTTTGTAGCCTTCTTAGCTGCCGCCTTCTTCTTTGCATCTCTGGCCTTCTTTGCCTCCTCTGCTTTCTTCTCTGCCTCCAACTCGTCCAGAACCTTGGCCAAAGTGTCCTTACCAGGCTTACGAGCTCCCCAGAGCGTAGTGTGAGCACTGGAGGTGACGTCGTACTTGGGGTTGCGCAACATGTCCATGATAATGGGAAAAAAGACGGAGCGGTCGAAGAGGGCGGTGTAAGTGTTAAAATTGGTCTTGCCAACGAAGATAGAATGAAGGGTCTTCTCCGAAACATTACCCCCTGCCCATGGAGTTGTCAAGCTGTCCCACTTCTCTTTGGCCTCCTTGGCAAGTTGAATCCGAGCATACATAGATCTGAGCGAAGGAAGCCCAGGGGCTGAAGCAGCTCCATGGTTTGTCATGTGGTAGGGTACCCCCATGCGAGTTGCGATTTGTAAAAGGAGGGGTTCGTCACGGAAGGCAGCAGTGAGAGGGTTGACAGTGATATCAGGGGTGCTGGCAACAGAGACAGAGGCAGAGGGGATGATGGAGGAGACTGCAGAGGGGGCAGCAGGGGAGTTGATGGAAGGAGAGGGAGGCGGAAGGTAGGAGACACCAAACTCAGATGGTTGCTGTAACAAAGTTAGAATTTTTTTAAAGTCAAGTCGGAATTTACATACAATTCCAATTCTGAGCTTGTTCTTGTCATCCCAGATGACAGCCTCATTGTCCGTGACAGCGGTGGCATAAGGCCCCTTGGCTTCCCAGAAGTGGTCCTCTGCATCCCAGAGCAGGATGTCAGAGTCTGATGACAAGCAATAAGTAAAAAAACGCGAAGCAAAAAGAAGTAACTTACTAGTTAGAGCCACCATCTTCTTGGCAGCAGCAGTGAGGACAGGCCCCAAGGTGTTCTTGATGGGGACTTTAACCCCAACAGGCCCGGCACCCTCCAGAGGTGAAGCTCCATCCTTGAAGACAAGGAGCATGCCCATGACAGGCGGGGCATCAGACTCCTCGTTGGTGGCTGGATATCAAGTCAGAATTGGACTTGTAGAAAAAAAGAGAACTCACCAAAGTCAGCCATGTTCAAGGCAACACCCATGGCCTTGCCTCTAGCAAAGCCTCCCATGGTATGGGATGCGCCTTGCAAATCATCAAGGTCATCAGACGTAGGAGAGGAGGGAGCTTGGTGAGAGGAAGCACTAGCATGGGTGATGTTCTTGCGTACACCCTTACCCATCTGATGAGCGGTGGTGGGTGAAGTGCTGGCTCTGCGCTTGGAAGCGGTAGTGGGTTTGGCGGGGGTGGCAGGGCGCTTGGGAGTGGTGGGATCAACCTCCATGGTGTCATCGTCATTGTCTGACAAGTCAGCAGGCATGGGCACCTCAGCGGCATTGTCCTCATCATCATCCTCATTGTCAGTCTTCTTCAGCTCACCATCTTCATCGCCATTGCTACCAGCATCAGCATCTTTCTCCTCGTTGCCCTCTTCATCAGACTTCTCAGCCTCTGCATCTTCTCCTTCATCTTTCTCCTCCTCTGCATCCGACGAACCCAGATTGGTAAGGTCTCTACCTTTTCCCTTGTCCTTGGTGGTGATACGTGGGACATTCTCTGGCTCTTCATGCCTGATGCGAGAGGTGGTGATACTCGGAGTGATTGGAGCCAAGGTGACTCCAGTCCCAACTCGACGAGCAGGTGGTGCAAGTGGAGCACCACTCTCCTGAAGGGTCCTAGCAGTACTGGTGCAAAAAGATGAGTTGTACAATCACAAATAATGACAAGCAAAGACTTACGCAGTCAAATTCTCTACCGTAGTCTCATTAGCTTCTTCATCAGCTGCATCACGGTCGGCAGAGGTGCTACGGACAATGAGCATAAGCAAACAAGAGGGATACAGGCAGTAACTCACATGTTCTTCTTTTTCTTTGTTTTGGTTTGTTTCTTGGTTACAGGGATCTCCACACTATCAGACAATGTTTGTTAATTTTTTGTTAATTCATTTGAGATTTAAAAGAAATTTATTTATATTTATTCTATCTACTACTGTTGCTGTACAACTACTGACTACTGGTACACTAGCAATGAGACTCACATCAACTCCTGTTGCATGGCCTTGGTTGCAGACCTGGTGGACCTGGGCTTGGTGGAAGCCCTGTGGATGGGGGCCAAGGAGGTACCATGGGTAGGGGTTGATGACCAGGGACCAGGGGTAGCCAGGGGATAGGGGTGAGGTGTGAGGGTGTGAGATGTGTGGTGTGGCATCGAACGCGGGGGCATGGGGGTGCGTGGGAGTCGTTGTCGTCGAAAGCGAGGGAGTGGGGATGCGTGGGGGTGCGTCGTCGTCGAGAACGAGGGAGTGGGGATGCGTGGGGGTGCGTCGTCGTCGTCGTCGTCGAAAACGAGGGCGTGGGGATGTGTGGCGTTGGCGTCGAGCGTGGGGCGAGGGCGTGGGTGTTGGAAATGGGGAAGTGGGGGACGTGGGCATAGGGCATGGGAAGTGGGGGCAGTGTCAGTGAAAAAAAAAAGAAAAAGTGGGGGGCACACTCACGTTGTGGTCCCCTCCTCGTCGTTCTTGCGCTGCGTCGAAGCGGGCTTGCGTGGGGGCATATTGCTGTGGTGGGGCGTTGGGGGGAGGCAGGAGGATGGGGGATGGTGGTGGTTGAGAAGACAGAGGCGTCGTGTGCCAGCGTGGCACGGCAGTCACATGCGCGTGGCGTCGCGCTGATTGCCGAAAATAGGCGCCCGTTCAAAAAGAAAAGAAAAAGAAAAAGAATATTAATATTCGCGGATGAGCGCCCAATAAGCGCCCATCCGAGGAAAATGACTTATCTTTAGATAACTGTTGCTAATCCATTTCTGGCTGTCCCAAAGCGGAAATTACGCCGGAAAATGCCAAAAAAACTCAAATAAATTGCCAGAAAATCATAGAAAATCATAGAAAATGCAATAAAATAAGATAAAATCATAACAACACTACAAGATAGCATATTGTCCATGACATTGCCATGTGATGTCCACATGAATGCCAGATGAACCCCACCTCAATACTAGCACTTTGTCTACCTGGTATATGGGTGGCATTCATGTGGTGTTCAGGTGGAAATTCAAGTGAATACCACATGGACATCACATGGATACCACTCATCCAGTATGGCTCACCTGGTGTTCACCTGGTAAAAAAGTGGCCAAAAGTGGTAAAAAAGTGGCATTTCTGGGCCATTACAGCCAAACCAAAATCCACCTTTTTGCCACTTGAATGCCAGGTGAGTCCAGGTGAACACCAGGTGAATGCCACCCACCCACCTGGTTCCACCTGGGGTCCAACCGAAGATGTGGTGGATCGTCAGGTGCTCACGTCAACAGGCTATAGGTTGCTACAACAATTATTAACTACTCGTCGCTGACCCTTGGCTTAGGGACCAAAATCCATCAGCGCACAAGAAATGCGATCACCAAGCGAAAACCAGCATTGCTTGCGGCTATCAACAAGTACAATACCTTGTGCGGGACCCTCGAGAAGCTACACGATCCTTCGTGGCTGGTGCCATTGCCAAGACCACTTCCAACCCAGCTTAGTGCCCTACGTGATGCCCAGATACTCATGGAGGATGTATGGATCACCCCTTATGAGGTCAAGATTCCGCGGTGGCTCGAGAACGTCGATATATGCAATGGCATTCGTGCTGTGCAGCGAGTGGATCGCTCCAGAGAGGAGGTCAACAGACTTCACCGTGAGGCCCAGAACTTGTGTTTCTGGCTTGCCTCTGAAGCTTCGGCGGTGCACAAGGCCATCACAAACACTGGAGGTAAGCCCCTTCCCTGCAATGGTTTGTCGTTGCCTAATATAGAATAGTCGGCACAAGGCTTTCAATGCGAATAAGACAGTACCAAACCTCGATTGAGCGTCTCGAGGCTCGCTGGACTTGCTCTCTTATCCCTTGCGAGCGCCTTCAAGTAATTCTCAAAACGTCTGAGGCCAGTAACACGCGCACTCCCAACAAGCCGACTCCCCCTGTGCCCTACGTTACACCGGCCTCCCAGTCAATCGACTTCCTTTTGGAACCTGATGGGTTCGAAGCTCAGGAGAAGTACCCAGACACGCCATTCCTGGATCCCGAAGAGGCTGTTACGTATGATCTCATGAGCGACAAAGATGATGCTGGGCATGAAGAGCACGATGAAGCCGCCAGACATCACGAGGCCTCTGTCAAACGAGCCGAAACTTCGACGCACCCCAACGAGGCCTCTTCTGAATGCACTAAATGGCCAAAGCAGTGCCACAAGCCCGCGGTGGAAGCCACCGAATCCTCGCAAGTGGAATCGGAGGGGGGCAGCTGGATTGAATGGAGGCTTCCTGTAAGTCATCGGCCACCATGCTTGTGCTGCGTGTGGCCCACATTTTCAGGATAATATACGCATCGATTCACAGACGTTAGTCCTTCTCCAGCACACACATTACCTCCATGCCGGTTCCACATGCGGTGCAGATGTCTCGCGCTCCATTGGCTGGCGCGTTATGTATGGGGATTCCATTAAACTTCTGGCAACTTCTGAAGCATGGCTCGACGACGTATGCATGAATGGGTGCGCCGAGCTCCTGCAACACTTCTTTTCATCAATGCTCTCAGAAGTGTCGCCAACCTGTGCCATCTTCGACACCCACGACCTTGTCAGGGTTCGAAGCAGTGTCACCGACGACTGCCTCTGGGAGCATGTTATGGCTACCGAATACTGGGACAAAACCATGTGGATCATCCCAATCCATCGACCAAGCCCCGAGTACCACTGGGTCGTATGCATTGCGCTGCCGCATGCACACAGCCTTTTGTTGTTTGATAGCTTCGGTCAGCAGTTGTCATGGGTGCGCGATGTTCAAGTGAGTTCATCATCTGAGTCTCAGGAGTGCAACCATGTGCTCAACTTCAATGTGGAATTCAGGATGTCACAAAGTTGATAACGAGGCTGGTTCTCATTGCTAATCGGCGCGGTCGGACATGCCATGTCATTCCCGAAGGCTGGATCGTGTGGCCACTTTGTGTACGCACTCCAGCAATCATTTCGTTTCGATTACCTTCACTGACCACGGTTCCCTCGAGCATAGGTGAAGGGTGTTCAGAGCAACGGCTACGATTGTGGTGTGTGGGTACTTTCAACGATCGCGGCCGTACTTCAAGGTTACCATGTATCAGGGATGACGGAAATTGAAATCTCTCAGTTCAGGCAGGAATTGTTGCGAGCCATTCTATCACAGCCAATATATAAATGCACCCCTCGAATTAGATAGTTCAGTATATATCTACACTATAGGGACCCCTCCGCTCGAGCTCGCGAGGCCGAAATGAAAATGCATTCCACCCGATGAGCACACCACCATAAGCTATTACGAGCCATGGCGACATGGCGGGGGCTAGCCTCGTAGGACTCCAGGAACGCCGCTGCGGTTTCCCATTCCGATAGCTCACGGATTAACTCCCTCTCAGTATGTTGTTGTGACCACCCCTCCATCTCGACGATGAGCTCTCCCTCGTGCCCTGCCCTGCGACCACTCATCACATCTAGCATTTTTAGAGTGTAAACCTCTTCGGAGGACAGCGGTGCTCCTGGATAAGGTGGAAACCTGTCGAACGGGGCGATCTCGCTTTCGTCGAGTGCATTGGGACTCCTGGAGGCTTCCAGGAACAGTTCTGATGCGGGTAGCGGTTGTAGGGCCAGAGCGTGGAGAGCTGGTGGAAGGGTATGGACGACCATGTCTTTCCTAACATATGGTGCTCCTTTACGGCTCCGTGATTTGAGGTACGATGCACGTCGTTGTGCTGACCTTGTACCGCTGGTGATGATGAACATATCAACATTTGAGATATACACAACAACTCACCTAGTGGCCTGAGAGTACTCCCTCATCTTCGCTCTCCGTGCTGATTGTTGTTCATCGAGTGTGTGGTGTTTTGAGGCTCGTCCCATGATGATTTGAGATGAGATTGAAGTGATGGGCGAGGAATAGTGTTGCGATCTGTGATTTCTATGTGCGCAGGAACCTTGGGGATCTCGGCATGAGGCTGTTGTTCCCGCTTCTTTTGCGATAACAATCGGGCAATCGGCAGCCTGGACGTCTTGTATTTAGAATATTTTTTCTGTTGAGAATGGATGGTGTAGAAATGTTTTCAGTTTGTCATGTTTTATACTAAATGTGATTGGCTGAGACTCTCCGAGTCCGATAGATAAGATTCTTGATAAGATTCTGGAACCCGGTCCCGAGTCAACACGTGTGGAACTTTGTGGGCGCCAAACAGCGTTGATCCTCTTCCTGTTGCCTCAAGGCCTCTATCCGGCGCAGCAATGAAGACGAAAGTGACTCACGAGCAGCGATGTTTCCATTCGTGGACTTGGGGACTGCAGGGCAGGTAAAGATGTGATTCACCAGCTTCTTCGCCCTCCTTCACCCTCTCTTCCTTACCCCCATCACCCACCAAGCTCACCATTTTCGCAACCGTGCCCGCACAATCGTAAAAAAAGACTAAGAAAGCTCAGTAAGTACAGAATGTCGCAAGATACACGTCTGGCGTGAATACTGACGCCTCTAAAACTCAAGATCGAACCTTGTTTGCCCTAACGTGCACCCGAACTCTTTTTTGAGATCTTACAAGTGCTGTGAGTCCTCAAGCCGTGCCCGAAGGCGTTTGTTGTCTCAGAGTTCGTGCAGGACCACACTCAACACAGATTTCTCAAGGTTCAGGCGTCTTGTGAGTCACCAGAGATGTGTACAGTGCTTTTGACTAACAATGACGCGTTACAGGAGAAAGATTGATGTCCCAACCTCCCGAGGCTGACGATTACGAAGCGTTTGGACTCGAAGACTTTATCGATCACATTGCTCACCTTGGCTCGTCGCCGAATCGACAGGACGACGAGTACGCAACTCCGCCAGGTCAGCAATTGATGCTTCTAGACATGGCCGCCCTTGCACAATTCGATGAACCACGAGACAATGCTACACAGGGTGGGTAGCCCGTTGACCCCTGCCTCATTTCGTGCTGACGATTTTGTCTAGATGCCACTGATCCTAGGAGTCTATTCAGCGACAGCGTCTCTGCAGCAGGCGATGGGCCTCCACCAGACCAAGGTGACTCAGATAGCGATGGCGACGACACGCCGCTAGCAGCTGCACCGCCTCAAACAGATGACGACGACGATGTGGATGCCCCGGGTGAAACAGATGATGATGACGACGATGATGAGTACGAGGAGGAAGACGACGACGACGAGGAAGACGATGACGTAGCGTCGGGAGCAGACGACGTGACCCCTGAAGCAGACGATGGAACCCCCAAATCCGACAACAAAACCCCAACTACACACCAGCATGGTGGCGGTGGCAAAAGGGATCTGATAGATCCTAGCCAGATCCTTCCCGCAGGGCACAAGTGACAAATTCTAGTGACACCACGGGCGACGCCAACCGTTCACAGGTCAGCTGCTCGACGGGATCCAAAGGTCGATCCTGAGTCGTTGCCTGCTCTAGAGTCACCATCAGGCGATGAGTTGCCAACGCCCGCGTCATCGCCACCGCTTTCACCGCTCCAACATACACATCCCCACTACTCTGTGATCCCCGGTGGATCGCCAGTGCTGACACTTCAGCTTGAAAATACGGCAGTGGATGACCCGGAGCACGATACATACAGTGTCCTACTAGCCAATATGAGGCTCAAGCGGGAGGATCAGTTGGCCAGTCTCCCTGGTATCACTCGATACCTCCTTGCCATTGCTGAAGGCCGGAAGGTGACCCTCGCCGACTTCGATATCAGACGGACACCCCAGGCCTCCAGCGCCCTTCGCGGCTTGGGAACACGTGAAGAAGGCCAAGATGCATCCGATCCTCGCCACAAAGCCGCCTCTGTGGTGAGCGCTGACCAAGACAATGTTTTCTTAGCACCCCCCTTCACCCAACCCACGGCTCTCTCTCCTGGGCGAGTCGGTCACCCAAACGCGGCTACGCAGGGAATGGTGGACGCCGGCATTCATCTGCTAGGTTTAATTCGGCGCGCGCTTGCAGATGCTATGGATGTCTCAGAGGTGTACATACAATCGCGGTGGGACAAGCAGATTGGGCTGAAGCCCAAGGGGGGGGATCGAAGTTTATGGCGTACGTTTTTGAAGTATTATCATGCCGATGCACTCGGTCTCATCTCAAGAACCAATTGTACTCTTGCAGCAGACGAGGCTCCGAACAACAACACGGTAGCTGGACGCTGTTACGAGGCTTTCAAGAACCTCTATCCGGAGAAGTGGAAGGAGATTCTTGAGACATTCGAAGACCTTGCGGCGCTCGAAGGTAATCAGAAGACTGTGCACAACCGTACCACCGACTGGAACGTGCATCGACGATGACTGCTTGACGTAGTGGAGAAAGGCCAAGAACAGGGGTTTGAATCCTGTGTGCTTTCCTGTGGATCGAACGTTCATCAAGATAAGGGGCTTGCCGTTAGCGGAGAGTCCGATGGCACTGAAGGGGTATGTGGCTGAACCCTGCAATATGCATGACTAGCTAACATCCAACAGTTCATTATAGATAAGCTAAAGATGATGCCAAGTGACCTGCTCGGGCACTTTGTTACGTTTGTCCAGTACGCCTGACCATCATGCTACTATATCCTACTGATATATTGAATATCTCTAGGAACAAGGTATCTGACGAGGTTCTGAGGGAAGCGCGCGAGCCTCGAAAGGCCGGCGAGTCCTCAAAAGCCTACAAGCCTTCAAAGGACTCCAAGTCCTCAAAGGCCAACTGTAAGGGGACACTCCTATTTTCTCCTTTTCCCCTGTCTCTTTCCCTCTCTCTTCATTTCTTTCTCTTTCCTTTCACTCCACGGACTCTTATTTACTTTCCTTTCGCTCCCTTTCCTTCCTACCATCCATCCGAGCCTTATCCGTCACATCCGAGCGACATCCGTCACATCCGATGCATTTCCTGCGCCTCGGCCGCACTCGGCCGCACTTGCACATGCCCGTATGCGCTTCGGATGTACGTATACACTTCGGGGCACGTCCGGGTGACCCATACCTTCTTCCCACACCTCTTTACTTCCCATTCCCACTTTCCTGGGTCGCCGGCACGACTCTTGCATATTCCCTCCACCTTTCTATCGCATGTGCCCGCTTGTACCTATGATATTCTCCGGACTTGTGGCGGGTGTACTATACAGTTCTCCCACCTTTCTCCCACGCTTCTACAGTATATACTTCACCTCCTAGCATGGAGAATCCTTATCTTGTTCTCTTTGGATTCTCCCTCTGCTAGGTGAGCAGTCTCTCATGTATTGTAGTAGCTCTATTCATTTCTTTGGATTCTCCCTCTGCTAGGCTCGCGCTGTCGGCCATCTTGAGGTTGCCCTTACAGCAGAACAAGATCTCCCATCCTGGCACCAGAGCCCTACGGAAAACGTCCTGCGCCCCTCCGGACTTGCACCCGACGTCCTTCCGGTTTTGCGGACATTCCGGACACTCTCCTGCTACTCCCATTCACCTCTGACGACACAAGCGAAGCACCCCCACTCTCTCCTGCCGACTCCGACATGACGGGCGCATCTACGCAGATCCCGCCATCCGAGCAGCCGGTAACGGACTCCGAGACGTTGCAGACCTTGTGGGCTCAGACGTACGAACACCAAAATCAAATCAGTACTATCCATGACACACTCGCCCGCATTGAACAACTCCTCATAACACCCCGTTCCTCTACTCCCAAAACGACTCCGGATTTCGGCCTGCAGGGCACCGCAGCCTCTCAGCACGCTCCGGGTCGATCTGACACCACCTCACGTTCCCGATTGAAGCCCACATCTCCCCCGATCTTCAATGGAAACCGCAAAGATGGTCGCGCATTCTACAATGCATGCTCTATCTACTTCCAGCTCTGCCCGGATCACTTTCCCACGGAGCAAGCCAAAATCCTCTGGTGTCTCTCCTTCTTCCAGAAGGATCGAGCTAAGGAGTATGCGGACATGGTGCTTCGGAGCAAGAAGGATCCATACTTCGAGTCCTGGGCCACCTTCGCAACTGAATTCCGGACGCGCTTCCTTCCGGATCGGGAACGCGAAGCCGCCATGCTCAAACTAGAGACCACCCGATACCACCAAGGCCGTCGGACTTTCCAGGAGTACCTCGATGAGTTCCAGGACCTCATAGACCAATCCGGATACACTGAGGGCTCCAACATCACGATGAAGTTCCGCCGCGGGTTGGACTCTACCATCCAGAGCCGTGTCGCCGAGTCCGCAGACTGTCCTGGCGAAGACGATTTCGAAGAATGGTACCGGGCAGCGCAACGGGTTGCCGACAACCGTGCTGCCAATCACTCCTTCCACTTCGGCGTCAACTCCAGCACATCTGGGTCGCTTGGCCGACCATCCGTCACTTCCGGATCCGCTCGGCCGCCTGTGGGTGTTCTTCCCGCGCCTCGGACTTACTTCCCACCTTCGCAACCCTGCTTCCAACCCCTGCCTCCTCCGAAGGCTCTCTCACCCGGCGTCCCTATGGATGTTGATCATACCCGCTCCTGGCCCGCCACTTCGCAGCTCTGTTACCAATGTGGCAAGCCCGGACACATGTCCCGCGAGTGCCAACTCCGGTTTGACGTCCGGTTCATGATGGCCGAAGAGCGGACGTCCGCTATTGAAGATCTCTTGACCGCGGCCGATGTCGTAGAAAGTGCTGGAACTTCGGAAGGAATGGACGCAGAGGGAACAGCCACGGCTGAGGAATCGGACATGGCGGATTTTACCCGGACCAACGAGTGACCTGTGCGGCCTCGTTGGTAAACAACCAATTTGCTTGTCTTAGCGTAGACACAATACACGATGATGAACCTGAACCATCCGATGATTCATCCGACGCTAAGACACCCAACCCGGTTACAATCCGCACAACCCGAAGGTTTCGCCCGCAGTGGGAACGGCGGCTACCCAGTAGCTATAAGATTTCCGCTTTGCCCGGCAAGCCTTCACTAGATATATCCGTTGAAGTGCTGAGCACAGATACGCAACACCGATGCACTCTGCAAGCCCTGGTGGACTGTGGAGCCACTGGTGTTTTCATGCATCCGCGCTTCGCTGACGCTCATGGTTTCACCCGACGTAAGCTGTCCGCTCCAATTCCAGTCTTCAATGTCGACAGATCACCAAACGAGAACGGATCCATCTCTGAAGTTGTGGACCTTGTACTCCGGTTCAAGGATCACACGGAGCGGATGCTTTTCGCGGTCACTAACATCGGCCGACAAGACGTCATCCTCGGGTACACCTGGCTTCGGAAGCACAACCCGGAAATCGACTGGCAAACCAAAGAGGTCACCATGAGTCGCTGCCCATCCGGATGCGACACCTGTCGCAAGGAGTTCCGCCATGACAAGCTGACCCGACGCAAAGAGTCTGTTCAGCTCCGGGAGTGTCGTACAGGCCCGATGCCGACGGTTGAGGAACTCCACTCGGATGATCACCCGCAACTTCTGGAGTGCGACGATGACGATGAGGAAGACACTTCGGCTGATGAGGACCTCGAGGAAGGCGACCGCATCTTCGCGGCTGTCCCTCCGCCGTCTCCGGAGTACCTTCACAGTCTTCGGGAAGAACACATCCGAGCTTCGGAAACAGTCTCGCAGTGTCTCGCATTGGCTTTCCAGTGCAACAAACCCCACGATCCTCAGAACAGCGCAGTCCCGGACTTCCTTCACGAGTTCGAGGACGTCTTTGCCAAGGAGTCCTTTGATGAACTGCCCCTGCCGCGTCCGTGGGACCATGCCATTGAACTGCTGAGTGGAGCCGAACCAACTTCTACCAAGTGTTATCCGCTGTCCCCCGCAGAGCAGAAACAGCTTGACGACTTTCTGGAAGAGAACCTCCGGACCGCCCGAATCCGCCCGAGCAAGTCGCCCATGGCTGCCCCCGTGTTCTTTGTCAAGAAGAAGGATGGATCACTCTGCTTGGTTCAGGACTACCGGAAGCTCAACAACATGACGGTCAAAAATCGGTATCCACTTCCGCTCATTTCAGACTTGGTGGACAAGCTGCGAAACGCCCGCTACTTCTCCAAGCTCGACGTCCGATGGGGTTTCAACAACGTCCGGATTAAAGAGGGTGACGAGTGGAAGGCTGCATTTCGGACGACACAAGGACTCTTCGAGCCTTTGGTGATGTTCTTCGGACTAACAAATAGCCCTTCTACCTTCCAGACCATGATGAACGACCTATTTCGGGAGCTCATTACAGAAGGTGTGGTCATTATCTATTTGGACGACATTCTGATCTACACCAAGACGTGCGAGGAGCACCGCCGGGTCCTCAAACGAGTCCTAGAAATCCTCCAAAAGAACAAGCTCTTCCTTCGAGCTGACAAGTGCGATTTCGAGCAGACAAAGGTGGAATATCTTGGAGTTGTCATTTCCGAGGGTAAGATCGAGATGGACCCTGTGAAGGTATCCGGTGTCGCAGACTGGCCGACGCCTCGGACTCGGACTGAACTTCAATCCTTCCTCGGGTTCGTCAATTTCTACCGCCGCTTCATCAAGGACTACTCGCATATTGCTCGGCCGCTCTTCGATCTCACTTGCGCAAAGGAATGGCAGTGGAATGACTCTGCTCAGTCCGCATTTCTTCGGATCAAAGAGCTGATCACTTCCGAACCTGTTCTAGTGTTTCCGAAGGAAGATAGGCCATATCGGGTCGAAGCGGACTCATCGGACTATGCAACGGGTGCGGTCTTGTCGCAGCTGGATCCAGATGATGGTAAATGGCATCCTGTCGCATTCTACTCTAAAAGTCTACAGGCTGCAGAGCGGAACTACGAGATACACGACAAGGAGATGCTTTCGATCATCCGGGCACTCGAAGAGTGGCGGCACTACCTTGAAGGCGCTGAAACTCCATTTGAGATCTGGACGGACCACAAGAACCTCGAGTATTTCATTAAGGCTCAGAAGCTCAACCGCCGTCAAGCCCGCTGGTCCCTCTACCTCTCCCGCTTCGACTTCACTCTCCAACATCGTCCGGGTCGGACTATGGGTAAGCCGGATGCTCTCTTGCGCCGCTCAGACCACTCGGACGGTAAGGACGACAACAAGGATGTGGTCTTGCTCAAACCGGCCTACTTTGCTGTCCGTGCCATGGGTGTCACTCTTGAAGGGGAGGAGAAGGATATCCTCACGGCTATCCGGACTGGAGTTCGTGACACGAAGTTTGAAGATGCAGTGGCAAAGGCGGCAGAGGAGTTGAAGAAGGCGCAGGGCGGTCGCAAGACAGTCCGGAGTGCAGAATGGTCTCAATCAGACGGACTTCTGATGTTCCGGGGTAAGATCTACGTTCCAGACTCACCGGACTTGCGTCGGACGATTGTAGCCCAGCACCATGACACCAAGGTCACCGGCCATGCAGGTAGATGGAAAACTCTGGAACTTGTCTCCCACAGCTACTGGTGGCCAAACATGTCCCGCTACATCGGATCCTACACCCGCCATTGCGACCTCTGTCTCCGGATGAAAGCCCAAAGGCATCCGCCCATGGGTGAACTCCATCCGCTTCCTATTTCGGATGAACGCTGGGACCGGTTGAGCGTGGACTTCATTGTCGAGCTTCCGGAGTCGGACGGATTTGATGCAGTCATGAACGTGGTTGACTCCGTGAGCAAATGTGCCCATTTCATCCCTACTCACACCACCGTATCTGCCCTCGTGTCTGCCAACTTGTACCTACAGAACGTCTGGAAGCTACACAGCCTCCCTCGGTCTGTTGTGTCTGATCGAGGTCCACAATTTGTCGCAGAGTTCACCCGAGAAGTTTACCGGATGCTCGGGATCAAGCTGGCTGCATCCACAGCTTACCACCCTCAGTTGGATGGACAGACAGAGCGGACGAACCAGGAACTTGAGTCCTATCTCCGGATCTTTGTCGGCGAACGTCAGAACGACTGGGCTCGACTTCTCCCTATGGCAGAGTTTGCATACAACAACCGGGTCCATGCATCCACTCAGCAGTCGCCATTCCTCCTGGATACGGGCCGCCACCCTCGCCTTGGGTTTGAACCTCATCAGCCGCCGTCTCGGATGGAGTCCGCAAACGAGTTCGTAGACCGGATGAAGTCCGCAGTTGACGAAGCTCAGTCCGCATTGGTCAAGGCTCAGGATGACATGAAGCGCTACTATGATCAACATCGGACTCCCGCCCCAGAGTACCAACCGGGTGACAAGGTTTGGCTGGATTCGTCGGATATTAACCTCACCCGACCTTCCCGGAAACTCGGACATGCACGTCTTGGTCCCTATAAGATCATCCAGAAGGTCGGCAAGGCAGCGTACCGACTCGAGCTCCCGCCAGGCTTATCCCGCCTTCACCCTGTCTTCCCTGTTGTCAAACTCTCACCCTTCGTTCCGGATCCCATCCCGGGTCGACGCCCGGTCGCTCCACCACCGCCGCAGCTTGTCAATGGAGAAGAGGAACACGAAGTTGAAGAAGTCCGGAATAGTAGACGCTTCGGCCGAGTGTTAAAGTATCTGGTGCGCTGGCGAGGCTATGGCATTGAGCACGACTCCTGGGAACCTGCGAGCAACCTCCGGCACGCTGCCCAGAAGGTCAGGGACTTCCACGATCGCCACCCGGACGCGATCCGAGTACTTCGGATGACTCCGACGGCCCTCGATCAGTCCTGGGAGCGTTGGCGCAGTCGGAAAGCTCCCGGCTCTGTCCAGTCGTATTTCGATGTCTTCTCGCAGCAATCCGGAGTTTCAGGGTTGGTGAATTCGTGGCGCAGCAGGCAGGAATCTTCGCGTCGGGTCGCCGCAAGCTTGAAAGGGGGGTGATGTAAGGGGACACTCCTATTTTCTCCTTTTCCCCTGTCTCTTTCCCTCTCTCTTCATTTCTTTCTCTTTCCTTTCACTCCACGGACTCTTATTTACTTTCCTTTTGCTCCCTTTCCTTCCTACCATCCATCCGAGCCTTATCCGTCACATCCGAGCGACATCCGTCACATCCGAGCGACATCCGACTCATCTGATGTATTTCCCGCGCCTCGGCCGCACTCGGCCGCACTTGCACATGCCCGGATGCGCTTCGGATGTACGTATACACTTCGGGGCACGTCCGGGTGACCCATACCTTCTTCCCACACCTCTTCACTTCCCATTCCCACTTCCCTGGGTCGCCGGCACGACTCTTGCATATTCCCTCCACCTTTCTATCGCATGTGCCCACTCGTACCTGTGATATTCTCCGGACTTGTGGCGGGTGTACTATACAGTTCTCCCATCTTTCTCTCACGCTTCTACAGTATATACTTCGCCTCCTAGCATGGAGAATCCTTATCTTGTTCTCTTTGGATTCTCCCTCTGCTAGGTGAGCAGCCTCTCATGTATTGTAGTAGCTCTATTCATTTCTTTGGATTCTCCCTCTGCTAGGCTCGCGCTGTCGGCCATCTTGAGGTTGCCCTTACACCAACGCCGACAACGTCTCAATTGTTGATCCCTCCATCATCTCAATTGCAAGCTCCAGTGACGCCCAGAAGATCAATGTATACCATGTTGCTCGTCACGCCTTCAAAGATGCCGCTGGTAAGTCTAACCACGGTCTAACAAATGTCATTATGATTGAAACTATACTCAGCGAGGGTGGGCCTCATCCTCAATGGCAAGCAATTCCCTTGGGGAACCCTCGGCCGCGTGCTCAACTCACACAAAGTCCGTATGGTCAATTGGCCAATCGGAATCCCCTTTCCAGGCCACGAGATCAACAGGCCCAAAAAACCGCAAGGCATCACAGTTGTTCCAATTCCTCACCTCAATCAGCTACTGGAGGCTCTGGCACCGACGGCGAAGCAGCAGTTGGCATTCAAGCTTATTCCGGAAGACGAAATCAAACGTGGGTCATAAAGGCATGTATCATCGAGAACGTACTGACACAGACGTAGCGGATGGCTCCCATGGTGTTATCATCAATGCCGCTCCTCAGCCAGACTCCAAGGTGAGCCGGGGCTCAATGATGTTGCCCGATAGCAGTGTGGTTGCGAGAGGGCCTCGGCGTCTCCCTTACGGCCATGTGGAAGTCACCCAGGACTTCTGCGAGTCGCACGACGAACGTCCGTCTGGGAATGCCAAAACCCATATCAAGGCAAAAATGAAGTCCAAGAAGAGCACGAAGATCCTACCAGCAGTAGACAGTGAATCAGAGCTCGACATCGAAGTCATTGAGGCCCCGGCCACTGGCCTGACCACATGATCTGGTCGTTCTACAGAGGCGCCGGCGTCCGGGTCCAAGGGGAAGGCAAGGGAGGTGGAGCGAGGCTCAAGCAAGCGCACGGGTGACACAGACGCGTCCGGGTCCAAGGGGAAGAACAAGGAAATGCCCACTGAGGAAGGCTCCAGAGGCTCGAGCAAGCACAAGAGCACCGCAGAGGGCAAGGCCGTTGCTGAGCAAGGCTCGAGCAACCCAATCAAAGGGAAGAACAAGGAAATGCCCGCTGAAGGAGGCTCGAGAGGCTTGAGCAAGCGCAAAGGTGCCGCAGAGGGCGAGGTCGTTGCTGAGCAAGGCTCGAGCAAGTGCACGGGTGACACCGATGCGCCCTCGTTTGAGAGGATGGACAAGGAAACACCCACTGGCGGCACGGGGAATGTAGAGGATGCCGAGAAGGTCAATGCCGAGCACGACACTTCCACCAAGGACTTGAGGAAGCGTAGAGGTAACACAGGAGACGTAGATGATGAAGACGAGCAACCTCTGCGCGAACGGAAGAGGCTCCGACACCGCATTCCTCTGTCCTCCGAAGCCTCCAATGCCAAAGCTACTGATACCATCCAGTCTCCCGAAAGGCAGAGCGGCGATATGCAGGACAAGGGTAAGCAGGGTGAGGTGTTCCCGAGGAGGCCCACTCCGGTCAAACCAGTCAAAGCACTTGTGGAAGGTAGGTTTTAGATTGTATAACAGCTGCTCAACGATTAATCAACTGCCCAGTTGTAATACCCCTTCCCACGAAGGACAAGGGCAAGAAGAAGGGCAAGAAGAAGGGCAAGAAGGGGACTAAGAAGGGTGCATCCACCACATTGGTTCCTGTGCCGCCTGATGCAACCGCAGCTGCTGCCACTTCATCGGAAACGGGGGCGGTTGAGGCCAGTGACACCTCGATTGCCACCCAACGTCCCGTACCTCGCAGGCTGCAAGCGCCTACTGTGTCCACCTTGCAGGACGAGGACATTGAACCGTACGAAGGCCGCCCTCGCAAAGAATGCAGACACCATGTTGCCACTACCGCAGAACATGTCGTCGTGGAATCCACCTCTGGCGACAATGATCAGCAGATGGCCTCAGAGCCACACAGGGAGACACCTCTTAGGCTTCCCAAATGCCCCCAGGCGAGCCCCGATAGCACTCCATGTCGTGCTGAGATGAGAGCTACAAAGCGAAGTAGGGCTTCCTTTGAGGTGCCTCCACCTACAGTCCAGTCCCCACCTCTCAAGCCCCTGCCTGTTGCGCCCTCAATCGCCATCGATGCCCCGCTCATTGTGCCCCTGCCTGTCGTCGATCCCCGGCCTATCGTTGAGCCCACGCCTGCTGAGCCGCCGTCTGCCGCGGGTGGATCTCTGGTCCAAACTCCCAAGGCTGACAGTCAGACACCTCTCCTACCACCTGTCGTTGAGCCCCCGCCTACCGGTCAACCCCAGCCGCCGTCTGCCGCGGGTGGATCTCCAGTCGAAAATCCCAAGGCTGACAGTTTTCCCGCCCACGCAGCACGAATGCCTCTCCTACCATCTCGAACCCTCCCTACATCTCCACCCGGGGCACAAACCCCCTTGCTGCCATCAATAGACCTAGTGCAGCCGAGCCCTTATGCTCGTGAACCCAGCCTCCACAGCAAGCGAAGCCACGGAGAGTTTTCTAGGGAGCGGAGCCTCCGAGAATATCATAGGAAGCGGAGCTTTGATGGCCGCGAGGATTCATATGGGTATGGGCGCCGCAAATGTGACTGGGACTACGCGTATCAACGCGAGCGAGAGTACCGCCTGGGGTACTTTCCTGCCCCCCGTTCTGCTGCAGGCTCGCACACCGGGAGCTTGGGGGAACGAACTCTGGAAGAAGGCATTGACAGGCATGAGCATGATCGCGAACACTATCGGGACAGCGACCACTACCACAACTATCCACGCCGCCGTGAAGCCTGGCATCACGAGAACCCCTATGGCCATCGCCCTCCTCACAGCCTTGAACGAAGTAGCCTTGAAGGCACTGACGAACCTCGCCAACCACCCACATCTGGCCATCCTGAGGAGCCTCCTGACTCTCGTCCTCCGCGCAGTCGTGAACGGACTGATGAACGTCCCGTCGATTATCCTGTTGAAGCATACCAGCACCCTCGTGCTGGCCCCCCCGACTACATGAGTGAACTCCATCCTGCCAATCGCATGCTCCGTCGTGATGCCCACTTCGACGGGTATGAACGCTCCTACCGCTATCCCCCCCACTATGCCGAGTTCAATTCGAGAGCGCCTGGCTTCCATGAAGAGGCCTACTACTACAGGGATATGCACAGAGCGGACCCCTATCAAAGGGACTGCCTTTATCCACGATCCCCACAACCAGGCCCATCTCGGCTCCCCCCTCGCGGTCGATCTCCTGGTAGGCCTCATTCCAGATCCCCCGCGCCTAGTGTTCCTCCTGCAACGGAGCCGTAGGCAGCAAAACCACGCACATCTGTCGCAATCTCGCAACCCCGCAACCTCGCCATAAATATCTCTTGATGTAAAGGTCTTGCCTTTCGATTTTCTGCCCTTTCTTGTAGCAATTGCACGATGTAGTACATATACCCCCTCCCCACTAACTTTTGCACCGTAGAAGCCTCTTGTTGCCCGTATTTCCATTTCCCTGTCTTTCTTGTAGTGTACGCCTCGATTTGTACCCCCTCGTAGAGCCCCTGAATCCTGTGTCATTTCGTCGAACTTGCTGTAGCTATCTTGTGCAATTAGAAATGTTCCAAACAATCAGTGGGAAACAAACTAATGACATGACGAGGGAAACAAACCAATGACGTGGCCTATCTGAGATGAGAGACGAAATAAACAAACCTGAGATAGCCTCAAAACGCTCGAACAATATTGCGTCAAATCTCACATGAGACTCAGAGGTGCGGAAACTCCAACTCAAGCCTCGCTCAGTTCTCTACGTCTTGCAGGGGTCTTCAAGATGTATTAGTAGTCAGTAATTAAATGGTTTTGTAGACCCTAATATGTACTGCCTAAGGTGATTGTTAACCTCTGTTACTAACAATGTTACTTGTTTCCTAATGGTTAGAAACTACCGTGAGAATTAACAGTTAGTAACGCCTGTTAACAAATGCTCCGACGAGGGGGAAAGTTAGTAACATCTAACAGGAGTCTGGCTGATTTCTAACCAAACCCTACGGGACATTGCAAGCCCGGCGCGTCTCGGATTGAACCAGGTATTCGTGCCAAGGTGCTCCATATGGTGTGGAACAACCGTTTCGTGGTGCAAAGCAGGTTAAGTTAGTTGGTCTCTTTGTGCACTTTCTCTTCGCTGTCATGAAGAGTGCTTGCTGACACATATGATGTAGGAGACCTGCATGGCGCATGATAGTGCGAAGGACGCGTGCGGGCTTTAGTTACCTTGCATGACGACCACGATCTCGACGCGCCTTTTGCAACGGCTGGGCCGCATATCGTGCACATAGCTGAGCGCGCTGTGCTGGAGAATGTCGGATCGGAAAGACATTGTTTGGGGTACGCAAACTCGAATTATGCACACCCTACGGCTCAGTGCTCGCGGCGGGATTCCAGCGACGCGCTTTCGATCGCTCGTCGTCGATCACCGCTCACCCAGATTCCCTTACGCGCAACGGAAGGCAGAACGAGAAACGGAAAATAAGGAAACGACGGAGGAGGAGGATGAATCGCTCATCTAGAGACTTTTCTTTGCGCTTCTTCTCCGTGAGTTCCTTCCTCCCCCTGCTAGCAGCACACTGATAATGGCTGCCCCAGATTGCTGTCTCACTGCCTCCTTCCCCAGGACACGTCGTTATCGATCTCCTGAATTCCTACCCGCTGCCTGTCGTGGATATCTACCACCGCCACCACCAACACCTTCGCCGCTCTTGAAGTACTCGATAATTTCGATGATTCGGTCTCACCGTCAGTTTGCAACACTTGCATCACCAAGCACGCTCATCTCTCCTAATACCCGTCCTTAATTCGTGCCCCCCGCCCAAGATCCTGGCGTCTCACCGCCTCAATCGTTTGCGTGGTTCGACGGTTGTCTCTTCGACTCAGCAATGGCGATGACCACACCTCCTCCGTCGTTCCGTGGCGGCGTTCCTTCGCAACTCAACCACTCTCCACTCCCGCTGTCCATGCGTCCTCTCGGCTCAATCGTTCACGTGGATCGCGGCTTGAAATACAGTATCATCGCACGTCTCCTCGAATCTGCAATTACTCGAACTCCTCCTTGACTCCTCCGTCAGTCCGTGGCGCGTGTCTTCGCCGCTCTTGAATGTCTCTCCCGCCCCCTGTTGATATATCACTTCACACCAGGCAGCTGTTGCGAACTCTTCGCAGTTCCTGCGTCGTGCCGTTGCTTTAAAGACTCCTCCCCGTTCGATAGGACCTGATTCATAGCTTCCTGTTTCATATCTACGACCGAGTAACCTCTCTTCTATCCTCCTTCATTTATCCCGAATCCACCACACGCTGCCTCCAATCGCCAACCGACAGTCAACCGACACTCTCTTTCACGGTTACGTCCCCTCCTCCGTCTGTCCTCACACCGACGTGGAATCGCGGCCCCTCGCACTTACGCCGTATACTCCCATGAGCCAGTATCAATACCAGCGCGGGGCGCCATTAAAGGGATGGAAGGATGGTGTTATCAAGCAATGGACTGAACGATGTGTTTCCAGCATCCGCACTCCGATGACCATTCACGATATCTCATCGTGGCACCGCCGAAACCCCAGGCCTTTCGCTCGAGCTTCCAAGCCTTCGGATCGACGGCGCCGAGAGGCGCTACAGCCGTGACTGTACTGTAGCGCCCATATCTAATGGACTTTTTGCCTTGTTAGAAACGAAGCTATGTCGCCTCGAGGCCGTTGGGATGCTCGTTCATGATTGGCCGCTCCATCGAATGATAAGGAGGTATGATTAATTTGGTTGAGGAGCGGGTGACATTGTGAGATGTTTGAGGTGTGGTCGCCGTGAGGCATGCATGAACAAGCGAGATGCAAGCGCTACGACGCTACAGCTCCTTCACTCAAACGACTAACTCCTGCTCTCCCGTATCCATATCCTCTGTGTCCGTCTCGCGCCGCTCGTGTTCAGCCTTCAGTGTGGGTTGGCATCATGACAAAGAGACCGGAATCAGGATCGTGCATTATATGTCTTGATCTACAATTCACTCTGATTGCATGCAAAAAGAGGAAATTGGAGTATCGACTCGTCTCTGACGAGGATACCATGTCGCTGGCATCGGTGACATCATTCGTGCTGTTCTCCCAATCGGTCGCGACCATTTGACTGATAAGCTTTTACGGAGCGACCTCCTCCGTAGCTTCGCACGTGCGATTCGATTCGCTTCACCCCCTGCTAAGACAACGTCCGACCTGCCCCCAGCTTGTATAGATGTCGCAAAAGACGAAGAGGGGACGTGGGGACGCAGATGCGAGAGAAGGCCGCGCGACGATCGAACATACGATGTGTGATGCGTGATGTTGGACGCCACACCGAGGCCATGGCTCACGGTGTCGGTGGACTGAATTAGAGGGAGAAAGTAATGGGCCTGTCTCGTGGCACGCATCCCCGGTTCGCGTAGTATGCGATGAGCTCGGTTTCCATCGGGAAGACGAGACTGGGACGCCGGTGCATAGGTACGAGGGGGACATTTGTAATACGCGATGCACGTTGGGAACTGATATGAGGATGAGACTCGGAGGTCGCACTCACCGAGCATTCCACGCGACTGCGAGTCTCTCCACGGGCGCGACGACATGCGAAGACGACATGTCGCGCGAGGGACAGCTACTGTATACGAAGGAAGACTGCCCCAGGATATTGCAATGTTCACCCCATACACCTCAGTGAGTTTCATGCATTGCCCCTAGTTAGTAGCTACGGTCATTGCGTGCCATAGGAGCTTGTTTCTCGCATCAAGATAGAATTCCTGAGGAATGGAGCATGACCATGAAGAGGCGCTGGCAACTGAGAACGAAGCCAATGAGATAGCATCCCGAGCAACGCATGATGAACAGGATGAGGCTGATATCGTGGTCACACGCACTGTCCTTTGGGACAAGCACTGTCTGGCTCAAGGCAGAACGGGTGAGGACTAGAGAACAGCTCCTCCGCGGGTAAGCTTAATGCCAGTTGATGCAGCGCCGATGGTATGAACCACACCCTAAGCTGGATGTTCGTGTCTGTCTTGAATTTGCGAATGCGGAGGACTACACTCGCTTTATCCGGCAAGGCATGGCAGGTGCATTGCTTCTTCGGACCCTCGCTGTGACTCGCTCTGATTGCATGCGAAGGAAAGATTGAAGCGTAAATTCGTAGTCAGGAACGACAAGGACCCCGACATCGACGACGACATCCGTGCTATCGTCCCAATCACTGACAGCCTGCAGTCTCATCAGTAAAATCACACATACTTTCGCCTTTTGGCAGGCTTTTGAGGGCTTGTGGGGCCTTTTGGGGCCAAAAAGCGCCGGAAAGGAGCCAAAGTCTAGGGACATGGCTTCTGGAGGGCTTCAGTAGAGCGCGAAGCCCGCAAAAGTATCCAAAAAGCCGCGAAAGGCATTTTTGCGATTTTTCTGATGCCGCCTGGTATACTCCTACGCTCTTTGATCTGCGATTGTCGTCTCATTCCCATTTGTGACGATTCCCTTCCCGATATGGACTTCTCCCCTTCTCATATGTTTCTCTCTCCTCATGGGCACGCATAGCTACCATGTTGTATCGATCCCCGGAGCTTAGGCTCCTTACCTTATCTCTTACATCTCTCTGCTTTACATCTGTTTGGTACTCGTAGTATATAAGGACTTGTATCTTACGGACGTACGGGAGAGTTCCCCGAAATACTAAGGTTTACCCCTGTCTATTGAGGCGTGACTCGACCCCTTTCCGTGTTCGTCTCTGTGCTAGCGCTCGCAGACGTTACACCATTCCCCTGTAGCGCGCAAGAACGCCATTCAGCGCCGTCTTTCTCTGTCTCAGTTTGAGGAGGAATGTCCTCAGCCCGAGACAGCGCTGATGCCGTATCACGCTTTCACTCAGGGCCCGGGTCAACCGTGCTACCTCAAACTGCATCTTTTTCCGCCTTCGATGATATGCTGCCGTACATCCTCCGCGTTGATTGGAGCGCCACTAGTATCCCCCCTCTCCTTCCATCGCACTTTAGCGCCTTCCGATTGCTCGGCGCCCTCCACCTCAGATCTCCCTCGCTTGCATCTCACTCTCAACCGGCACGAACTCCGTTTCGCTCGCGGACAGATTCACCCCGAGCAGCGGACATCGCACCGTGAACGTCCCAATGCTGTCGTGGACGACGTGTTCTTGGGCACCATAAACGGTGGGAACTACGGCAGGAGGGATAATGTGCACAACACTTGTGCGTACTCGATGCCACGGAATCGTAGTGCGTTTTTTCATTTCATGTCTAGACTGTACGAGAACTGACGAAGCAGCGAGCACGCCAGACGATCTGTGATCTCTACATGCTCCGGCCAACAGCTCGCTGGCCAACAGTCCCCTCGGAACCAACACTGCCGCTCCACAAAATGACCGACAGCTCATTGGAACAAAACCGGCGCGAAAGAGGATATCTACATACGCCCGTAGATTCATAACTGCGATTCGATTCAGGCCATAAACGGCAACACCGCACTCGACACACTGGCGCTCTCTGTATTTCTCGGGGGGATTTAACAAGTGGAAGTAGCACAGCTCAACGAACCCTCTGCGTGTCCTTTCATTCCGTCCTATAGTCCTTAGTGTATATGCATGGCCTGTGTGATAGGGACATCTGTTAGCTATCACACTACAAATACCAGCCGACTGTTCTTCTACTCTTCCAGCCGCATGGCCGCCGATGCGGAAGACGACCCATCAAACGCAGCCGGCGCGGAACGCCAGAGCGAAGCATGTTGGTGCGGCGAAGATGGGGAGGATCTAGGGATGGCCTGGAGAATTGGGACACCCACACCCACATGTGAGCGCGTTCGCCAATTGCGAGCTGTGAGAGACGCATATCGCCGTGCCGGAGGTCGACCATGGTAACCCAAATGCACCTACGCGTGCAGTGGGATGTAAATCTTGAACAGCCCCCAAATACACCATCATATGTGTCGCAGCAGGCAGATGCCTACAGCGCGCACCCGCACCAACCATCATTGCCAGAGCTGTGGTCGTGAGGACCAATACCACGTTGTCGACGGGTGTCTTGACTACCGCCCATCGTCGAAATCGGTCTAATCGATTTCAATGGTGTCCGTCTTCGGGAGCAGACAGGAGGCCGAGTGGGGTGGGAGAAAATTGAAGAGTGAATTATAGGCCTGGCGCCGTTGCGGGGACGCTTAATGGGGAATTTGGTATGTCGAAAATCTGTGGAGATTTGAGCCGTTCGTTGGCATGAGTAGCGCATGGCAGGTGACCATACCGACAGACCAAAACCAAAACCAGAGTCTGCAATTGACGATCCCGTGTCCAATCGTCTGCATTCACCGTCGGGGAGATCCCCGCCTGCCGACGTACATCGATTTCCCGTGGCAAACAAAGCTCGCGATGTTTTATTGCCGATACTTCTGCGCGGCCGCCGTCACTATGCAATGATCCAGCATGAGACGTGAACTGACGTGAATGTAAGAACGAAAGAAAATTCCTGAGGGCCGCGAAAATGGCACTCTCACGGTTAGAAGAAGAAGCTTTTCGATCATGATCAATGTTGCCCTTGGCGATCACCAACTACATTCCCCAGACAGACCACGATAAGACCACGAGGCCCTATAAAACTCTTACCCGTCTGTCCCACAGCCCCTCGTAGTCTCTCGTAGTGCTGTGGAGCTATATATTTCTCGAACTTTCGGTTCACGCTTTTTCGTCCAATACATACTGACCCTGCTTTCTACGCAGCGTTTCCATCATTTGCACTGAATTGAAATATGTATAGGATTATAGATATCACGGCATACGCCACCCCTCTCTAGTGAGCCGCAGTCGCACCATGTCGGGTAAACACTGCAATTGGCTTGCAGAATTTTACATATAACAACCACTGCACAGTGCTGCACCCTTAGGTGATTTCCTTCACTCCCCACGTCCTTCACACACACATCCTCACGCCCACGCCCACCTGTTGCCCGCCCGCGATGTCTGGCCTCCCCGACCGCGTCACGCCCATATCCCAGTCGACGTACGAGGAGATTTTTGGTGCGCACCGCAATTCGCTTGAAATATGGTACACGGACGATCATTGAAGGCTGTTACATGCCACTGGGCTCACAGGAAGCACGCTGGTTGCGTTCCAGGTGATGCTCGTGCTGTACGGGATCGCAAGTTTGCAGGTGCGTGGTCGTTGCAAAGTGAAACGAGACTCTTGTGTTGACGCTCTCGCTGCACAGGCATATATGTACTACGTCACCTACCCCCGGGACTCGCTGCCCATGAAGGCTCTGGTATGTGCCCCTACTCGAGGATGTCCTGAAATTTTATGAAAATGATATGTGTGGTCGATAGGTCGGTGGGGTCTGGTGAGTCCCATCCCCCTTCGTGACCCGGCACATCCTCACCTTTGGCACCGTCACGGTCAGGGGGCTCGCTACTCTCCATGCAGGTCTCCGTACGCCCATCTCCCGTTTGTTCCTCCTCTAGCACTAAAATGTGTACAGTTACGCACACCGTCTACCACTACGCCGTGAGCACCACCCACTCTCCGATTGACGTCGAAGCTCCAATTTCCACTGCGTACGTCATAGGTGAAAAGCTACACGCAGCCGTTGATCCTGCCCGACGGTGAATGGTGCGTACCCGTGCAGCTACGTCGACGGTGCGGCTCATGTGGCACAGGTCTTGCTATGTGCGTACTACGTAGTCCTCTCCCCGGCCAGCTGGGTCTCTTAATCTGGAATGCACGGGGTTAGACTGCAGTGACAACCGGAGTAAGTCCCCTGCCGTCGAGTTTCCCCAGTTTCGTCTCAGTTTCGGTGGGCTAGATTGTTATATGCTTCATCGTCCAAACGTACGTCTACATCCTACCATCCCGGCCTTGCTGACGCTGACGCCTCGCCGCAGCTATTTCACGCGTGTGATATTCCTCAGTACGCCCTTTCCCCTTTTCATATGTATCTCGCTATTGCTTAACGTCCCCTGTTTTCGATGGATAGTGACGAGCGGCCGATGGCGTGTCATACTCACGGTAGCGTTGATGCTGCTGCTTGTTGCTCAGATAGGTATGTACACGTGTGTGTGTGTGTGCATCCCCAGACTGCTCTGACATCCATGGCGGACTGCGTAGGATTCGGTATTTGTACGTCAACGCCCTTTCTCCGTCTTTCGTCTGTCGGATCGCTAAACACATTCCACGCATCAATTAGACTTCAGCTACAGTTTGTGCGTCGTCGCCCTGCCCCCCACGTTGCCTGCGTCTAATTCACGATTCACCGCGCAGGTTCCATCTGTGGGAACTGCTGAAACTCCACGAATGCGTCGTACGTGGGCATTGGGTGCACGATGGGTTTGCTAACGCAGGGCACAGTATACCGCGATGGTCCCGCTCTTCGTGATCCGTGTCATCTCCGACGCGACGGTCTCGGCGACGCTCTGCATCATCCTCTACGACGCGCGAGGCTTCACTGGGTGTGTGCACATATCTTCCCGTCCTGTCCCTTTCGGTCCTCACCTCTCCTTCCAGGTCCATTCGACTGATCAAGACACTCATCATATACTCAATTAATAGATTCCTGCTCACGACGTGAGTTCGTTGCGCGATCTTTCGGCATGGATATCGTGACCTTCGTTGCAACAGCCTGTTAGTTGTCGCCCAAACGGTAATTGTACGTGCCTGCGATCCCATCCCTTCTACGAGCTGCATTCTGATCATGCTGTATCCAGCTTATCTCGAAGCCCGAGAGCATCTGGGCCATGGTGATAGAGTACATCACCGCGCAGCGTAAGTCTTGCCCGGACTCCCCATCCCTGACTGACGATACCGCGTGCTGCGTGTTGCGAATTGCTTGCAGTCTACGTCAACAGCTTCCTCGCGACGCTTAACTCCCGCAATCGGCTGCGGCACATCGGCGGGCAGGACTCCTCAGCGTATATCAGCTCGGCGAGCCGCCCGCGCATCAGCGCCGTCAGCGCGCCCCGGTTCAGGCGCGAGAGTTGGGTGGAGTCGCAGCGCGGGGACGATGTTAAGTTCTCCGTCGAGAATGTTGCGGGGATCAAGATCAGGACGGAGACGCTGGCGTTGTCGGACTTCAGTGTCGTCCAGAAGACGGCGGTCAGTCACCAATACGCCCCTTAAGACACGCTGCCCCATCAGCAGTTTAAATTCAAAATCTGTCAGAAGTGTTAGATAGAACGGAAGGAAGGAAGAATGAGTTTTTATGCTGTTATAAGGATTGTTTTACTTGTTCATTTTGAGCCACATAGCGGAGTTACAATGTACCAATAGATACATCAAAGCGGAGTTATACATTGTATTGATAGGAACAGTCCGCGTGGAGTCCAGCGGAAATTGCCCAATATGGTAAGTCTACAATGTATACAATAAGAACCATCCGCGTGGAGCAGCTCGCACATCGGAAGGCCCGAGAGATTGACCGGCATACAGTAGAATGCTGTAGAATGGCTAGAGAAGTAGCTACATTGTTTCCAATCATTCCAATACAGGTACACGGATGCAGCAGGGCTAAAGTGTCAGTGAATCGGTTCAGCATCGGACAGCCGGTGTAAGCCGATTGTTTGCTATTGAGGCTGATGGTTTGAGCCAGCATGTAGCCATGACCTACTGGCATGCTATCAGTAGAAGAATTGGGCCAAAGAAGCAAAACATCGGTATGTCGGACATCTGGTGCAGGCCGACGTTTTCTGAAACAGGCCGATGTGGTCAGCCGGTGAGTAGCAGGTATGTACTGTATTGTTATACATGATACTCAGACCAAAGCATCAGCCGATTTACGCTAAATGTCGCCAAAGCGGCCGTCTGGTGTAGGCCGACGTTCTCCGAGACAGGCCGACGTTTTCAGCCGGTGAGTAGCAGATATGTACTGTACTGTTATTACATGATACTGAGACCAAGGCACTAGCCGATTGAGGCTAAACATCACCCCATCGGCCATTCAGTACAGGCCGACATTTTGGAGAATGAGCTGACGTTTCCAGCCGGTGAGTAGCCAGCATGTCCTATGGTGTAGTATATAATTCCGGGTCCAAAATGTCAGCAAAGCGGACGTCCAGTGTAGGCCGACGTTTTGCAAAACTGGGTGACACTTTCAGCCAGGTGAGTAGCAGGTATGTACTGTATTGTTATACATGATACTCAGACTAAAGCAGCAGCCGATTGAGGCTAAACGTTGCCCAATCGGCTGTTTGGTACAGGCCGATGTTTTCCGAAACAGGCTGACGATTGTAGCCGGTGAGTAGCCAGCATGTCCTATGATGTAGTACACAGTACCAAGTCCACAACGTCGCCAAAGCAGCCGTCCGGTGCAGGCCCACACTTTCCGAAACAGGCCGATGTTTTTAGTCAGTGAGTAGCCGGCATGTCCTATGGTGCAGTATACAAGACCAAGCACAAAGCAGTGGCCCAAGTAGCCAAGACGTCGGCGCATCGGCAATGCGGTAAAGGCCGATGTTGTCCGAAACAGGCCGATGTTTTTAGCCGGTGAGTAGCAGGTATGTACTGTATTGTTATACATGATACTCAGACCAAACCACCGGCTGATTTAGGCACAATGTCAGCACGTCCGATGTTAGGTGCAGGCTGACTGACGTTCTGCGAAACAGGCTGACACTTTCAGCCAGTGAGTAGCCAGCATGTCCTATGATATAGTATATGATGGTAGGTCACAAATGACACGATATCATACAGCTGTTACAAGCCGGCGCTTTCCGAAAAGAGGCGGCACTTTCAGCTGGTGAGTAGCCGGCACGTCCATTTGCATAGAATACAATGGCAAGTCCAAGGCTTCGGCACTTCGGACGTCCAGTGGAGGCCGACACTTTCCGTAATGGGCCGACACGTTCACCCGGTAAGTAGCGGGAATCTACCGTATTGCTCATTGTAATACACGGGCGGGGGCACCCGTGGATGTAACCAGAACATCACCACATTGGATGTGTTAAGCGAGCATCTGTCCATCAACCCTTAACGGGGAGGACGAGCGTGCGCTGAGTGAAAGACTATAAAGCCTACTCACTGGGTTGTTTAAAGCTATTACTACTTGTAGCTAGGTAGCTTGATGCACACACTTAGTAAGTTCTCCTGGTAGAGCACTTGTAGATTCTAGGGCGTAGGTACAGGCCTTTATATACTAGAATCTACCTATACTAATTATAGATGCGCAGTCAATACTAAGCGTATATGACTCAGTATGAGTCAGCTATGACTCACGTCGTTAGTAAGACCTTCTATGAAGTTCTACTGCGGACTGCGCTGTTGACTCATGTTCTGATAGAAGCATGGTCATGTGGAGGTGCATGCGCAACACTCCCCCTCGCTAAGACGTTCTTCGGAACTTCGAAGCGGATTGCATAGAATCAAAGAATTTGATTCCAAGCATGGACCTGAATAGCTCGAACTTCTGGAAGCCCAGATTTTTGGTGAACATATCTGCAGGATTTTCTGCACCATTGACGAAGTATAATTGAACGTCATTGGCCTCAACGCGGTCACGAATGTAGTGATAGCGGATGTCGATATGTTTAGTTCGTCTATCAGACACAGGGTTTGATGCAATGAAAATTGCGCCCTGGTTATCAGCGTAGATAGGTATACGACTGATGTCCATTCCAATCTCTTTGAAGAGATTCTTTATCCACATGATCTGTCGACAAGTGTCGGAGAGAGCCATATATTCGGCTTCAGTGGATGATAGCGCAGTGGTTTTCTGAGCATGTGATTGCCAAGAAATTATTCCACCGGCTAATTGAACAAAGAATCCAGTCGTGGATCTAGGACTAGACCAGTCCGAATCTGTGTACGCAAGTAATCCTTCTTGCTCATCCTCAAAGCAAAGGGAGTAATGTGGAGTCCCTGCGAGGTAGCGCAATATGTAAAATGCCTTCTCAAGGTGATCCTTGGATGGATTGGCACTTTGTTGGGATAACTTTATCACTGCATAGGAAATGTCGGGGTGAGTTCCTAGCATGATGTACAACAGAGATCCTATGACCTGTTGGAACTTTGATCGAAGCATGGGGTCCACAGTTCCCTTATTGGGTTGTGGTTTGTATCCCATGGGAAGTGGAGTCCGGGCGGTTTTGCCGTTCGAGAGATTGAATCTCCTCAGAACTTTTTGCAAATAGGTTTCCTGATCTATGTAGATCCTGGAACCTTTCCTAAGAATTCGCATTCGAAGGAATTCTTTGGCTTCGCCTAGATCGCGACATTCCCATTGCTTCATAAACTCGGTTTTTAGTTTTAAAACAAGCTCCCGGTTAGAGCCGCAGAATAGTGCATCATCAACATAGACAATTGCGATAACAATTAAGTCTTTGCAACGGTAAATGAATACTCCACTATCAGTGGATGCACGTTTGAATCCAAGTTCTTCCATTGACTTGGAGAGTTCTTTCCACCAGGAAAGAGCTGCTTGTTTGAGTCCGTAAAGGGCACGCCATAGGCGGAGAACGAAGTCCTCTTTTCCCTTGACTCTAAAGCCTTCTGGCTGTTCCATATAGAGCTCCTCTTTGAGTTTCCCATATAGGAAGGCGGTTTTTACGTCTAGGCCTTCTATATGCCATTTCTCAAGCACGGCTAGTGCGAGAAGCATGCAGAATGTCTCGTATCGTACAACTGGTGAGAAGATTTCATTGAAATCAATTCCCTCTCGTTGTGAGAAGCCTTTGGCGACAAGCCTAGCTTTCTTTCGGCCATCTGACTTAATGTCAAATACCCATCGGCATTTAATTGCCTTTCGACCCTCAGGGAGTCGTGCCAGACTGAAAACCTGACGCTCACGGAGCGATTTAAGCTCCTCATGGCAAGCATCAATCCAGGGTTTTCGTTGATCAGGCACTAAGCGCATGATGTCATGGTAGGTCCATTCCCGGACGTTATCGGGTTTAGGATCTGAACTGTTTGTCATCAGGTTTGACGCAGTTCCTATCTCTGTCTCCGAATCTTCAACCGCTTTTGAAAGCAGGAAATTCATCAGACTTACTCCCCCTTCCTGAGTAATGCGGATTAAGTTCGCATCAGAACCAGACATATCCCAGTCTTTATCGACATTGGGATCGGACGGAGGGAATTCCTCGTCATTAGTAAGACCTTCTATGAAGTTCTACTGCGGACTGCGCTGTTGACTCATGTTCTGATAGAAGCATGGTCATGTGGAGGTGCATGCGCAACAGGATGTTGGGTGCAGACCGACATTGTGCGAACCAAGCCGACGGGCTCCGCTGGTGAGTATCGGGTATGTCCGATTGTTAAGTACACAATAGCAAGTGCACAATGTATTTCAGATGATGAGTAGGGGGCATGTTCTATTGTGTTGTAGTATACAATATCACATCACAATAATTTCCACATCGGACCTCCAGCATCACAAGACATCATCAGTGAACTCCTCATCAGGGATATGTTCAAAATGAACATGTTGATAGCATGCTTGGAAGGGGGGGTGAGTTGACAATAGGAATGAAGAAACGAAGGAACATACGTTGAAAGCCCGGAGTATGGGATGTCAGTAGATAAGCCCAAACATCATCGGGAATGTCGTCATCCCCGTCGGAGTCATCCGAGTATTCCGAGTAGGTGTCATCTGGTTCCTCAATGGGTGAACCCATGCGACCAACCTCGGGAGATGAAGGAATATTTGAGATGTTGGCTTGCATCTCCAACATGCTGAATGGGTGCGAGTTGTCGGCTTCATCGTCCGTATAGCCGCCAAGGGACATTGCATCATCATCATTCTCTTCGGCCTCTCACGCGGCAGGGGGTGTGTGCCGGTCACTCCTGTCATTGGCCATCTCATCGTCGGAACTCAGTTCTTCTGTCGACTGACCACCCAAACTCGCCTCATCATCGGAAGTTGCGAGTGATGTGTGATGTGGTATATGGGGGTGACCATCAGCAATCTCGTCGTCCGAACTCAGGTCCTCGGTCAACTGGCCACCCAAGCTCGCCTCATCGTCGGAAGTTGCAAGCGACATGTGATGTGGCATAGGAGGGTGAATGACGTTTTGGGTGGTATTTAGCTCTGTGAATCCACCACCAAGGCTCTGGATGTCATCGGAGGAGCCGCCAAGGCTTCGGACATCATCGGTGTCATCGACATCAGGCCGTGAGACGGAGTGGGCTACAAATTCCGTTGCCAATTCGCCGCCGAGAGAGGCATCCGAGCCACTGGCCGAACCGGCAGACAGCTGAGCCGAGGCTTGGCGGCTGCCCACTTTCGTACCTACGATGCCGACCTATGTGCCTCCAAGGCTCTGGAAAGATTCATCGTCGGTTTGCAGGACATCGGCGGCAGGTACTACAGGGGGCATCGGAGTATCCGAGCCAGATGGGACGTACTCGGGCTCATGATGTGCGATGGGGGAAATGTACATAGTCGGCTCAGACCGACATGAGGATTGGGCACAGTCAAGTGCAGCAAAGCCGGTCAGGTCCGCCTTAGCCCGATGTGGAGTATGAGTAGATATCTGCAACCAAGATGAAGGAATCTTACCAGTGACTCTGAAAGTTGGGGTGTTCGGAACACCGATGCAAGACGATCGTGCGGACGATTGGCCAAGGTTATGTGCGGGATATCACCATCGTCTTTCGGTTGGAGGGGTGTCAGTGGCTGAAGGTTATATGTAAGTGGGAATTGGGCATTGCGAATCTTCGCTGCCTGGTCGAGTGTGTCACCTGAGCGTTCGGACCCAGATGGCAGGGTCCTGAAGTATCCGTTGTGTGTTTCCGAAGAGCCGACTTCGGGGACCGGGCTAAACTCTGCGATTACTTCTTCCAAAAGATAAGTCGGGGCCCTTGCTCCAAAACACGTTTGTTCGGTTGGGGATCGCCTTGAGCGACTAACGAGCGACCTTGTTGATAAGGTCAACGAGAGTGTGGTTCTTGCGCCTAAGATCCTCCATGGCCTTGGTCGCCTTCTTTTGGTTTGTGTGTTCGGAAGCCGGCTTGTTGTCGTCCAAAAGGCGCTGGATCTTATCATCCAGCTCAGTGGTGTTTTGTTGCGTCTCGGCCTCGTCCATGTTGTCAGCTTCCTTGTAAATGACGGCTTCATAAATATCAAAAAGGGCGGCCGCCTCCTGCCCATCAGCTGCGATGGCCATCATCCTGTCGTTCATCGCGACCTCCAGTGTGGACGTCATCTGCATCAAGATGTCCAGACGCTCGGTACATCAGTCGCAAGGCGGCGAGATGATCGGGATGGCAGCTTGCGCCGCACTCCGAATGAGCATCAGGCTGAGTGGGCGGTGTACACCGTCTCCATCTTTGTACAAAGGGATGTTTCTCTCCCCTTCGCTTGCCGATAGCTGTCTTCCCCATTCCTCCAGACATTGAGGGACCGTCACTGCTGATAGAATGAGGGGAGAAGGTGAAGTTCAGTCCGCCTTGGCGGCTCGGCGTGATGTTGATGTTTCCCACCAAGTGTACCTATGAGCTAATGGCTGATTAGCTTGTTTCAGACAGTTGATGCGCGCGAGATTCAGCGCCTTTCCGAGTTGGCAGGAATCTTGGAATGATGCAGGCGTGATTAAATCGTCCTTGAGGCCTTGGGCAAGTGCCCGAACAATTGGACCCAGCGTGACAATGTGTCCTAGCACAACGGATGCACCGATTGTGCCCAGGACGTATTCCTAAGAGATCAAGGAATCAACGGTTTGTGAGCACTGACACCACAGCTTCTTACAAATTCTCTGCGCAACAGCGCGATGGGGACCGTGTCCCAGCTGCGCCTCATAGCAAGCAAAATGTTAAGAAAGTGATGATCTGCGTAATCAACAATTAGTTGCGATGGAATTCGTCGCTCCCATGCTGTGGCCTGGGGTCCCAGAGGTCCAACATTGAGCTGATTGTATGAGAAAAGAGGGATCGCGTTCATCGGCATGGTGGTAAGTGAAGATCAATCTGCTCAACTTAATTCTTAAGTTTGGGCGGTAATACAAGATTGTTGATTCACAGATACACGAATGGCATGTGACGTTAAAGACATCAGGTGACAAAGTGAAGCTGTGCTTGATTGTATTTGATGAATTCAGCTTCAGCCACCCGAGCCTGCCGCAAGTACTGGGCAGCCTTGCGTCGGGCGTAAGCTGTTGCCCCCGGACTACTAACAGAGCTCCGATCCACCCATATGTCATGGTTGTGCTTGAAATATCTAACAGTCCACTCCATTTCGTACTTCACCAACAGAAGTTCTTCCCGCCATCAGGAGGCGAGTGCGTGTGATTTGAGATAAAGCACGCGATTACCTAGTTCAATGATGCGGTCATTGAATACATTGTCCATTGTCGTTAACAGTACTCACTTTCTTGAAGGGCGGCTGGAACTGATTCATCATCTCTGTTACGGTTCGCTTTTCCTTTCTATTCTATTCTTCCCTTTCCCATGCATCACATGACGAACACGTAGTAGCTTACTACCTCATGCTTACCACTTACAATACTATGCTTACGCACCGGGCCCCGTATTTATAATCACCTTAGTCAGGACCTTGCCTTAGCTGCATGGGCGCAGTCCATGACATCACACCTCAAGGTGATGTGCTAAACATTCCATGGAATACCAGCAGGACAAGGCGTGTAGTAGACATGAGGATTGTAGTATATAAAGACGAATATCATACCCAGAGACATTAACTCGTTCTCTTGGGATTACCACTTATACAGTGCCCTAGTCAGCGTCTTCACTCGTATCCTTCCTTTTTTCTCTCAAGACTAAGCCCTTACCTTTTCCTTATAACAGTTTACTCACTCGTCATCTTGTAGAGCCCGCACTTACTTTTGTAGTATTCGTGTTGCCCTAACAATCTCGGCCAACGTGCCAAATCCAGGACAGCTTCAAGGTTGTAGAGCCAGGTTGGTTTGGGTTAACGACATATGTATTACTCTTGACGTCGGCTTTAAACAGCTCCTTGAACTTGCAGAGGATGGTATCATCGGCGTTCAGTGTCATCATCGCGTGCCGACATCGGGCATAAGCGTACACAAGATCGCTTCGCTTCTTGTTCAGCGTGTTAATTCGATCGCATGATCTCGTTTTAATGAGTTGCCAGCCAGCACCACGCAATGTATGACTGTATAACATTGACTTCTCGGCAATGATCTCGTGAAGCGACTTGAGCAATGCATGTGCCTGATGCTCTCGTAGGGCCAGCTCATGTGATCTGAGTTGCTCCGCACACTCGGACACTGTTGATGGTAAAGGAATGATGATGTTTTCAGCACGTATGTGTGCGCCGGTATTGCTCGGTGATGCCATTGTTGGACACTCGGCCAGTGGAGACAAAGCGACAGTTGCAGTGAGAACCATAGGAACATCGGCTTCATCAGAAGATTCCTCGTCATCAACATCGATGTCATCGTCTGGTGGCTCAAAATCATTCAGGCTTGAAAATAAGGCATCGCCAGGAAGCGGCTTGGTGCCCGACATTGCAGCCAGTAGGTCAACGTTGCGAATGTCGGACCCTTCAATGCCCAACACACGACTCTGCAAGGCGATGTTGTTTATGCCCTTGGATATTTTCTCCCGCAAATTCGCGATCTGCCTTGCCTCATCTGCTCAGCCGTTCTTCAATGCGCGCTTAGCCCGGCATAGGACGTGCCATCTTGACAATTCGAATATGAGAGGGCAATATTAACATAACAATCAAAACTGTACTTACTGCAACTCTTGAACCTGTATCCCTTCACGTATCCACTGGTATTTGCCATGTGTCGGCTCATCCTCGGCAGGAACTGCCAGATGGTCTTCATAAGTTGCAGACATCCCATAGATATCCATCACTGATAAATCAATGTGACGAGTGTTCTCTGCCTCAACAAAGGCCTCAGTCCATGCCGCGATGTTGTTCGCGCCGACACGCTCTGCGATTTCATCCCTTGTATCTTCTGCATCTGCCGCCCGCTTGTCGGCGAGAACATATCATTTACAAAGTACTCTTACTGCGTTCAGAGTCAATCCATCTATTCATAGGACACAGGAAATGGATCACACCGATGTTCAATGCTTTCTTGGGGTTGGAATCGCAGATATGGTCGTCCAACATTTCCGCTCGGTGAGCGAGCGTGGCCGTCCTCATCGCGGGTGTCACTGCATTGAGATTCGCCCATAGCGATTCCAAAATCTCGCCTATGACGACCCCGCATTGTGGGATGAACATAGATGAGAAGTGAAACAGGCAATCTTCTTTATGCCCATGGACGTGGAATTGGCCTATTGCAAAGTCCGTGTCAAGGCCGATGGGGAGCCGGTGGCCGATCCACCTCTGGAAATGAACACTGTATTGACAGGCAATGTCATAGAAGAATAGGAGCCCCTGCTCTGGATCCATGTTGGAGTTCTTTAGTGACTGAAGTAACACCTAGTCGACATTTTTCTGCTGTTCGCCTCTGTAGAGGTCGGTGACACTGCCCGGGGCGAAGCATCCATGCCGGGGGCAGGCGATCGCCACAATGCCATTGATATCGCATGTTTTGGAGTACAGAAGAGTGTTCTCTATCGTTCGAAAGCTGTTCTCGCAAGGTGCTTTCTGTCTCTCGGTTAGTTGCGGTTGGCGCGGTCAAGCTGCTACACACTGTCTTGATATTCTCTGCTGTCCGAAATAACTTGGTATACTCTTCACGATGTGGTAACATGCTTGACCCAGGTGATAGCCATACATCCTTGTCTCCGGTGGATTGTCGGATATGGTCAGCCTTGAAGTTTCTGTCGGCCATGAGTGTTCGGCGGTACACCCATCTACGCAACAATTTGTCCAATCACGATTGTGAAGCTAACCACATTATGCACTTGTTTTCATCATCTTCCAGTTGTCGGGCAGGTTCACGCCTGGTTGTGGACAACATGGACAAAACGGCACAAGCTCAGCTGTGCGAACATCGCCGATGGCACTGCCATTGCTCTCTCCAGTCTTGCCACCCCATTTCAGTTTCTTGAGCCATCGCCAGCATTGCGACAAGTGCCGGAGTTCCGCATATCGCTCCACGACTATCTGAGGTGCCAAGGGCTCAGTCTTTTGCCTCAGTAGCTGATAGTATTGGTATGCCGATGTCTTACACTCCAGATTGGCCAAGCGGAAGTCCTTCAGAACGTCAAAGGTGAACATAGTCTTGAATATGGTGAAGCTTGCCGGCATCAGTCGCATCCGTACGGCACCAGCAATCCTCTCTTGTGGGCCCCCACACCCACATTGTATGTATGGCAACAAGTGAAGACCATTCGTGTGCACGAATAAAACATATGGATTTTGGTCAGGATCCATACTGGGAGCGATCGGGTGGTCAATCGGCGCCTCGGGAAGACCGGCCTTCCCCTCGTCATCCTCGTCGGCACCATCCAGGTCCTCTTCTCCACCGTGTGCATGCCTAGCTTCCTCTTTCTCAAGCTCTTCAATGATTTCGTCAATGTCAAAGTGCTCCTCCACCCCACCGTTGCGCTGCTCGATGGTAACATCGGCGTCCACTCGCCCGTCACGGTATGGGTCTTCTTCTCCCACTTCTTCAACTACATCCTCCTCTTCATCCAGGCTATCACATGTGTCCTGCAACCTTGAGTGCTCGTCCGCTTTGTGCTTCAGCCACTCGCATCGCTGATTGGTCTTACCGTGATCGACAATCACGCACATGCCGACCTCCCAGAGGCTACCTGGATGAAAGTATTTGCCAGTCCATTTCTGGATCCGATGAAAGGGCATTTCTATGTGTGCATTTCGCATACATTCGCAACAAAACATTGTTCTCTGGTGACATTCCTTGCATCGCCAACTTGCTTTTCTGTGCTCGCACGCACAGCGCATGCTAATGAAGGCCTCATGCTCCATCAAAGCATTCATTACAATGCTGGCACACGTGACAAATTCCTCTAAATAGTCTCGTTGGCTCTATTGCAATTCTCTTTGTCTAGCTTTGGCAATAGTGCATGAATTAATATGCTCACCTTCGTCTTCGACGCAGCTGATACTGTGATTTGTTCGTCCTCCGGGTATTCCTGGTCAAGTACCATTGGTATTGTCCCATTGGGGACAACAGTCGGTGCACTTGTGGCAAACCGAATTCCACTATCCTGATGTGGGACATGATCGTAAGCGGTGTATTCATACTCAGTGCTGTAAGGGCAACCTCAAGATGGCCGACAGCGCGAGCCTAGCAGAGGGAGAATCCAAAGAAATGAATAGAGCTACTACAATACATGAGAGACTGCTCACCTAGCAGAGGGAGAATCCAAAGAGAACAAGATAAGGATTCTCCATGCTAGGAGGTGAAGTATATACTGTAGAAGCGTGGGAGAAAGGTGGGAGAACTGTATAGTACACCCGCCACAAGTCCGGAGAATATCATAGGTACAAGCGGGCACATGTGATAGAAAGGTGGAGAGAATATGCAAGAGTCGTGCCAGCAACCCAGGGAAGTGGGAATGGGAAGTAAAGATGTGTGGGAAGAAGGTATGGGTCACCCGGACGTGCCCCGAAGTGTATACGTACATCCGAAGTGCATCCGGGCATGTGCAAGTGTGGCCGAGTGCGGCCGAGGCGTGGGAAATGCATCGGATGAGTCGGATGTCGCTCGGATGTGACGGATAAGGCTCGGATAGATGGTAGGAAGGAAAGGGAGCAAAAGGAAAGTAAATAAGAGTCCGTGGAGTGAAAGGAAAGAGAAAGAAATGAAGAGAGAGGGAAAGAGACAGGGGAAAAGGAGAAAATAGGAGTGTCCCCTTACATCACCCCCCTTTCAAGCTTGCGGTGACCCGACGCGAAGATTCCTGCCTGCTGCGCCACGAATTCACCAACCCTGAAACTCCGGATTGCTGCGAGAAGACATCGAAATACGACTGGACAGAGCCGGGAGCTTTCCGACTGCGCCAACGCTCCCAGGACTGATCGAGGGCCGTCGGAGTCATCCGAAGTACTCGGATCGCGTCCGGGTGGCGATCGTGGAAGTCCCTGACCTTCTGGGCAGCGTGCCGGAGGTTGCTCGCAGGTTCCCAGGAGTCGTGCTCAATGCCATAGCCTCGCCAGCGCACCAGATACTTTAACACTCGGCCGAAGCGTCTACTATTCCGGACTTCTTCAACTTCGTGTTCCTCTTCTCCATTGACAAGCTGCGGCGGTGGTGGAGCGACCGGGCGTCGACCCGGGATGGGATCCGGAACGAAGGGTGAGAGTTTGACAACAGGGAAGACAGGGTGAAGGCGGGATAAGCCTGGCGGGAGCTCGAGTCGGTACGCTGCCTTGCCGACCTTCTGGATGATCTTATAGGGACCAAGACGTGCATGTCCGAGTTTCCGGGAAGGTCGGGTGAGGTTAATATCCGACGAATCCAGCCAAACCTTGTCACCCGGTTGGTACTCTGGGGCGGGAGTCCGATGTTGATCATAGTAGCGCTTCATGTCATCCTGAGCCTTGACCAATGCGGACTGAGCTTCGTCAACTGCGGACTTCATCCGGTCTACGAACTCGTTTGCGGACTCCATCCGAGACGGCGGCTGATGAGGTTCAAACCCAAGGCGAGGGTGGCGGCCCGTATCCAGGAGGAATGGCGACTGCTGAGTGGATGCATGGACCCGGTTGTTGTATGCAAACTCTGCCATAGGGAGAAGTCGAGCCCAGTCGTTCTGACGTTCGCCGACAAAGATCCGGAGATAGGACTCAAGTTCCTGGTTCGTCCGCTCTGTCTGTCCATCCAACTGAGGGTGGTAAGCTGTGGATGCAGCCAGCTTGATCCCGAGCATCCGGTAAACTTCTCGGGTGAACTCTGCGACAAATTGTGGACCTCGATCAGACACAACAGACCGAGGGAGGCTGTGTAGCTTCCAGACGTTCTGTAGGTACAAGTTGGCAGACACGAGGGCAGATACGGTGGTGTGAGTAGGGATGAAATGGGCACATTTGCTCACGGAGTCAACCACGTTCATGACTGCATCAAATCCGTCCGACTCCGGAAGCTCGACAATGAAGTCCACGCTCAACCGGTCCCAGCGTTCATCCGAAATAGGAAGCGGATGGAGTTCACCCATGGGCGGATGCCTTTGGGCTTTCATCCGGAGACAGAGGTCGCAATGGCGGGTGTAGGATCCGATGTAGCGGGACATGTTTGGCCACCAGTAGCTGTGGGAGACAAGTTCCAGAGTTTTCCATCTACCTGCATGGCCGGTGACCTTGGTGTCATGGTGCTGGGCTACAATCGTCCGACGCAAGTCCGGTGAGTCTGGAACGTAGATCTTACCCCGGAACATCAGAAGTCCGTCTGATTGAGACCATTCTGCACTCCGGACTGTCTTGCGACCGCCCTGCGCCTTCTTCAACTCCTCTGCCGCCTTTGCCACTGCATCTTCAAACTTCGTGTCACGAACTCCAGTCCGGATAGCCGTGAGGATATCCTTCTCCTCCCCTTCAAGAGTGACACCCATGGCACGGACAGCAAAGTAGGCCGGTTTGAGCAAGACCACATCCTTGTTGTCGTCCTTACCGTCCGAGTGGTCTGAGCGGCGCAAGAGAGCATCCGGCTTACCCATAGTCCGACCCGGACGATGTTGGAGAGTGAAGTCGAAGCGGGAGAGGTAGAGGGACCAGCGGGCTTGACGGCGGTTGAGCTTCTGAGCCTTAATGAAATACTCGAGGTTCTTGTGGTCCGTCCAGATCTCAAATGGAGTTTCAGCGCCTTCAAGGTAGTGCCGCCACTCTTCGAGTGCCCGGATGATCGAAAGCATCTCCTTGTCGTGTATCTCGTAGTTCCGCTCTGCAGCCTGTAGACTTTTAGAGTAGAATGCGACAGGATGCCATTTACCATCATCTGGATCCAGCTGCGACAAGACCGCACCCGTTGCATAGTCCGATGAGTCCGCTTCGACCCGATATGGCCTATCTTCCTTCGGAAACACTAGAACAGGTTCGGAAGTGATCAGCTCTTTGATCCGAAGAAATGCGGACTGAGCAGAGTCATTCCACTGCCATTCCTTTGCGCAAGTGAGATCGAAGAGCGGCCGAGCAATATGCGAGTAGTCCTTGATGAAGCGGCGGTAGAAATTGACGAACCCGAGGAAGGATTGAAGTTCAGTCCGAGTCCGAGGCGTCGGCCAGTCTGCGACACCGGATACCTTCACAGGGTCCATCTCGATCTTACCCTCGGAAATGACAACTCCAAGATATTCCACCTTTGTCTGCTCGAAATCGCACTTGTCAGCTCGAAGGAAGAGCTTGTTCTTTTGGAGGATTTCTAGGACTCGTTTGAGGACCCGGCGGTGCTCCTCGCACGTCTTGGTGTAGATCAGAATGTCGTCCAAATAGATAATGACCACACCTTCTGTAATGAGCTCCCGAAATAGGTCGTTCATCATGGTCTGGAAGGTAGAAGGGCTATTTGTTAGTCCGAAGAACATCACCAAAGGCTCGAAGAGTCCTTGTGTCGTCCGAAATGCAGCCTTCCACTCGTCACCCTCTTTAATCCGGACGTTGTTGAAACCCCATCGGACGTCGAGCTTGGAGAAGTAGCGGGCGTTTCGCAGCTTGTCCACCAAGTCTGAAATGAGCGGAAGTGGATACCGATTTTTGACCGTCATGTTGTTGAGCTTCCGGTAGTCCTGAACCAAGCAGAGTGATCCATCCTTCTTCTTGACAAAGAACACGGGGGCAGCCATGGGCGACTTGCTCGGGCGGATTCGGGCGGTCCGGAGGTTCTCTTCCAGAAAGTCGTCAAGCTGTTTCTGCTCTGCGGGGGACAGCGGATAACACTTGGTAGAAGTTGGTTCGGCTCCACTCAGCAGTTCAATGGCATGGTCCCACGGACGCGGCAGGGGCAGTTCATCAAAGGACTCCTTGGCAAAGACGTCCTCGAACTCGTGAAGGAAGTCCGGGACTGCGCTGTTCTGAGGATCGTGGGGTTTGTTGCACTGGAAAGCCAATGCGAGACACTGCGAGACTGTTTCCGAAGCTCGGATGTGTTCTTCCCGAAGACTGTGAAGGTACTCCGGAGACGGCGGAGGGACAGCCGCGAAGATGCGGTCGCCTTCCTCGAGGTCCTCATCAGCCGAAGTGTCTTCCTCATCGTCATCGTCGCACTCCAGAAGTTGCGGGTGATCATCCGAGTGGAGTTCCTCAACCGTCGGCATCGGGCCTGTACGACACTCCCGGAGCCGAACAGACTCTTTGCGTCGGGTCAGCTTGTCATGGCGGAACTCCTTGCGACAGGTGTCGCATCCGGATGGGCAGCGACTCATGGTGACCTCTTTGGTTTGCCAGTCGATTTCCGGGTTGTGCTTCCGAAGCCAGGTGTACCCGAGGATGACGTCTTGTCGGCCGATGTTAGTGACCGCGAAAAGCATCCGCTCCGTGTGATCCTTGAACCGGAGTACAAGGTCCACAACTTCAGAGATGGATCCGTTCTCGTTTGGTGATCTGTCGACATTGAAGACTGGAATTGGAGCGGACAGCTTACGTCGGGTGAAACCATGAGCGTCGGCGAAGCGCGGATGCATGAAAACACCAGTGGCTCCACAGTCCACCAGGGCTTGCAGAGTGCATCGGTGTTGCGTATCTGTGCTCAGCACTTCAACGGATATATCTAGTGAAGGCTTGCCGGGCAAAGCGGAAATCTTATAGCTACTGGGTAGCCGCCGTTCCCACTGCGGGCGAAACCTTCGGGTTGTGCGGATTGTAACCGGGTTGGGTGTCTTAGCGTCGGATGAATCATCGGATGGTTCAGGTTCATCATCGTGTATTGTGTCTACGCTAAGACAAGCAAATCGGTTGTTTACCAACGAGGCCGCACAGGTCACTCGTTGGTCCGGGTAAAATCCGCCGTGTCCGATTCCTCAGCCGTGGCTGTTCCCTCTGCGTCCATTCCTTCCGAAGTTCCAGCACTTTCTACGACATCGGCCGCGGTCAAGAGATCTTCAATAGCGGACGTCCGCTCTTCGGCCATCATGAACCGGACGTCAAACCGGAGTTGGCACTCGCGGGACATGTGTCCGGGCTTGCCACATCGGTAACAGAGCTGCGAAGTGGCGGGCCAGGAGCGGGTATGATCGACATCCATAGGGACGCCGGGTGAGAGAGCCTTCGGAGGAGGCAGGGGTTGGAAGCAGGGTTGCGAAGGTGGGAAGTAAGTCCGAGGCGCGGGAAGAACACCCACAGGCGGCCGAGCGGATCCGGAAGTGACGGATGGTCGGCCAAGCGACCCAGATGTGCTGGAGTTGACGCCGAAGTGGAAGGAGTGATTGGCAGCACGGTTGTCGGCAACCCGTTGCGCTGCCCGGTACCATTCTTCGAAATCGTCTTCGCCAGGACAGTCTGCGGACTCGGCGACACGGCTCTGGATGGTAGAGTCCAACCCGCGGCGGAACTTCATCGTGATGTTGGAGCCCTCAGTGTATCCGGATTGGTCTATGAGGTCCTGGAACTCATCGAGGTACTCCTGGAAAGTCCGACGGCCTTGGTGGTATCGGGTGGTCTCTAGTTTGAGCATGGCGGCTTCGCGTTCCCGATCCGGAAGGAAGCGCGTCCGGAATTCAGTTGCGAAGGCGGCCCAGGACTTGAAGTATGGATCCTTCTTGCTCCGAAGCACCATGTCCGCATACTCCTTAGCTCGATCCTTCTGGAAGAAGGAGAGACACCAGAGGATTTTGGCTTGCTCCGTGGGAAAGTGATCCGGGCAGAGCTGGAAGTAGATAGAGCATGCATTGTAGAATGCGCGACCATCTTTGCGGTTTCCATTGAAGATCGGGGGAGATGCGGGCTTCAATCAGGAACGTGAGGTGGTGTCAGATCGACCCGGAGCGTGCTGAGAGGCTGCGGTGCCCTGCAGGCCGAAATCCGGAGTCGTTTTGGGAGTAGAGGAACGGGGTGTTATGAGGAGTTGTTCAATGCGGGCGAGTGTGTCATGGATAGTACTGATTTGATTTTGGTGTTCGTACGTCTGAGCCCACAAGGTCTGCAACGTCTCGGAGTCCGTTACCGGCTGCTCGGATGGCGGGATCTGCGTAGATGCGCCCGTCATGTCGGAGTCGGCAGGAGAGAGTGGGGGTGCTTCGCTTGTGTCGTCAGAGGTGAATGGGAGTAGCAGGAGAGTGTCCGGAATGTCCGCAAAACCGGAAGGACGTCGGGTGCAAGTCCGGAGGGGCGCAGGACGTTTTCCGTAGGGCTCTGGTGCCAGGATGGGAGATCTTGTTCTGCTGTAAGGGCAACCTCAAGATGGCCGACAGCGCGAGCCTAGCAGAGGGAGAATCCAAAGAGAACAAGATAAGGATTCTCCATGCTAGGAGGTGAAGTATATACTGTAGAAGCGTGGGAGAAAGGTGGGAGAACTGTATAGTACACCCGCCACAAGTCCGGAGAATATCATAGGTACAAGCGGGCACATGCGATAGAAAGGTGGAGGGAATATGCAAGAGTCGTGCCGGCGACCCAGGAAAGTGGGAATGGGAAGTAAAGAGGTGTGGGAAGAAGGTATGGGTCACCCGGACGTGCCCCGAAGTGTATACGTACATCCGAAGCGCATCCGGGCATGTGCAAGTGCGGCCGAGTGCGGCCGAGGCGCGGGAAATGCATCAGATGAGTCGGATGTCGCTCGGATGTGATGGATAAGGCTCGGATAGATGGTAGGAAGGAAAGGGAGCGAAAGGAAAGTAAATAAGAGTCCGTGGAGTGAAAGGAAAGAGAAAGAAATGAAGAGAGAGGGAAAGAGACAGGGGAAAAGGAGAAAATAGGAGTGTCCCCTTACAAGTGCCGTCAACAGAATCAGTCTCGAATTGAGTTGTTGCCCAAGTGGACTGAGAAAGCCTTGGATGGTTGAAATCCAACACTCGTTGGCGCTTTCTGGGAGGCATACTGTTGGGGAGCAAGCAACCTTCTTGTAACATCCATGCGTGTAATAAGCAACAGCTGCGATGCATGGTGGCACTGCGCGGTCAGGGCATGGTCCCATATGGTGTGCCTTACTGTGAACGCATGCATAAAGATGGGAAGTGCAGGTATTCATCACCCCGACTTTCACCCACTTTCACAATGGCGACAGTCACACAACTAGCGAAATACAATCAAGGGGAGAGAGCAGTTCTGAAATTGTGGAAGCCAGGCTACCTCACAGCAAAGACAACCTCAGAGCACAAGGAAGCCTTTGCTATAACCGCTTCAGAACTGTTTAATTACTGGATTACACAAATGAAGACAGATGCGGAGAAGAAGAAGGGTTTCAGTAAGGAAGAGAAAGAACGGAGGGAGAGGGTGAATGTCATGGTTATCCTCGATCAGATGGGCATCTAAATGTCACCCCTTGCAAACTAGGAACTCCTTGTGTGGGTTAGGAATAACTGGCGTGCCAAGAGACATCGCAAAAAGGTAGCCGTCAATGGTGGTCGGCTGCACCGCATCGGCTACCGAACGGTGCTACCAAGAATGGATGGTTACAAGGAGCGCATTGAGGAGTATGCCAATCAATACTTGGAGGCCGGCGTGCTCGGTGCACTGAAGGCGTTGGATGCAAATTGTCGCGACATGTTCAAGAAGTTTGGAATGCTCACGTACAGTATCGCCGCATTCCTAGACCCCGACGGAAACCCGAAGTTCACAAGGTACTGTGTTTCAGATCCCATTGCTTCAACACCGATCTAACCTTTGGCTAGTGCGGACACAGGTCGGCTCATCTTTAAGGACAATTTATTGCTGTTTGCAGTAAACCTGGTGTGGGCATATTTTCGTCGGATTTTTGTCTTGTCAGGGACTGATCTTCCGCGACCCATGTCTCACAAACGCAGACACTTAAGATTACACTGTCCATACAAACTATGACTGCATAAATGTCCTTCAGAGCCCCCCAGGTTTTCGACATGATCAGGATGCTTTTCCAAGATGGTAGTTCCCTGATCAGTGCCACAGCACCATCTATTTCTGAGGTACATATCTCAAATTGTTTCATTGCTTCAGAAGCACTGGGGCGCTCTAAAGGACATTCATACAGTCATAATTTGTATGGACAGTGTACTTCTATGTGTCTGCGTTTGTGAGATATGGGCCACGGAAGATCGGTCTCCTGACGAGACAAAAATCTGACAAAAATATGCCCACACCAGGTTTACTGCAAACGGCAATAATCAAAGACAAGCGACTCGAGGACCAAGTCTGGTACCATTGTACACAGCAGGTCGTGGCACTGAACAAAAAGAGGTTTGGGAAGGCAGATGATCCCACCGCTGGAGACAATGATATCCCAGTTGACACATTGGACAGCCAAGTCCAACTGTCCAAAAATGCCGATGGTACACTGATACTACCACCACGTATTGTCGGCAATGTGCCTTTACATTCAAAAATTGTCAAGCAAACACTGAGACTCTTTCTCAATGCCCACTACTGTGAGTAGAAACGTTTTCAGCCATTGGTGGCTGACACCGATGATGCTGATAGTCCTCGCCTCGGGCCGACATGACAAGAACGTGCCATGGACAGTGCTAAGTCAGCATTGCGAAGAAGCGGTCGCAGCCGACTATCTCCCGACTACCCTGATGTTCACCTTCAGGCAACCACATAACATGGTTGCAGAACCGGTGAATGAGTGGTATGACATACTGCTTGCTAAGCAGGAGATAGAACAACCATTCAAATTCAGGGCGTATTACAACGCGAAGGAAAAGCAGATGATGCCAGCAAGGTACAGTGCCGACTGGTTGGTACGCACTTGACCGGTCAAGACCCCTGCACCTATCCGATGGAAGGTCAAGGCAACGAACACTATTACAAGTGATCAGTCAACCACGGTCATAAACAGTAGTCCACCACAACCATTGACGGGTGATCGGTCTGTCCGTGCGGCAAGCGAGGCGAGTGACATGCTACCCACTGTGCCACCACCTGGAAGGGTGCGATTATCTCGCAACACATCCAGGCATGTGATTGTCAGTGACAATGGGACTCGTTCAGGATCGCCCGCACCGAGCGTCCCGACGCAAAGCGAATTGCTGCCGCCGACACCTGCGTCTCCTCTGAGGAAGGTTAAGAAGGGAGGAAAGGCGAAGCCTGGCAAAAAAAGATTGAAGGGAGCAAGAGCCGATGTATCGGCATCACTTGCCACTGAGCCGATTGCTATTCGACCGAAGCCTTGCAGACTTCAACACCCAGCCACAGAAGGAACAAACAAAGAGTTACAATATCCACCAGTACATTCAAACACAGCCGGCCACGTTACTGATCAGTCCGAGGCGCTTGAAATCAACAGTCCCCAGCATACCCATACACTTACGACCCAGCCGAGTGCAACTGCAAGGAAGAGAGTGACAGAGGAAGAGAGGCTTGCACAGGATGCAGAGGTATCGGGCAGCCGAGGGCAGCAAGCGGCAGTCCAAGAAGTCGATTCGGGCACTTAATCTCTAATCTTTTTGATGTGAATTCCAAGCGACCAAAGATGTATTATATTAGAACGATGAACATATTATATTAGAACAAAAAAAAATGATATTAGAATAAAAAGTCTGCATTCTACTTCTTCAAGCGCTTTGTGTTAGTCACTGCACCACTGGTAGCCTTTTGCTTGGCTGCCTTGCTATCATCAGGCATGGGAGTCCGAGACGTCGAGCGAGTTGACCGACAAAGGGGCTCTGTCGGTGTTGCTGACTGTGCTCTTGTCATCTGCGGGGGAGGTACTTGAAGCTGAGCAAGGGCATGGCTCAGGTTTGCAAGGGCGGTGTTGGGATGTGGTGTTGGCTCTTGCACCATGACAATCAGTGCCGCCACAGTGGGCAACGAGGCGAGATCCATGTTCATGTCCTCGCTGGTGGTGCGTATCTGTGATGGAGCTGGAGGCAAAGAAGCGGTCAGCAAATCGTGCGCCAATGACGGTGAATGAGTTGGAGACAGTGAATGTGGTGGCAGAGTCGAAGGGGATGCAGGGGCTTGTGATGGCGACAATGCATGATGCGGTGCCGGCAGAGGGGTGCAGGAAGGCGAAACTGCAGGCGGGGGTGGGGGCATGTTGGGGAGCGGCAGAGGAAGCGATGTGGGTGGCGCGGCCATGGCGATGGCAGGCTGTGCAGGCTGTGCGACAATGGGGGCAATGGGTGTATGTGAATGGTGTTGTGTCCATTCGCCAACCAGTGTTCTGTTGTCTGCTGAGCCCGCCGCCTGATATGCTGGCTCGCTCCTTTGTTCGACCAAGCCTTCTGCATCAGCCAAGCCGTTTCGACCGAGCATGTCAAGGACCAGCTTGAGTCCCCAATCAATGCTTTCTAACTTCGTGGAGTTGGAAACCAACCTCATGTTCATCTCTCTGCCCAACTCGTCTATTTGTCGGCCATGTCGTCCATCCGCCGATTGGTCTCCTGCACAAACGTTTGCCACTCGGCTGGCACCGGTGCAGCCTCATCCTGCTGCCTGCACATTCGTGAGATGAGACTGTTCGAGTCGTCGAGCTCCCGCACTCGTTCACACTGCACCTTCTTTTGGCGGCACCTTCGGCAGGAGCTGACTGGGTTCCTCGCAAGGTGCTGACAGGGGACTTCTGCCTTGAAACAGCGGCGACATCCCGGTTTGAACTCACCATCTGTCAGCCCAAGCGATGGCACACGGGTTGTTCCACGCATGTTCCTCTCCACCATCTCGACCTTCGGCAAAGCCATGGAACCCTTTCTGGGTTTCGCCCGCCGATGAGCATTGTGTCGTTTGCCGACGTCGCTTTCATCGTCATCGTCATCCTCGCTTGGCTCCGGGAACTCCTCGCCCTCATCACTTGAGGGCTTAGGCCGTCGCCGTGGCTGATGCTCAGTCAGCTTTGTAGGTGGTTGTCTGTGCTGCACTTACCTTGCTTGGGCCGGCTACTGGTGGCCCAGCTTCCCCCACCTCATCGGTCTCCGAAGCGACCATCTCCTTTGACTTTGCAGCAGCTCGCTTCTTTGGCGCAACAATCTTACACACCGTAATCTCCTCCAACGCCTTTCCTAACCCTGATGCGGCCATGTCCGTGGCCTTCCCCTTGCCCTTCTCCATCCGTCGCCTCATCGCCTCATCCAGCATTTCGATCCTCAGTCTGATCAGGGCGTCGAATTCCTCCTTTTTGATGACCTTCATCTCCTCTTCATCGACTGTCGGCAATCATCGCGGCCCCCTCGGCTTGGACTGCGCCTTGCCGTGTTCCCGAATCGCTTTTCACCCTTGTGCTCCTCCATGTTGCGTCGCCTCGGAGTGGCCCGCGCTTGCTGCTCCTGCTGCTGGGGCGTTGGTACCTTCGGCATCCTCGATGGCACTGCGCCATCAACCTCCATTGCGTCCTCGGCCTCGGCTACCCGCTCTCCCTTCTTTCCGCCATCCACCCCGGACCGATCGGCTCCCCTACCTTCTGTCTGCTGCCGCTCCCGTAGCTCCTGGGCGGCGTCGGCGACGGCGATGGCTGTCTTGGTGCGCGGGTTGTCAAAGAATGCCCTCACCACGTCGTCCTTCTTCTCCTTCAACGCGCTTAGCGTCCGCGTGATGAGCCACTTGGCATCTATTTCCTGTTTGAATTTCCTGTTGGAGGCCCTCTTGGCGAACGCATACTGTAATGATTGTACACTTCTCTGTCAGTCATGCAGGTGCCACAGAAAATACACTTACCATCTCCTTTCGGTTCTCCATGAACCAAGTCAACCCCGTGCCGGCAGCGACGTGGGCAAGCAGCTGCCGCTGCAGCTCAGTGAAGATTTCGGTGACAGCCTGCTGGGAGGATGCGTCGTATGTGGTGATAGCGGACATGATGTTGGAGTGACGAGGGGTGGTGTCGGCTGAGCGTGCTGGTGGTGCTGTAAGGGTTGTACCCTTCCGTTCGTTGTAAAACATTCCGCTCCTATCTCCTATCAAACCCCTGTCAATTACTTGGGCTCGTATGCACATGACTCGGCTGTCACGGATTCATCTCGGCCGCACGTGATATTGGATTAAAGGACTTCGGACCAATATTCATCGGCCGCGCGTGATAACGGATCAAAGGCCCTCGGACCGACATTCATCTCGGACATACCTGGTAACGATTCAAAGTCTTCGGACCGACTCGACATCGTTTCTTGTTTCACACTTTAAAAACTTGACATCTCTACCCCCATTCCTCTTTCTTTATCGACTCATAGTTCCGATCTTACTTACATTTGATATTCATCATACCTACAAAATACTCATGTACTTGTAGCTAGAAGGAGAAGTCAGTTTTCCCCCATTTTCAAGTTAGAGTCTAAGAGAAACCATCCGAAGCCTTCGTTCCATCTCCGTCGTCCGATTCCTTTATCACCCGAGTCCGAGTAAACATCCGTCGTCGCTTTCTCCTGCCGTCCTTATCATTCTCCTGCCTTCCTTACCGTATCTTCCGAAGCCGAGCCATCCGTTCTTCACCCGAACTATCTGTACTACATCCGAAACATCCATCATACATCCGAAGATATCCAAGTCCGATCGAAGCCATCGGAAACCCATTACTTCACGTTCGTCATTGCGGACTTATCTATTCACACGTTACCTCACCCGGGTGTCACACGGACTTGTCCTGCCGGAGGCGGACCCTCGCATTATAGCTTGATCTACTTACAGATCACAACGTATATTCACTACTACATTGCACTCTACGTTTACGTTGGGTTATGCCCACAATGTACCTATTTCTATATGGGGATTGTCCCACGAGCGCACTGCGTTGTTGACTGTCCTATTTGTATATGTGTTTACTATATTATTATTTATTCTTGTTCCTCTAACCATGATGGATGTTTCTGAAGGCTCTAAAGGCCAGTATATTGGTGGTCATCTTGGCCGAGTCCTACACTATAAAGAAATTGAAGACTATATTGTTAATGGTCCTCTCTTGAAAGAAGTTGATGAATTTGGTATTGTATTTCATGGTGTATATACTGATGTAGAGGTATTGCAATACCCTCCTAGTGTATATGTGCATGTTAAAGCAGATATTATTGTTATTCTTCCCTTGTTGTCTGCCCGACAATGTATTTCAGTGGCTGCAAAACATGGAATATCATGTGGCAGCAAGTGCACTAAGTCTCTGGTAATCAGTATGGCTCAGAATCATGCATGTCACCTGTGTTATTCCCTTATCTATGTGTTGGAAGTTAAGCGTACAAAGAAGTTTACCATGCACCTTACTTGTATGCCTGCCGAAGAGAAACAAAGACTAAAACAGATTATAAACTGTGAACATGAGACTATCAACTTTCCTCCGTCGCCACCTTCTAAGTATGCAATTAAAAATATGGTGACTGCCTGTGCGAAAAGAATGGAGTTCTCCGCAATTCAAGAAGCAGGCTGTGTAGTATGTGGCCAGTTGGTTGTCAAAACAGAACTCTCAAAGCTCAAGGCTGTCAAGAATTTGCTTCATGTATTGGAGGTTCCTGGAGTAAGCAAACTACAAAGAAAAAAGGAGAGTGACCCAATCAGATCCATACCTGGTCCAGTGATTGATCCCACCGGTATGATCTGCATAGCTTGTCGGGCTGCTTTACGAAATGAGAGAGTGCCGAAGAATGCATTAGCTCAAGGTCTGTGGCTTGGGGCAGTGCCTGTAGAGCTGCAAGACCTCAGATTCATCGAGAAATTGGTCATCTCACGTGTTCGGTATACCAATTGCTTTGTTAGAGTGTCCAGTGGTTTTAGAAAAATGATTGCAAACGCGCTAGCGTTTGAGTCTCCGGTTCCAAAAATATACACACACCTCCCAATTTCGAAAACGGAGCTAGATGAGGTCCTTGTTGTTTTATTTACAGGCCCAAAGCGTCCAGAAAAAGATGATCTCAAAAGAACACCATTTTTGGTTCGTGCAAACAAAGTAAGAGCAGCCTTAGAGTGGCTAATCCTAAATCATTCAGACTATGCCCAGATGGTTGTCAATGAGGAAAATCTTGCTCAGTACAACAATGATGTAGCCCCAGTTACTATACAGTACAAAGTGACTGAATCTGCAAAAGCAAGTGGAACACCTGCGGTCAATGATATGGAAGAAGAAGATGGAACTGAAGAAGGCCCATGTCCTTTCATTATGCATGGTCTCACAGGTGCTCAGATGGAAGAGATGTCAAACAATGCTCTTAAAACTCTGGCATTGCAGTACTTTAGCCAGTCTGGAAGGGTTTTAGCAATAGGACAAGCACCTAGTTTTGAGTCAATATGGAACAATCCTCAGTTGTATCCATCAATGTTTCCATGGCTATTTCCATATGGATTCGGAGGGATTGGCTCTGTCTACCGCATGTCAACAGAAGCTCACAAAAAGTGGCTTCTCATGTATCATGACAAACGGTTCCAGACTGATGTCACGTTTCCATTTGTTGCATTCAGTCATGAACAAATTATGAAAAGTTCAAGTAGTGCTTTCTTATTGACAGAGAAGTCAAAGTTCAAAGCAATTTCGGAGCGAATCATGAATCTCAATGAGGATGCACTTGCATCTATTGCCAAGCGCACAGCAAATGGAGAGCATGTCAGACCAGAGACAGCAGATGAGAAAAACTGCTTTGACATTGTACGGGATTTGGATCATATTGCTGTTGGTGTTAAAGGGTCACCAACCTCTAAGAAATACCAGTGGAACGAAATTTGGTCACTGATATATCATGTAGGCAGCCCCATTTGGTATATTACATTGTCACCTGTTGACATCAAACACCCTATCAGCATTTATTATGCAAGTACAGGTGAAACCTTTCAGCCAACCATACCAGCAGATGAGCGTATGTGCACAGTAACATCAAACCCTGTAGCATGTGCAAGGTTCTTCAAGTTTATGGTAGATGTATTCATTCATGAGATATTACGCTTTGGCGCGGATGGACCTGGTGTTTACGGTGATGTGGAAGCATATTATGGCACAGTAGAACAACAAGGTAGACTGTCTCTGCACCTTCATGCAATGCTGTGGGTAATGGGGTCTCCATCTCCTCAAGAGATGTGCACCAATATTCTTAGCTCAGATGGTAAATGGTGTAGAAGACTTATCGAGTGGCTAGAACAATGTCATGTTGGTGAATTTCTAACTGGTTCTCAAAAGGAAGTTGAAGACCATGTAATCAAGGCAAAAGCTAAAGATACATATGTTGATCATACACTCAAAGTACCAGAGGTCCCACCATACACATCTAAATGCACATGTGCTGATGAATCCTGTCCCATTTGCATTACACTGCTAGAATGGTGGTCTCAGTTTTCAAAGGTGACTGATGAAATTGTTCTGCAGTCAAATGTGCATGATTGTGATAGGTATCTCAATAAGGATGGCACACAAAATAAACGCCATGTATATAAAGGTTGCAAAGACAATAAATTTGGAAAATGTAAAGCCCGATTTCCACGTCAAGTTGTAAAAGAGACTGAAGTTAACGAGGAGACAGGTTCTATCGTTATGAAAAAACTTGAGCAGTGGATAAATATGTATACTCCACTTGTATCATATGTTGTAAGGTCAAATACAGATGTAACATCAATGCTCTCTGGCACTGCTGTAAAAGCTGTTGTTGCATATGTGTCGGACTATATAACTAAATGTGGTTTGAAGACACATGTGGTTTTTGAATGTATTCAAGCTATACTAACCCGAAATCCTGACATACTGAATGACACAGGTGTTGATTCAGCTATAAAGGCTCGCCAACTCATGACTAAGGTGGTTAACTTAATGGGTGCCAAGCTTGAAATGGGGTCTCCTATGATTTGCATGTATTTGCTTGGCCATCAAGACCACTATACTAGTCATATTTTCAAAGTTTTTTACTGGACATCATATGTGTCTGAGGCCAGAAGTTATTGGCATCCTGATGATGCTTATAAGTCAACAGATAAAGTGGCTCTGGTGAAAAAGAATAACAGAGTAGCAGGACTGTCCCCTGTATTTGACTATGTATACCGCCCTGATTCTTTAGAGTCTATGAGTCTCTATGACTGGGCAATCCGTTGCACTAGAGTCAAGCCCAAAAAGAAGAAATCCAAAAGATCATCTACCCCTGAATATAATGATGATGACAATGAAGACTCCGAGGCAGACAATGAGGAGCTTGACAAAGATGATGAAGATACAGAGAAGTTTTTGTCCGGTTTTAAAAGAAGCAAAAATCTGATGCTTGATTTTCAATCAGAACACCCACTCTCTGCCACTCACAAGTGTGCCCTAATGTTGGAAACAAATAAAAAAGTGGCCCAGACAGTCCTCAACTTTATGAGTGCACCTCCACGTCAAGACCAAGGTGATCGTGAATACTACTGCAGTGTCATGTTGGCCCTATTCCTACCTTGGCGTAGTGGGGAAGAGCTCAAAGATAAAGACCAGACATGGGATGAGGCATTTGTGAGTCGAGAATTCAGTGCTCAACATGTTCAGATCATGAACAACTTCAACCTACGCTATGAGTGTCTCGATGCCAAAGATGACTTCAGAACTCAAATGAAGACTGGTGTAAGCAGTGAACTATCCCTTCCATTATCTGATGATCACTATGTTGTAAACCAGTGTGATGATGAACTAGATGGTATATTGGCCAACAATGGCAACTTTGACTTACAGTTGGAAGTTGACAAAATGTGTGCATCTGCTCTTCATCGAGAAAAGGCTATTAAAAGCATGAAGGCTCTGATGCAAAACTCTCATTGGGCAACTCCTTTATCACTTCAAAAATCTGTATCTCTTAATAAAAGATTGGAAACTGGCACAAACTTATCAAGAAAATCTCCACGAGAGTGGCGGCAAATTGTTCTATCACTTCGTCAACAAGTCATGGAGAGCCAAAAGCAGTCTGGGTCAGTCACCGGTGATCTTGCTACATTAAACACCTCATGCAACAAGGACTATAACTATGTGAAAGTGGTGGATAAATCATACCTTGAGGCTGCGTATATTCCAAGTGTACACCGTGAGCTAGTGTTAGAATGTGTCTCTGATTTTTGTCTAAATGAAGAGCAAAATAGAGCCTTTGTGATTGTTGCCAATCATTCGGTTGCTGAGAACAGTGGTCAATTAAAAATGTATATTGGTGGCATGGGTGGAACGGGAAAGTCTCAGGTGTTAAAGGCTCTTGTTCATTTCTTCAAAAGTCGCAACGAACTCCATAAGCTGCTGGTTGTCGCACCAACTGCAAGTGCTGCATGCCTATTGCCAGGAGGCATGACTTATCACTCAGCTTTTGGTATAAACTTTGCTGTTTCTAAAAGTATTCTCACCTCCACAAAGGAAAGGCTAGAAGGAGTATCATATGTGTTCTTTGACAAGATTTCGATGTGTTCAGCAAGAGATCTGCATAATATCAGTGTTCGAATTTGTCTATCGCTGAACGCACCTCCAGGTACTCCATTTGGTGGCTTAAACATGATATTTGCTGGTGATTTTGCACAATTGCCTCCTCCTATTGGTGGAGAGAATGTTTCACTTTACAGTCACTCAATTGGGTATTCTTTAAAGAAGCTGAAACAGCAAGAGGAGGCTTTTGGAACAGTACTATGGCATCAGGTAACAACAGTAGTTATTTTATGAAAGAATATGAGACAGAAGTCACAGACAAATGAAGATGCAAAGTTTTGCACTGCACTTGAAAACATGAGATATAGATCATGCACTTTGGAGGACATCCAATTCTTAAGGGGCAGAGTCTCTGCTAATATTGAGGGCAGAGCTTCTGTGTGTGATGCTAGGTTCAGAAATGTATCCATTATTATAGCCAGACATGTTAACAAAGACGCTATCAATGTTCTTGGTGAGCAGTGGTTTGTAGCAGAGCACAATCTGTCTTTGACTACTTTCTACTGTGAGGATACTATTGCCCCCATTGCAGATTTGGATGAGGTAAAAGGGAACAAGCGTGCAGCAAAGGTGAAGTTGGATGAGAGAATTCAAAGGGTATTATGGGAACAGCCAGCTTGTTCTGTTGAGAAGAAAATACCAGCGAAGCTCAATCTGTGCAGAGGTCTACCAGTTATGTTACAAGATAACAGTGCTACAGAGTTATGCATGACAAATGGGCAAGAGGGGACTGTGTATGACTGGGTGTCTGCCATTGGTGTATATGGCCAGCTAGTGTTGGATGTTCTTTTTGTTGAGCTGAAAAATCCACCTAAAAGTGTTCAGTTCGAGGGTTTGCCACTCAATGTGGTACCTATTTTGAGAACCATTAACCCCACTTGGTGTGATTTACCTTCTGGAAAGAGACTACACTTGTCCAGAAGCCAAGTTGAGGTTACTGTCAATTACGCAATGACAGATTTTGCTTCACAAGGTAAAACCAGAGAGAACAATGTTGTCCATCTCAATGACACAGCAAGCCATCAAGGCTACTATACAGCATTGTCCAGAAGTGCAACTGCTGCTGGCACACTGATTTTGCAAGGTTTTAATCCATCTGTGATTTCTGATAAGAAATGTTCAGGTGCACTCCGTCAGGAGTTCCGAGACCTTGAACTACTTGATGACATAACACGGTTGCAGTTCGAAGGTAAGTTGCCTGCTTCAGTAACAGGTGAAACCAGAAGAACACTGATCCATGCATTTAGGCAATACAAGTCTGACTCATATGTTCCTCAACATGTACATAGTGCAATACGTTGGAATAAAAAGCAGCCATATGTTGAGCCTGACTTTCAAGACATGGATTGGAGTGTTATACCAACTCAGCATGTTGCAAAGTTTCTTCCAAGTGAATTTGTTCAGAAAATGAAAGAGAAAACTGATGCTTGGAAGTCTGATAGTTATGTTGACACAAAATCACCACAACCTGACAACCTGTCCAGTGCTCCTACTGTAAATGACTTTGTGAAGAATGCTCAACAGCAAAACCAAGTCAACACCTTGAAACACACGATTTCAGATGATTGTTTATCAAACACAACTGAATCTGGTCCAAAGATAAAGCGCCCTAAAGTTTCTACTGCTGAAAGTGTGGTTACCCATCCACCAATCCTTCATCTTGTACCTGTTGGTTGTCAATGGAGTGATAACAGTTGTGCATATGATACAGTTGTCTCTTTATTGTATCACACATGGCTGGATAGACCATCTTCAGTCACTACACTCACAGAAATATCCAGTAACCTCTTTCCTGTAGTCACTAAATGTTTTGATCAAGTAAATCATAGCCAAGCTCGGCTGACTGATACACATGAGTATGTAAGACAGGCTCTCACTGTGTGTAGTCCCAATGATTTCAGGTATGGAGAATATGCCTCAGTATCTTCGATTCTGGATATTCTACTTAGTGCAAAACATGGAATAGTTACATTATCATATGGGTGTATTGATGGTCACTGCAGCTCATTATCTTCTGCCTCCCATGGTAGTTTCTTGGTCTCTTTGGAGAATGGTACTTACTCCTTGACTGCAGACTGGTGTTCAGGCCAAGGTTCAAGTACACGCCGGTTGTGTGTAGTCTGCTCACAATGTGTAATGGTAAAACAGATCTACACCTATCCTCCATACTTCATTGCATTTGACTTTGCTGCAGGTAGTATTAAGTTAAATCAGAAAATCACTTTGGATGTACAGGGTGTTGCTATACCATACCATCTGAAGTCTGTTGTATACTATGGTAGGTCACATTTCATTGATAGGTATATTGACAAGAGTGGTAGGATATGGATCTACGATGGTATGTCTAACTCTGGATTGATGGAGTACGAAAGTGATCGTGCACAATGTAATTTCTCTACTTGCAGGTCAATGCTTGCAATTGCTGCTGTATATACACGCTCTCCAAGAGTTCGTATACAATCTTGAATAACTCTCCAGCTTCATTTGAACACTGTACTTATACTTGTACTTTATTTATTACCAAAACCATGACAAAGCAAAGACAAATAAGGACCCGTAACATGCCATGCACCGCAATGGCCCACACCCCCAAGTCATGAAGAGTGCTTGCTGACACATATGATGTAGGAGACCTGCATGGCGCATGATAGTCCGAAGGATGTGTGCGGGCTTTAGTTACCTTGCATGACGACGACGATCGCGACGCACCTTTTGCAATGGCTGGGCTGCATATCGTGCACATAGCTGAGCACGCTGTGCTGGAGAATGTCGGATCGGAAAGACATCGTTTGGGGTACGGAAGCTTGAACTCACACACACCCTACGGCTCAGCGCTCGCGGCGGGATTCCAGCGACGCGCTTTCGATCGCTCGTCGTCGATCACCGCTCACCCAGATTCCCTTACGCGCAACGGAAGGCAGAACGAGAAACGGAAAATAAGGAAACGACGGAGGAGGAGGATGAATCGCTCATCTAGAGACTTTTCTTTGCGCTTCTTCTCCGTGAGTTCCTTCCTCCGCCCCTCCCCTGCTAGCAGCACACTGATAATGGCTGCCCCAGATTGCTGTCTCACTGCCTCCTTCCCCAGGACACGTCGTTATCGATCTCCTGAGTTCCTACCCGCTGCCTGTCGTGGATATCTACCACCGCCACCACCAACACCTTCGCCGCTCTTGAAGTACTCGATAATTTCGATGATTCGGTCTCACCGTCAGTTTGCAACACTTGCATCACCAAGCACGCTCATCTCTCCTACTCCTTGTCCTAAATTCGTGGCACCCGCCCAAAGATCCTGGCGTCTCACCACCTCAATCGTTTGCGTGGTTCGACGGTCGTCTCTTCGACTCAGCAATGGCGATGACCACACCTCCCCCGTCGTTCCGCGGCGGCGTTCCTTCGCCACTCAACGACTCTCCACTCCCGCTGTCCATGCATCCTCTCGACTCAATCGTTCACGTGGATCGCGGCTTGAAATACAGTATCATCGCACGTCTCCTCGAATCAGCAATTACTCGAACTCCTCCTTGACCTGACAGACCACAATTAAGACCACGATGCCCTATAAACACATACCTCTCTGTCCCACAGCCCCTCGTAGCCTCTCGTAGTGCCGTGGAGCTATATATTTCTGGAACTTTCGGTACACGCTTTTTCGTTACCCCATTACGCACTGACCCTGCTTTCTATGCAGCGTTTCCATCATTTGCACTGAATTGAAATATGTATAGGATTATGGATATCACAGCATACGCCACCCCTCTCTAGCGAGCTGGGGTAGCACCATGTCGGGTAAACGCTGCAATTGGCTGGCATATAACAACCACTGCGCAGCACTGCACATTTCCTTCACTCCCTACGTCCTTCACGCACACATCCTCACGCCCACGCCAACCTGTTGCCCGCCCGCGATGTCTGGCCTCCCCGACCGCGTCACGCCCATGCCCCAGTCGATATTCGGAGATTTTTGGTGCGCACCGCAATACGCTTGAAATATGGTACACAGACGATCATTGAAGGCTGTTACATGCCACTGGGCTCACAGGAAGCACGCTGGTTGCGTCCCAGGTGATGCTCGTGCTGTACGGGATCGCAAGTTTGCAGGTGCGTGATCGTTGCCAAGTGAAACAAGATTCTCTTGCGTTGACGCTCTCGCTGCACGGGCATATATGTACTACATCACCTACCCCCGGGACTCGCTGCCCATGAAAGCTCTGTTATGCGCCCCTACTCGAGGATGTCCTGAATTTTTATGAATTTGATATGTGTGGTCGATAGGTCGGTGGGATCTGGTGAGTCTCATCCCCCTTCGTGACCCGGCACATCCTCACCTTTGGCACCGTCACGGTCAGGGGGTTCGCAACTCTCCATGCAGGTCTCCGTACGCCCATCTCCCGTTTGTTCCTCCTCTAGCACTAAAATGTGTACAGTTACGCACACCGTCTACCACTACTCCGTGAGCACCGCCCACTCTCCGCTCGACGTCGAAGCTGCAATTTCCACTGCGCACGTCATAGGTGAAAAGCCACACGCAGCCGATAATCCTGGCCGACGGTGAATGGTGCGTACTCGTGCAGCTACCTCGACGGCGCAGCTCATTTGGCACAGGTCTTGCTATGTGCGTACTACGTAGTCCTCCCCCCGGCCAGCTTGGTCTCTTAATCTGGAATGCATGGGGTCAGACTGCAGTGGCAATTGGGGTAAGTCCCCTGCCGTCGAGTTTCCCCAGTTTCGTCTCAGTTTCGGTGGGCTAGATTGTTATATGCTTCATCATCCAAACGTACGTCTACATCCTACCATCCCGGCCTTGCTGACGATGACGCCTCGCCGCAGCTACTTCACGCGTGTGATATTCCTCAGTACGCCCCTTCCCCTTTTCGTACGTATCTCGCTATTGCTTAACGTCCCCCGTTTTCGACGGATAGTGACGAGCGGCCGATGGCGTGTCATACTCACGGCAGCACTAATGCTGCTGCTTGTTGCTCAGTTAGGTACGTGCACGTATGTGTGTGCGTCCCCAGACTGCTCTGACATCCGTGGCGGACTGCGTAGGATTCGGTATATGTACGTCAACGCCCTTTCTCCGTCTGTCGTCTGTTGGATCACTAAACAACACATCACACGCATCAATCAGACTTTGGCTACAGTTTGTGCGTCGTCGCCCTGCCCCCCACGTTGCGTGCGTCTAATTCACGATTCACCGTGCAGGTTCCATCTGTGGGAACTGCTGAAGCTCCACGAATGCGTCGTAAGTGGGCATTGGATGCACGATGGGTTTGCTAACGCAGGGCACAGTATACTGCGATGGTCCCGCTCTTCGTGATCCGTGTCATCTCCGACGGGACGGTCTCGGCGACACTCTGCATCATCCTCTATGACGCGCGAGGCTTCACTATGTGCGTGCACATATCGTACCGTCCTGTCTCTTTCCGTCCTCACCTCTCATTCCAGGTCCATGCGACTGATCAAGACACTCATCACATACTCGATTAATAGATTCCTGCTCACGACGTGAGTTTGTTGCGCGATCTTTCGGCATGGATATCGTGACCTTCGTTGCAACAGCCTGGTAGTTGTCGCCCAAACGGCAATTGTACGTGCCTGCGATCTCATCCCTTCTACGAGCTGCATTCTGATCATGCTGTATCCAGCTTATCTCGAAGCCCGAAAGCATCTGGGCCATGGTGATCGAGTACATTAGCGCGCAGCGTAAGTCTCGCCCGGAGTCCGCATCCCTGGCTGACGATGCCGCGTGTTGCGTGTTGCGTGTTGCTTGCAGTCTACGTCAACAGCTTCTTCGCGACGCTCAACTCCCGCAATCGGCTGCGGCACATCCGCGGGCCGGACTCCTCAGCGTATATCAGCTCGGCGAGCTCCCCGTGCATCAGCGCCGTCAGCGCGCCCCGGTTCAGGCGCGAGAGTTGGGTGGAGTCGCAGCGCGGGGACGATGTTAAGTTCTCCGCTGAGAATGTTGCGGAGATCAAGATCAGGACGGAGACGCTGGCGTTGTCGGACTTCAGTGTCGTCCAGAAGACGGCGGTCAGTCACCAATACGCCCCCTAAGACACGCTGCCCCATCAGCAGTTTAAATTCAAAATCTGTCAGAAGTGTTAGATAGAACGGAAGGAAGGAAGAATGCGTTTTTATGCTGTTATGATGGATTGTTTTACTTGTTCATTTTTAGCTCGCTATCATCACTCGTTAGATCTTGTTGGACGCATACATAAATAGTGGATACGAAGGAGTTGACATTTACACTTCTCCACTCCAGTACTTAGGATCTTAACGAAAACTCTGGTTCGTTGAGATGTCCGGGCCGGCGGCGTCCTAACATGCCAAGCGACTCAGCCCACTAACAATGTCCATCACCTCGAATCATCTTCGTCCCATAATGTCCATCACCTCAAACTTCGCAGAATTCGAACACGCGAACGATGGAATCAAAGTCAACAATCGAATTGCGGACTTTCTTCTTTGCACCGCACCACCCGAAACGAGAACGAGATCAGCCTCTCAAATGTCTTTTCAACCTCCTTGTGCCGGCGGTCTCTTGTTCTGGAAGAGGAAAAGAGGACTCATAGGACGGAGCACCTTCACCGGTGAGTTGTTCATATTATCGCTTTTGCCACCATTGACACCCCTCCAGTCTCGGAAACTTCAAGCCCTTTCGACGCCGGCTAGCGTAACCAGGATGCTTGTCGTTCGCGTTAGCACTCGTACTCCGAGACAGCAGCTGTGTCCATCGCTGACGCGAAAGCTGGTCCCTACATACCCTTTAGCACCAACATACCTCGTCGTCACTCCCCCATTCTCCACGTGCACCGCGACTTCTCGCCTACCTGCCTGACTCGACTCTGGATGCAGTCGGCACATATATCATGGCTACATCACCTCTCCACCCACGGAACTCGTCCAACGGCTACTTGCACGTCCGCCCCGCTTGACGCTCCCGTTTTACCTTACACTACGGGATATATCTCCATTCTATACTCCTCGCTGCCACTGAGCGATGTTACAGATGACGGATTTTCGAACGCTGGAACACACCCACTACTCTCATTTCCCTTAAATTCGACGGCTTGGAAATGGCGTGCAGGACAGGACTTGGTGATGGCAGGCGGAAGAGGAGAGGATGGGTTGAGGCGTTGCACATGCAGAACATACCTGTAGGACCTCGGAAGTCGGTGGTGATGCATTGATGCATGAGGGTTGCCCCGTGTGCGTTTTTTCAGGAGCAGAGCGCCTATGTGGGTATGCGAAAAGACATCATAAAAGATGAGGCGAGTCGAAGCGTATATCCAAGCCCGTGTTACGCCGTCATCATAGGTCATCTCAAAGTGGGATGGGTCGCTTCTATTTACCCTTCTATATCTACGGGCCCCAGCTCGACTCTGCTACCGCCTAGTCCTTTCGCTCCGTGTGGTCGTCAGGCTATAATTGCAGGCGACGTCCACGTTGCGCACGGCGTTTTGATGGAGCAAAAAATGTTGTGGACGCACCATCCGTCGAATTCACCTTCCCTTCGTCCTGTCTTCCACGACTGGCACCTCAAGCAGCTAGCCTCACATTCTCTGCGCTGCTTGTCGAGTCTCTCTCCCCCCCCTCGCCCCCACTCTCGAGAACGCCTTTCCTCCGTGCTATCGACATCAAATACCCAACTTGGGAGTTCCAAAACGATCCCACCCATCGCTGAACCTTTCACGCTAGCGACTGGGGATACAGGCGCGCATATACGGACGTCTACAGGAGTACGAGTACAGGCATGAAGGAATGCAGGAATGCGGGGAAGCCCGACTCCTTATGCCCCCCTGCTCCACGTCTCCGTCTCCTCCATGCCTCCCGGAATCATCGGGACATCGAACACTGGGCTTCTGTCCAGTCGCCAACTTGAGAAGCGCAAAAGGCATGGAGAGGGAGTGAAAGTAGAGGAGAGGGTATGGCGTATGTGATGGGTTTGGAGAAGGGGAGGATAACACCGGGCCAGTTCGGGGTACGAAGCGATTTTAAGGTCCGGTCTCCTGCCGTCTGTCCATTTCCCTCTTGATTCATCGCCTCATTACCGTGCTGGTTTCACTTGTGCTTGTCCTTATTTTCTGCGAACGAGAGGTCAAGGCGACAGCAGAATGAGCACGATCGGCACAAAGTACAAGTAGCATCTGGTATGAGGCTGGGAAAGTCCGAAAATCTTACGTCTCTTTGTGGCTGGCGATTGTCGAGGCTCGTCACTCGCTGCAGACGCGGCAGATGTAGACGGACTGCACACCATGCACGCGCATCACATTGGAGGAGGATAACGAGCGGTGGAGAATTCATCTCATGAGGCTTCTTCTGTCGCCGATTTACCTTCTTGTTGTCTTTGTCCGAGTCGCTCACCCGCTTGTCGTATAATGATAACTACGCTCGCCTATGTCACTGATGAACCACTCTTACCCGCGGTCGCCCATTGTTATGCTTGGCTACCATTCGTGGTCGTTTACCATCTAATGATTCAGCTCTGCCCCATAAACTATCTGTGACTGTCGCGCGGGCAATACGAGTCTCATAGAGCTGTATGTATATTCTCATGAATGATAAACACAAAGATTGGTTCAGACGAAAACGGCATCCGTGAGACGTGAAGTTGTGGTCACCACGACGCTGCGCGACACTAACCAAGAGGTCAGACCGTCAGAGAACTCTGCTTGGACGGAAAGCCATGTTGCCCATGGTCAAGGTCTTCTTATCTTCTTCTATTCTTCTTGCACCCTTAACCTTACTGTCCCCTCTATGTTCTTCTCGCGTTACCGTTTGTCGACATGGCTCGAAAGTACGCGGAGCTATGAAAAATGCAAGTGCGGCTCAAGAAAACGGAAACGATGGGCGGGGTATTCTCGTTATAGGCATGCCAATGAACGCCAGTTGGGGTTCCAGCATGGTCAAATGTTAAGAGTGGATAACACGGGATGGAAAGGGGGATGTAATCTGATGAAGTATCATAAGTACGACAAGAGTGTGCATACTGTTTCAATATGGCCTTGGTCGCGATGCGCGCTGGTTCACCCAGCGACCGACTCCAGCTTGTGAATCTACTTCCTGAAGAAAAGGCAGATCATGTCTGCGAGCTGACGACGACAGCACTCGAGGCGAATACGATGTCACAGGGGTCATCATGCGAACTAGGTTGAATCAAAGCAAGTCAGCCACAGGGAAAAGGTCAATCAGCAATGATGCGCACTGGTGTTGACATTATTCCTGCCACCGATATTTCCGCCGCTGATAGCACCGAAATAGCTATCACCAGAGATGAAGTTGATGTTGACGTTGACGCCCGGAATACCAGCAAGGTTGACATGGACGTTGCGATGCTCGCTTGCGATTGTTATTGAGTTTCCGCGTGCAACAGAATTTGTGCCAGTGAGGCCGTGAATACTGCTTGCTTCAACAGTGAAGCTGAGAGTGCCTGGACTATTTCGAGAGGAAGGATTACTATTGCGGCAATCGTCGCGTGCGGACGACGGGAAATTGAGGTTTATGTTATTGAGAGACTGGAAGGTGTTGGAGTGCGAAGGAGATATCGGGGGGGAATTCGTCGCACCCCAATCAACACGGCAAATGGAGCAGCCCACGTAGGCATAGAAACTAATATCTAGTGTGAGATAGCAAGGTCGGTCGTAGGCCTGATTGGAGGCTCGATGACGTATCAGATGTGTCTCTGGCTGAGGAAGGTCGTCGACGAACTGGGAGTAAGGAAAACAGCGCGCAGTAGCGTTTTTCTCTGCTACATCGCAAATGAGACAACGAGACGTAGGCTCAGATCGATCGTGAAAGCATACCAGCCAAACGATTGTCATAAATTGGGACCAGAGCACGCATAATGTCATTGATGACAGCGACGTCAGTATCCTCAAAGATGTATCGACGTTCCAATATCCTCTTTTCGCATGCAATCAGAGTGGGTTATAAGTAGAACAAGACATTGAATGCACACACCATATCCTCGTGAAGAAAGCGAGTGCACTCCTCCGAATTCCCAAATTCAATAACGAAACGGACATCGAGACTTACGCTTGCACTGTATCCTCGATGCTACGCCTATTACTATTAGGCTCCCACATGGAGAAACACTTGTCCTCACCCGATGTACCCTGAACCAGACAGTGCTTGTCCCAACGGACAATGTGTGTGGGACCGCGATATGAGCGTCATCATCTGCATCATACACCGCTCGTGAAGCTATCTCATCAGCTTCTTTCTCAGTTACCAACTCCTCCCAGCACGTATCGCCATCCTCCAAATATTCTACTTTGACACCCTCCTGGGAGGACCTACGACATTTAGCTACAGCATCTACTAACTAGGGACTACACTTGATACTCACAGAAACTGAGGTGCAGATGGCGTCCAATGTAAAACCCCGGGGAAGTCTATCATTGGATACAGCGGGTTTCTCTCGCCCGACAGGCATACTGAAAAAATCGCTTCGGGACAACAACTATCTTTAAAGTTGAGCTCAACACCTAGGTTTTGTCAGACACTCGTCAAACTCTACAGCCCATCAAAACTACAAAATAATAACTACCTTCAATATACGGGTAGTATTCTGTACTTGAACCGATTCAATCGTCAACCCTACAACCTTCAAATCCTTGAAATCCGTACTCACATGATTCCCGTCTCTTCGTCATAATGCCCACCCATACGTCAGACTGAATGCAAGCGGCTCGAGATGGTCGTGGAGAATGTAGACGTAGGAGAGGGAGAGATGGTGGTTCGAGCAAAAGAGCGAAAGAGTTGTAGCGCCGGATCGCTCACATTTCGCTGCTTTATACATGCCTCACGGTGACCACGCCTCGGATATCTCACGAATGTCACCCTCTGGGCAGCCAATCATACCGCATTATCACTGATGGGGGCTGTCCAAAGCTGTAGCCGTCTTCTCGCCGATACACAAGGACAACCAGCGCCAACTGAGAATCGCGCCCCCTTCCGAGCTTCCAGTCGTGCGCTCGCGCGAAGGTCGTCCGTATGACAAAGTATACACGAGTACCTAGCAGCCCAAGGAGGTGGCCCTCGTCCACAGGAGACGACGATCGTGACAAAACCCCGCCGTGGCCTCAAGGCACCATAGCCTTGTTCCTAACAAGGAATAAAGCCCATACAGCCGTAAACCTAGCGCGTAGATGGGGAAGCCTGGTGTGTTGATATCGATGTCTCGATAGGCGCTACGACACGCGCATGGCCTACGGGCTGTAGACGTCCATACGCAGGTTGGAGGTTCGAAGGTCGAGCGCGGGGGGTTGCGGTCGTGGGGTTTGGCGATGCTATGATGAGAGATGTCAAACGTTGGCTGGAATGTACACGCTCTTGGTCGATAGCGCCGTCTGTCCATCCTATTACGGTGCGCCGACACTCTTGCAAGGGAGCGTACGCCGAAGCCGAGGGAGCACAATTCAATAGCATTATTTGCGCTGGGTATGTACGTGGACGGATACGGAGGAGACAGGCGTGAAAGGGGGTGCGATTCGTAGTCGTTTGGCAGCCGGATGCGGCGTGCAATGCGTTCGGCGCGGCTCGAGAGGTCGTAGCTCCGAGTTGAGTATGCGAGACGTGGAAGGTGAAAGAATCTACTGAGTTCAGGCGCGCAGAGGGGGAGGGTCCACGAGGGCCGCAACGGCTGGCCGGTTGGCTATCGTGTAAATGGTACATGGACAACTGCCGGAGAGGAGCGCTCAAAAGGGGCGAGGACGGAGGAATTGTGGGCTTGAGGAGACGAGCGACGCAACTAGACTTCAAGCTACGATCCACCCGAGGGATTAGGAGATGGTACGGCCAAGTCATGATTGGTGGGTGCGACATTGGGGAATAATAGCGTAGAGGAATGTCCTTGGCGATGAAGACACAATGAAATGGCGGCGATATCGGTTCCCGAGATTATAGCGGATTTGGAGCAAGATGGGCGGCGAGGATGTGTTCGATATTCGTCGTACGCGCAAACGTCCACAATAGGCGACGAGGAAGTGAGGAAACTAATTCGTCACTACGGGTCATGAGGCAGGGCGACGGGACGGAGCTCAATTTGCCGCAGAGTGATTATGAGTGCGTTGCCAGCGGGAGGGGCGCGGAGAAGTGACGAACTGAGGAGAATGAGAAGGAACAATAGTTGGTTAAGAGTGTACCTCAGGCAATGTCATTCCGCTTCGTCATCCTCCAGCACGGCACACTCAGCTAGGCACGCGGTATGCAGCCCAGCACCTGCAAAAGGCGTGTCGACCGCGCAGCCCGCAACATAGAGGTATCGACGCCGCAGGATCTGGGCTCATGGTTCGGCACGGTGAACCCCAAGGAGGGGAACAGCCAGGCGTCCCCTACCCGCTGCTCTACTACGCCGTGTCGTCGAAGTCACTGAAAATGCTGGTATTTGCTTCGTTTCGGGGCGCGGGCAGGCCTTGAGCCGTTGCGCGTTACGGATGAGGGTGGGAGGTTTCCAAGGAAAGCAGCGAGAGGCAGGATATATCCCGCATGTTTCGCGCAATCTCCAATGCTTTGCTCAACCCACGCGGTGACCGAAGAGCGGGCTTTCGACTGCCTACTCAGTGGTCTCGGGGGTCGGCCATACACCAATAAGTTCCGGTATTACCACAGCCGTGTTGCTGACATTGACAGAGCTTACATTTGTTGCAGCTTCAGAGCAATCACGAAGCAACGACGGTAGAGCCAGGCGAGAACCGCGCAGGCCACGGCGAACACGAACGTCGACGGTAAGCGTGCAAGTCCTGGTTTTGCCCAAGTTCTGCGTTCTAGCACCGACTTCGCACCTGCGCAAGGGAGACTACGCGTTCCTGAGATATATGACATGCTCCGTCGTTCGTGATGCGTCAAAGAATCGTGAGGATCGAGGACTTGTCGATTATTGTTCGACACGTTTGGGCAAAAGATATCCCGATCGCATGGGAATCCACCCAGTTTACAACGCTCGACTTGCCTCGAAGTGCACGTCGTATTCAGCAGGAGTTACAAGGCGCTTCCGCTGTCAGCCCTATAATTCCCAACTGTACTCATGCAACGTGGGTCAGTAAGGACTCTCTAGGGCAGGAAGAAAAACGCACCAAGAGGCAAGCAGATTTCGACCCACTTCTCACCACGAAATCAACTGCGTCCAAAGCAGAGCGTGAACCGAGCACGAAATGCGAGACCACGACCAAGGAACCTGGCTCAATTCAAGGTGTGTGCTTGCATAAGTCGCATTGAGGCGTGTTGTGGCCGACGAATGCCAGGCGTTGTCCCAGGCATGGTGTCTGCTTGAGGAGTTTGGCAGAACATCGATTACCCTCGTTGGAAGGACAGATGTTCGGGCCGGCGAGACCCGATGCCAAATTCGCGCCCTTCACTCTCATCACTTTTTCGGTTCTCTCCCGTTAACGGCGCTCTCTTCTCGAAACCTCACAGAACACGCAAACGAGGGGTATCTACTCCGAGAACCGAATCGGAAGGTCATAGTACCTCCCCGGCTGAGAATCTTGGACTCACCTTTCCAAAGCGCTCACGGACTTGTACATCTTCAACACTTCGTACCTATAAATTGGCGTAGAGGAAGGAAAGAGACGCGGAGTCGTGTCGAATGGGGTACCTTTGTCAGTGAGTTCATCTCACCACACTGTTTCCAGCAGTCTGCTTTCGGTCCTTCATGCCCTTATGATCAGTTTCTAATGATCCTTCACGTATAGGAACGGCAGGAATGCGCAAGCGTGTCACTTGTCTTACTCCGCCTCCTCTGCATTCGAGGCGCATGTGCACTCCTTGCAACATTTGGGTCCCCCCTCTGTTCCACATCGACATAGTTTCCTCTGCGTTGACCAAGACCCATTCTTCAGAGCCCTCGGCTCTTGCTGCAGTCGACACATATACCGTGGCTTCTGCGTATCAGCTCGTGGCGCTTACCCAACGACCGCGCCATCACTCACCCGGTTCAATGTCACCCAAATGCTCTCATACATCTCCGTTTTCTGTTCTCTCTCTCGCTTCCGCTGCTCAGTGGTAATGCTTCTGATTCAAGATATCGAAGGGATTGGATTCGAGACTTGCCAGCCGCAGGTTGGAGACCGGGAGACACGTTCAGGACGGTGATTGGTTAACGGATGGAGCGTTCCCCGAGGCAGTTCGAATAGGACGAGGAGGGGTCTCTCGTCGTTATTGGAAACGGTGTTTTCCGGCAGGGGCCTTAGAATCCACGTACGCCTGGTCAACTTCTCTGCTACCCCGTCACTCGTCGACCTTCCGCTGATCGAATCTACGGCGTATCTACGGGGCAAGTCCTACTCTTCAGATCGACTCTACGGCTATATGTGGACTCCATGCCACTGTAGGATGTGGGGTACTACACGTTGCACTGCGCGCCGGCGAACCCGGAACAGAATAACCCAGACGTACCATCATATTATCCCGCCAAAATCACCATACCACCACAGCCGACTCCAGCATTTAGGTCGAGCATACTTCGCATACATTCTCCTTTTCTCCACGCCGCCGCTCGCGCCTTCCGCCTCGCTGTCTCTGCTGACCTCTCCCCAGCAGTCCAGTCTCGAGGAATCAGCATTTCAGAACCTTCAAACCCGTCCTACCTGTTGCAAATATCGTAGAATTTCGGACGATACCGTGGATGCGCATACAGGGACGAGTTCCGGGAGCACACAATTCTCGAACACCGCCTTATCTACGTCTCCGCAGAACCTGCAAGTCGCGCAGCGCGCCCTGGCTTAGAATCAAGACGTCGAATGCTCGAGTCGTCTGCATCGTTGGCGGTGAATCTAGAGCTAGACGGGGGAGGAGGGGTGAGGAGAGGAGAAGGGATTGTGGTGGATTGGCGGAAGGGGAGGAGTGCTCCAGCGTAGTTCGGGGCATGAACCCGGCTTTTTTTCTTGCTCTATTTTCAAGCTCCGGTCTTCACCTGGCTGTCCTCCCGGATCCCTGTGGATCGAGCCGACATTCGATTTCTACGATGATCGTTCGCTACGCTCACCATTCCATGGATCCTTCGAGTGCCCCCCACAGTCCTGGTCGTAATGGAATTCTGGATGGGGCATCAAATTTCAAACCCGACGTAATAACGATCACCACTCCCTCGAAATGGGTATATATATATGCACCCTAGTCTTATCTATGATCGTATAACACTACGCCTGTCCAAAATTTCAAGCTACAGCAACGGTCCCATAGTATGGTAGTCTGGTCAAATGTCCGTTTCAAGAGTCGATAATTGAAATGAATCAGAAAGGCGCAGTGCGAGTGTCCTACACGAGATACTCGCATACACGGAGTCCGCGTCCGTGTAAATCACAGTAGCGTCCACGGCACGTCCACGCTCAGCAAACACACCTTCCACGCCGTCGACTCAACCGCTCCCACAACCAATGCTCCCCGTCCCGACAAATCACCTCTCCATTCCCCTGCTGATTTCATCTCACCGAAGGCTCAACCGCCTAATACCGCCCAGCGACCCACCCCAGGCCCACAACCGCAGCACTCAGCACCCACGACCCCATCCCAACAGTCACAGCACTGTTAGCGTTCAAGTTCGTAGCGTCCCCCTGCGCCGCCGTATTCGTCCCGCTCCCCGTCCCGCCCGCACCAGACGCGCCCGAAGTACCTGGACGCGAGGACGCTGCCGGCGCGGAGACAGTCATGCCAAGCGCTGACGTTGGGGGGACAGAGAGGATGGTCCCGCTGCCTGAGGCCGTGCCGGGGGTGGCGGTGGAGGAGGGGACTGAGGAGCTGGTGGATACTTCGGGGCCGATGGAGAAGGGCGAGGAGGCGGCGAACTCGTTGTTGATGTTGCCTACGTCTGTTGCGCGGAGGGTGTAGCCTGCTCTGTTGAAGGAAGTGGGCATATTTAGAATGTGTGGACGACAGCGAGGATGAATATAAAAGAGGATGGGAACAGGGACAAAAACGGGAACGAAAACATGAGGAACACATAAACAGCGGGCGAACAAGCTGCGTAGCGACAGGTGCTGAACCATCCAGAATTCTTGCAAAATACACGCCAATGAAGGTAAAAAGTAAAAAGACCACGTACTGAACAGGAACGGCGGGAAGCGTTACATTGGCGCCGCCGTCTGCGGAGCGCTGGTTGTTGAGGATAGCGAAATCGGAGCCAAAGGAGGGGTGGTGGAGGAAGACCGAGAAAGCTGCGAAGCGGCTTCTACATTTGCGGACAAGGTGTTAGCGTGGTTATTTGCACGAGAGGAACGGTAAGGAAGGTGGGGAAGTCGGAGAATAGCTCTGATTTGTTGAGATGGCGTGGAGGGCGGGCAAAGGTTAACCGTAAGAAGTACGGGACACTCACGCATCTTCAGCCTCGCTGATCCATGTAACCCTCACATCGCCCTGGGTATGAGCATTCTCGAGAGGTTGCATTTGGAGAGCGCCAGCGAGGGAGGCGAGGAATGCGAATGCGCTGCAGAGATGGGGTGGGAGGACGTTAGTAACGGAGACCGCGAGCAGGAGGGCCACCTCAAGGCCTCCATCGTGGAAAGGCGAGGTGGGGTAGCGACTCCGCCCGACAGCCTTGTTGACTACGACAAAGGCGCGCAAAAGGAGAGTGAAGCGTTTTTAGAGCTCACAATAGGTTTGCGAACATCTTGACCCTTCTCTTCCTCTTTTTCTGGCGTTTCGAGTTTAGGGATTGTGGGGGGAAAGAATGAGGGCGAGGTTTCGAGAATTGGCTTTATATACGCAGTTTTATGCGTCCGCTCGAAGCGTGTCCTTTTTAATGACCACGGACGTCCTCGAAGCTACGGCGAAGTTAACTTCGAGACGCGGCGGGAAAAGGAAGCTTTCAGGGAGCACTTAGGAGGATAGGAGTACCTAATGTTCGAACATTGTAATCAGAGCATGTCATCTACATCGACTATGTTATATTCCTCTTACCATTCCGTCTTCACACCCACACAGTCGAGCGCCACAGAGATCAGCCTTCATGAATGTCTCGCTTGAGCGATTCTCGAGTGTCCCTGCGCTCCGCAACCAATGACGCTGTACTCAGTTGGCACCAATGCCTAGGTAGGTAAGAGCGTTGAGCCCGTGAAGAAAGCAGACGTGAACACGAAGGCCGAGAGGATTCCTGGCGTTGATTCTAGACCATGAAGGTAGCGCAGTTCAAAATGTTCACAGAACCAAGATACTGCATCCGCCAGTCCATCGCCAATCTTAATCTCTTTTGGCGGGCCCTAACCTGTCAAACAAGGAACGCGATTTGAGCATATGGAGCCGCGTCAGGGAGAGGGGAGAGACGGAGTATATGTGCTGGTGTAGGTAGTGTATGGGTAACGTCGGTGTTGATGCGACATTTAATGAGCATGAGCTCCCGCAGGCTGGGAAAGCGGACAAGTAGCCAGCGAGCGTCAAGACGGGAGATCGTACGAGCGAGTCTAAGCTGGTTGGAGCGAAAAAGAGAGAAACGTAAATCCGTTGAAACAGAAAGAGAAACCCGGAGTGGGACACGTCGCTAGTGGCAAGCTCGGGTATGACAAACTCATCGACAATTGAAGGCACATCATTCCGTACAAATCCGGAAGCGCTGAGATCGGCGTATGGCCTTGTATTTTGAACAGTCGAACTAAGATACCTCCTCCTTCGCGTGTTCTGTGAGGTTCGACTTTGCAATTGGGGAAGGGGACGTCGGGATAGAACGAGTCTGATCGAAAAAGTCACGAGCGGGGAGCAAATTAGTCCTGCATCGGATGTCGCCGGCCCGAACCTCTGTTCACGATCGCAGTGCTCCAACGATCCAGATATCCAACAGCCATGAACTCGATCTCAACGATTTCCACGTTGGAGACACTCTATAGCGATGCTCTACCACCCTCCTTTGACGGACGAACTGACGAGACCAAGACGCCTGGGGCCACCCCTGGTCTGGCATTTAGCGCTTTAGCGCTTAGAACGCACCTCGGATTGGGCCAGCCCGCGAGTTCTTCCTTCGTGGTCTCCCTCGCTCGGTTCACACTCTGCTTTGAACGCATTGAGTTTATTTCGCGGTTGGAAGTGGGTAAAATCTGCTGGCCACTTGGTGCGTTTTTCTTCCTGTCCTAGAGTCCTTGCTGATGCATGAGATGGAAGTATGGAGCTGACGCACGGCGGAAGGTCCTTGTAGCTGCTCCTGCGTACGACGTGTACTGCGAGGCAACTCGAGCGTTGTAAACTGGGTGGATTCCCATGCGATCGGGACATCTTTGGCCCCAAGCATGTCGGACAATAATCGATAACTCCTCGATATCCGATCCTCACGATTTTTTGACACATCACGGACGACAGAGCATGTCATATATCTCGGGAACGCGTAGTCTCCCTTGCGCAAGTGCGAAGCCGGTGCTAGAACGCAGAACTTGGCAAGCTAGGACTTGCGCTCTCGCAGCCGACGCGTTCGTGTTCGCCGTGGCATGCGCGGTTCTCGCCTGGCTCTACCATAGATGCTTCGTGATTGCTCTGACGCTGCAGCAATTGCAAGCCTGTCAATGTCAGCAGCGCGGCTGTGGCACCATCGAAAAAAACGTTATGGACGTATGGCCGACCCCGAGACCACTGAGTAGGCAGTCGAAAGCCCGTTCGTCGGACACCGCGTGGGTTGGGCAAAGCACTGGAGATTACGCGAAATGTGCGGGATATATCCTGCCTCTCGCTGCTTTCCTTGGAAACCTCCCGCCTTCGTCCGCAACGGCTCAAAGCCTGCCCGCGCTCCGAAACTAAGGAAATACCAGCATTTTCAGTGACTTCGACGACACGGCGTAGTAGAGCAGCGGGTAGGGGACGCCTGGCTGTTCCCCTCCTTGAGGTTCACCGTGCCGAACCCATGAGCCTAGATCCTGTAACGTTATACTTGTGGATTGCATGACGGCGCGAAGAACGCGTGCGGGTGTTAGGGCTTTGCGGACCTTGCTCGACGACGATGGCCACGAAACGCCACTTGCAAAAATAGGCCCTATATTGCGCGCATAGCTGAGCGTTCTGTACTGGAGGATAAATAATCGGAAAGACGTTGACGTATGTTTTATCCACCCTTCTCCCGCTATCAACACTCGCTGAAATCACTCATTCCAGATCGTTATCCTACGACTCCATATCCCAGGCTCACTTCCTACCCGCGATCTGGCGTGGGCGTTTGCCACCACCATGCAACACTTCCTTTGTAGCCTATCCTGCAATAATCTTGGTCTCATTGTCAGTTTGCGTCACCTTCATCATAAAGGACGACCATCTCCTCTGCTCGTTGTCTCAAACTCGCACTCGCCGTCCAAGGATGGTCTGGCTGTCTCATCGCCTCAATCGCTCGCATATCTCGCGGCTTGCGATCTAGCACCGTTGACCTCTCGACTTGGCACTTACCGCAATACCTCCGTCAATATGTGGCTGAACGTGTCTTCGCCCCTTTTGAGCGCTTCTTCCCGACAGCTGCCCTCGGATGGTCCCGTACTAGCCAGCCGTCGAAACAACGAGCCGTTCTCAAATCCACGCGGTTGCTCCCTCGTTCAGTCAATATTTGTGATCCCTCCCCGTTCGTTTGGATCTAGTCGATACTCCTCCGTCTTGCATCTACGACCTGGAGTAACCTCTCGAGCCTTTTCTTTTGTCTACCCTGAACCCATCATATCCCGAACCCACCTCCACAGCCAACAGTCGACCGAGCGCATATCCTCTTTCACGGCTTTGTTTCCCTCCTCCATCTACGCCCATACCCAGACCGAATAGCGATATCGAATCACGGCCCCTCGTACCTTGTTGTGCGCTTCCCATGGATCAGTATCGGCGCACTGTAGTAGGATGGACAGACGGCGCTATCGACCAAGAGCGTGTGCATTCCAGCCAACGCTTGAATCTCTCATCGTATAATTAGCACCGCCAAACCCCACGACCCCAACCCCGCGCTCGACCTTTGAACCTCCAACCTGCGAACGGACGGTCTACAGCCCGCAGGCCATGCGCGTATCGTGGTGCCTATCGAGACATCGATATTAACACATCGGGCATCCCCGTCTGCTCGCTAGGTTTACGGCTGTATGGGGCTTTATTCCTTGTTCGGAACAAGGCTATGGTGCCTCGAGGCCACGGGGCGGTTTTTTCACGATTGTCGTCTCCTGTGGACGCGGGCCACCTCCTTGGGCTGCTAGGTATTCGTGTATACTTTGTCATACGGACGACCTTCGCGCGGGCGCACGACTGGAAGCTCGGAAGGGGGCGCGATACTCAGTTGGCGCTGGTCGTCCTTGCGTATCAGCGAGAAGACGGTTAAAGCTTTGGACAGCTCCCATCAATGATGGCGCAGTGTGATTGGTTGAGCAGAGGGTGACATTCGTGAGATGTTCGAGGCGTGGTTATCGTGAGGCAGCGAGAGGTGATCGAGACAGCGCTATAGCTTTCGCTTGAATAGCCACCTTCTGCTCTTCTGCGTCTACATTCTCCGTGACCATCTCTTGTGTTCGGTCCGAAGTATGGGTTGGCACAATGACGAAGAGACAAATATCCAGTGAGTACAGAGTCAAGGACTTGGAGGTCGTAGGGCTGAAGATTTGGCTTGCTTCAAGCACACTTTACAACTTCTTTATTGAAGGTACTTATTATGTCGTAGTCTCGATTGGCTGTAAAGTTTGACGAGTGTCCAACTCAACCTAGGCGTTGAGGTCGACTTTAATGATAGTTGGTGTCCCGGAGCAACCATTTCATTATATGAACCGAAACAGCATGGGTGGGACAAGAGAGCGTCGCTGTATACGACGATGGACTGCCCCAAAGTGTTGCGTTGGACGCCCCCTGCACGTAGGTGAGTATTGAGTGTGATCCCTAGTCAGTAGATGGTGTAGCTGAATGTCATAGTCGCTTTAGAGATGGCGTCGATTTGGAATACTTGGAGGATGGCTATATGTGCCGAGAGGGGTTGGCGACTGAGAAAGAAGCTGATGATATAGCATCCAGAGCGGCGTATGATGCACATAGACGGGATATCGCTCACATTGCGATTTCACACACATTGTCCGTTGGGACATGCACTGTCTGGATCGAAGTGAAACGGGTGAGGATTAGTGTTCCTGCATGTGCTCGCCTAATGCTGATAGACGTAGGAACGATGGTACTATTCACCTATACACTACAATGTCCGTCTCGTTGTTGAATTTAGGAATTCGGAGGAGTGCACTCGGTTTCTTCATGAGGATATGGTGCGTTGAATACCTTTCTCTATAACCCACTCTGATTGCATGCAAAAAGAGGAAATTGGAGCGTCGATACATCTCTGAGGTTACTAATGTCGATGTCGTCGGAGACATCATGCGTGCTCTTCTCCCAATCACTGACGATCTTGATATTGGTATGCTTTCACGATGATCGATCTGAGCCTACTTATCGTCGTCTCATTTGCGGTGTAGCACAGAAGAACGCTCTCCGGCGCGGTCTTCCTTTTTCTCAGTTTCGAGATGAATGTCCTCAACCCAAGACACAGCTCACACGTCATCGAGCTTCCGATCGGGGCGACGACCGACCGTGCTATCTCGCACTACATATTAGTATCCTTGCCCACGGGCGCTTCTCCATTCGCCGTGTTGATTGGAGTGCCACCAATATCCCCTCAGCATTTCCATCGCACTCTAGCGCTTTCCGGTCTCTCAACAACCTCCACCTCAAATTCCCCTCGCCCGCATCTCAGGATCGCAACCACAACTCGTCCGCACAATCCCACCAAGACGACCTCACCATCACCATTTCGGCGCGAGAGATATCTTTCTCAACCGGCATGGACACTGTTTCGCTCGGGAACGGATTCACCCTCAGCAGCGAGCACCGCACGGTAACTGTCAACTACATCAATGCCATCATGGGCGACGCGTTCTTGGGTGCCATCAACGGCGGCAATATTGGCGGAAGGAGTAATATCAACAACTCTTGTGCGTACTCAATACCCCGTGGTCATAGTGTATATTTCTCACTCTATATCTAGTCTCTATGAGAACTGACGAAGCAGCGAGCATCTGGCACACAGTGCCCTCAGAACCAACACCGGATTGAAGGGGCATATCTACGCTCCTCTGTAGCTTCGCACGTGCGATTCGATTCAGTTCACCCCGTGCTCCAGATAACAAGCAGCATCGAGCTCGTTAGATACCCAGGCCACGGATTGATAATGTCTAGTAAGCTGATGGTCATTGCAGTATCTCGAATATTTATTGCAACAATCTTGATTTGTATCCCTCCGAGCTAAATGCATCATACTTGTCGTGAAATACGTTGGCTATCACACTACAAACACCTCCTGACCATTCTTCCAGCCGCATAAGCACTGAGTAGAGCGTTCCTGTAGTTGACTTCGGGGGGGGGGTTCGACGTCGGAGGGAGAACCGTCAAGCCTCGACAGACATGTACCTCAGCCAATCAGCAAGAACAGGAGCACGAAACGGTGTGAATGAGAGCGAAGGTGCGGGAGGATTTCAACGGCGCGCAAGACCTCGAGTTCATAAACCTGTTGTGGAGGTGGCAGCTTGCGAGCGAATCGAACGACTTGGATCGAGACGCCGATAACTCTCCATTGGGAGGAATGCAACATGAGTAGTCGATGAAGCTGGCGTGGATTGGGGCGTTGCCAGAGGGCGCACTTGAGACTGCAGTTCTACGCGGTCGCTGTCATGAGTGTCATTGTCGACTTAGTCCGCAGGGAACGCCGCAATAGAATCGTGTCGTTAAGAACGAAGTGATCCTGGTCAGTCGTAGTGCAAGACCGCTAGGATCGGGATACGTAGACAAGGCTTGAGACAACACTCAGGCAACTAGTCGAATAACGATCGTCGTGCATACAAGTGCCGTAAACAACTCTCCTGGGGTAGCGCGAGCAAAGTATCGAGTCTTGGGGGCGAATGCGGAGGCCTTATAGGCTCCGGTGCAAATTGATACTCGCTGCTCCTCGACGCATGAGCTACGAAGTCCTGAGACGACTCAGTTCACGGAGGTGGATGTAGTGCGAGAGGGCGGCAACAGGTTGATGTGGACCTTTGGGGTGTGTCCAACCGTTAAGCGGAAAAGTACACGATTTCGAACACAGAGAACGAGGAGTCGCATCTGCGAGGGAGCGCGAACGGTTGGTTGCTTGACGGGATAGAGCTATGTCAAGCATCGAGAGGAAAATAGTAGATATAAGGCCGTGGAGGCACCGCGAAGTGATGGTTAAACCAGATCGAGTGGCTGACTTGAGTAAACGGCTGATTCTGATTGAATCACAGACAGTAACAGGTCGGGTGTTCGTAACATTGACGTTAAGCGTAGATATAGCCCTCCGTGACACTGTAAGACACCGACAAACCAGGAAGAATGAATTCTGGAAGCACAACACGAGAAGCGAGTGAGCCTGGGTAATATCAACATCAGACGACCTAGTAAACCAATGGGACGAGGCCGCTTGCCCAGAAAGGATGCCCCACCCGAGGCTCGCAGACTCTGGATCGGCCGGGTATCACATAGTAGGGGAAGACGTTCCCAAACCCGACGGGCTATGTTGATGTAGTAGACCCGCCGACAAGCGCCGAAGATATCCTCATGCGAGGCAACATTCCTTTGCCTTTCCTAGAGTAGGTTGTTTGGTGATACGACCCCGTTGATCCCCAGTACACATTCCCGCTTTTTGAGCTCTGGGCAGTACGAGTGGGGATGGAACAGCAGTTCATCAGAAAAATCGCAAAAATGCCTTTCGCGGCTTCGCGCTCTACTGAAGCCCTTCAGAAGCCATGTCCCTAGACTTTGGCTCCTTTCCGGCGCTTTTTTGGCCCCAAAAAGCCCCACAAGCCCTCAAAAAGCCTGCCAAAAGGCGAAAGTATGTGTGATTTTACTGATGTTGCACCCTGAGATAGCCAGCTGGGAAACCGGCATAACTCTTCCAAGTGCATTCTTGCCATCGCTTGTGTTGCTTACTGTCCTTCGACATCCGAGTTGGGCAGGAAGCGTCACCGGTGCTGCTGGCGCATGAGACGCTCAAGAATACAAGCATTTGTGTGGAACAATTGAGAAAAACCGAGAGGTAAATGGAGTGAGGAGACCGGACCTTGAAATCAAAAAAGATCGGGGGAATGTTTCATATACCGCATCCGGAGGCCCGGTGCTGCGTCTCCTCTCCCTCTCCCATCATCTACGCCATGCCCTCTCCTCTAATTCCCCTCTCATCCTCCCCTTCTCCGCCTCTCGATTCGGTGACGACGGGATAGAATCTGAGTGTTTGATGTTCGATGTCCTGATGATCCCAAGGAGGCGTGGAGAGAGAGACGTGGAGGGGCGTGCCCACATTCCTCCATACCTGTCCTCGTACTTGTGTACTTGTATGCGCGTTCATGCCCCCAGTCACGAGCTCAGAACGTTCAGCTGTAGGCATTATGGCTTCGAAGTTCCCAGGTGAGTATTCGATGGCTGCAGCATGGAGGAAAGGCATTCTCGAGAGCGGGGGCGAGGGAACGGGAGACTCCTCGACAGGCAGCGTGGAGAATGTGAGGCTAGCGACTGGAGGTGCCAGGGCAATGGGAAGGTGAATTCGACGGGGTGATGGTGCGTCCACGACATCTTTTCCTCCCTCAAAAATGCAGTGCACAACGTGGACATCGCCTGCGATTATAGCCTGACGACGACGCGGAGAGAGAGGATCAGGCGGCAGCAGAGTCGATCTGGGGCTCGTAGATAGAAGGGCAGACAGAACCGAAAACCTTGCTTCTGACGTTGCTACGATCTTTGATGGAGGCGCAGCGCGTGAGTAGCACCGCGCCAGACGTCGTCTCCCTCTTTTATGTCGCCTTCTTGGGTACCTGCCGGGGCGCCCTGCGCCCGGATAGACGCACACGTGCCATCGCGGAACGACCGTCGCCGCCGACACCCTCAGCTGCCAAGATCCTACAGGTGTGTCCTTCACTCACGACGCCTCCCCATCCTCTCCGCGTCCACCTGCTACCATCAACTCGTGGGCCTGCTTCTAAGTCGATGAACCTGCGAGCGATCGCAATGGTGGGTAGCGCCGTTCAGCGGCAGCGAGAGAGGGCAGAAAATGGTGATATATGCCGTGATGTGGGATTAAAAGAGGGCGTCGAGGTGGACTTTGGTCGAGTTGCATGGGCTGAGAGGGAGGATGTGGCCGCAAGGTGCGTACCGACGATATCCAGCGTCGAGGGAGGCTGGTAGGTGGGACGTCGCGGTGCGCGTGGAGTGCATTGAGGGGAATTGACGACGGGGGATGTCTGTCAAACGGTATGTAGACCAGGCTTCGTGTTGTTGAGACAGCGGGAAAGGCTGGACGCAGTCACCGTCGCGGAGTATAGCCAACGCCAAACATGAGTGGCGACGCGCGAGACCAGTGTCGAAAGGGCTTGAGCTTGATGCTTTCGAGATCGTCAGGCGGTGGCAGAAGTATTGAAATGACACTCACCGACGAAGGTAATCCCCTGTTCCTATTTCCCTGAACAAGAAAACTCTGACACTCAGTGTTTGAGTCGCACTGACAAGACACATTCGAGAGGTTGAGCGCCATGGGGCTTCCTGAGCTTCGGGTGGTACGTCGCTGAGATTGCGAGCTAGAAAGTACGCTATCCAAGTCTCGATTCCATCGCGTGGTCTGTGAAGCTTGAGTGTAGCGAAGACGTTATGGGACGGAGTTGTTCGATGGAAGATGTCGATGAGTACTTGAGTCGATTAGCTCCTGTAGTAGGCTCGGACGACGCCGGCCATATGATCACCACAACAACGAACCACCATGAACTCGACTTCGCCAATTTTGTGAGTATTTTCATCGTTTCCAAAGATGCGTTGAAATAACACTATTCAGGTTCCCAACTAGTCCTTTCAATGGTCCATCCCATGAAGGCGTTGAGGCCGTCCACATCCGTCCTCCCAACTCCCACAGCGCCGGATAGCACTCCTCTGCCAACGATGGTGTACGAGGGGGCTAGCAAATCCACCCAGACGGCTACCTTCATTTCTCACACGTCAACTCGCCACTTGCTGAGGTCTGGAAACGGGGTAAAAAATGGGATCTCTTCGTCGCGTAGTGTGGGCGCGGGTTCATGGATAGTGAGTCGAATAGTACATATCTCGAGTCGGGGGTAGTGACTGTCTTCATATCTTGGTTTGGTTCTGAACACGATGTCCGAGGCGTGAATACTTCGTTGAGTCCGCTACCAGTGTATGCTTACATCCACCCCCGCATTCCAAGTCGCCAGATATAAACATGCTCCACTCATCTCGCCCTGCGTCCACACGCACTCCTCAAGACGCCAGAACTCCTCAACATTATTCGAGCACGGTCGGGGCGTAGAGAACTGGCAAAGCAAATTTACGCACGGAAAATTCTAAGCCTATCCAGTGCCACCTCTTGAGCTCAAATCCTAATGCCTCTCACACCCTGCTTTAGTGTTTACCTCCCGTATTCCACTCATCCCACTCCAAATTTATTATCTCCACTCGACCGTCTCTAGCCCCAATGGCTGATCTCACCTCACGTTCAAGTCCCCGATAAATTATTGAAGCAGCACTACGCTCCACGTTTTAGGAACTCAAGGGATTATCGAATGTCGCTCGACGAGTTTGATGCCCAGAACGCCGGATACGCTGCGGCCCTCAACCCCTTCGATCTATCGACGACCTAAACGGAATAGAAAAGATGAGTGCCATATCGAACAGACCCATGCAGGCGACGACAACAGGGGAGAATCCACGACCTCGCCTGTGCTCATGCAAAGTAGGATCAATTTACGTTTTGATTCGTTTCATTAGTCATTCACTCGTGCCTTCTTTCAGACGACTTTTAAGCGTTCGTTCAGTGCCAGCTCGGTTCCGACTGAAAACACAAATACGCTGCGCATGCGGTGGACAGTGGCATACAGCGCTGCGACCCGCACCGACCCGCGCATGCAGCTCTACTGAGACCTGATGTCGCGTCAAGTCAGCGGAGGGAGGGGACTCGCAGGTTGAATGATTGCACGAGGACCGTGGGCGAGCTTTGAGTTGCTGGGTACCATAGTGGAGCGCCCAGTGCCGGAGAATTACGAATCGGGGAGACCTTCACTGGGGTACGCTCTCAACTCACCACTCTCCATTTTATCATTCTTCTCCGTGAGTTCCTTTCTCCGCGCCTCCCCCTCCGCGCGCTCGAACTCAGTAGATTCTTTCGCCTTTCACATCTCGCATACACGACTCGGAGCCACGACCTCTCGAGCCCCCCCGAACGCATCGCACACCGCATCCAGCTGCCAAACGACCACGAATCGCACCCGCTTCCACGCCTATCTCCTCCGTATCCGTCCACGTAAATACCCAGCGCAAATAATGATATTGAATCGTGCTCCCTCGGACTTGGGCGTACGCTCCCATGCATGAGTGTCGGCGCACCGTAATAGGATGGACAGACGGCGCTATCGACAATAGCGTGTGCGTTCCGCCAACGTTCGAAATCTCTCATCGTAGCACCGCCAAACCCCACGACCCCAAACCCGCGCTCGACCTTCGAACCTCCAACCTGCGGATGGACGGTCTACAGCCCGCAGGCCATGCGCGTATCGTGGTGCCTATCGAGACATTGATATTAACACATCAGGCTTCCCCATTAGGCTACTAAGTATTCGTGTATACTTTGCCATGGCTTGATAGGAGGACCTTTGCGCGAGCGTACGATTGGGAGGTCATGAGGGGGGGGAGATACGTGGTTAGTGCTGGATGTCCTTGCGTAACGGCGCGATGGTGGCAGTTTGTACAGCTCGGAGTAGCCCCCATCAAATGATAACGCGCTATGATTGGCTGCCCAGAGGGTGACATTCTTGAGATATCCGAGGTGTGGTCACCGTGAGGCATGTATAATGCGTATCTACAGCAAGTTTCATAACGATAGGCGTACCCAAGTATCCATTACTTGTTCCTGGAGCGACCATTTTACTGCTGCCGGGATGCTGCCGCCCCTTGCCATCCTTGATGCGGCCAATCATCGTCAAGAATTCTAACTCAGCCTTGGCAATGTTCAGCTTCCGGCGTAAACAAACGAAAATGGCGGACGCCTATCGTTATGAAACTTGCTGTAATACTATGTATAGGATTATGGATATCACAGCATACGCCACCTCATTAGCGAGCCAGGTTCGCACCATGTCGGGTAATTCGCTGGCAGATTTTTACATACAACAACCACTGCATTTCCTTCACGTCCTTCACGCACACATCCTCACGCCCACGCCCACCTGTTGCCCGCCCGCGATGTCTGGCCTTCCCGACCGCGTCACGCCCATGCCCCAGTCGATGTACGAGGAGATTTTTGGTGCGCACCGCAATTCGCTTGAAATATGGTACACGGACGATCATTGAAGGCTGTTACATGCCACTGGGCTCACAGGAAGCACGCTGGTTGCGTCCCAGGTGATGCTCGTGCTGTACGGGATCGCAAGTTTGCAGGTGCGTGATCGTTGTAAAGTGAAACGAGATTCTCTTGCGTTGACCCTCTCACTGCCCAGGCATATACGTACTACATCACCTACCCCCGGGACTCGCTGCCCATGAAGGCTCTGGTATGTGCCCCTACTCGAGGATGTCCTGAATTTATATGAATTTGATATGTGTGGTCGATAGGTCGGTGGGATCTGGTGAGTCCCATCCCCCTTCGTGACCCGGCACATCCTCACCTTTGGCACCGTCACGGTCAGGGGGCTCGCAACTCTCCATGCAGGTCTCCGTACGCCCATCTCCCGTTTGTTCCTCCTCTAGCACTAAAATGTGTACAGTTTCGCACACCATCTACTACTACTCCGTGAGCACCACCCACTCTCCGATTGATGTCGAAGGTCCAATTTCCACTGCGTACGTCATAGGTGAAAAGCTACTCGCAGCCGATGATCCTGCCCGACGGTGAATGGTGCGTACTCGTGCAGCTACCTCAACGGTGCGGCTCATGTGGCACAGGTCTTGCTATGTGTGTACTACGTAGTCCTCTCCCCAGCCAGCCAGCTTGGTCTCTTAATCTGGAATGCACGGGGTTAGACTGCAGTGATAATCGGGATAAGTCCCCTGCTGTCGAGTTTCCCCAGTTTCGTCTCAGTTTCGGTGGGCTAGATTGTTATATGCTTCATCATTCAAACGTACGTCTACATCCTACCATCCCAGCTTTGCTGACGCTGACGCCTCGCCGCAGCTACTTCACGCGTGTGATATTCCTCAGTACGCCCCCTCCCCTTTTCATACGTATCTCGCTATTGCTTAACGTCCCCCGTTTTCGACGGATAGTGACGAGCGGCCGATGGCGTGTCATACTCACGACAGCATTGATGCTGCTGCTTGTTGCTCACATAGGTATGTGCACGTGTGTGTGTGTGTGTGTGTGTGTGTGTGTGTGTGTGTGTGTGTGCATCCCCAGACTGCTCTGACATCCGTGGTGGACTGCGTAGGATTCTGTATATGTACGTCAACACCCTTTCTCCGTCTGTCGTCTGTCGGATCGCTAAACACATCCCACGCATCAATTAGACTTCAGCTACAGTTTGTGCGTCGTCGCCCTGCCCCCCACGTTGCGTGCGTCTAATTCACGATTCACCGTGCAGGTTCCATCTGTGGGAACTGCTGAAGCTCCACGAATGCGTCGTAAGTGGGCATTGGATGCACGATGGGTTTGCTAACGCAGGGCACAGTATACTGCGATGGTCCCGCTCTTCGTGATCCGTGTCATCTCCGACGGGACGGTCTCGGCGACACTCTGCATCATCCTCTATGACGCGCGAGGCTTCACTATGTGCGTGCACATATCGTACCGTCCTGTCTCTTTCCGTCCTCACCTCTCATTCCAGGTCCATGCGACTGATCAAGACACTCATCACATACTCGATTAATAGATTCCTGCTCACGACGTGAGTTTGTTGCGCGATCTTTCGGCATGGATATCGTGACCTTCGTTGCAACAGCCTGGTAGTTGTCGCCCAAACGGCAATTGTACGTGCCTGCGATCTCATCCCTTCTACGAGCTGCATTCTGATCATGCTGTATCCAGCTTATCTCGAAGCCCGAAAGCATCTGGGCCATGGTGATCGAGTACATTAGCGCGCAGCGTAAGTCTCGCCCGGAGTCCGCATCCCTGGCTGACGATGCCGCGTGTTGCGTGTTGCGTGTTGCTTGCAGTCTACGTCAACAGCTTCTTCGCGACGCTCAACTCCCGCAATCGGCTGCGGCACATCCGCGGGCCGGACTCCTCAGCGTATATCAGCTCGGCGAGCTCCCCGTGCATCAGCGCCGTCAGCGCGCCCCGGTTCAGGCGCGAGAGTTGGGTGGAGTCGCAGCGCGGGGACGATGTTAAGTTCTCCGCTGAGAATGTTGCGGAGATCAAGATCAGGACGGAGACGCTGGCGTTGTCGGACTTCAGTGTCGTCCAGAAGACGGCGGTCAGTCACCAATACGCCCCCTAAGACACGCTGCCCCATCAGCAGTTTAAATTCAAAATCTGTCAGAAGTGTCAGATAGAACGGAAGGAAGGAAGAATGAGTTTTTATGCTGTCATAAGGATTGTTTTACTTGTTCATTTTGAGCTCGCCATCATCACTTGTTAGATCTTGTTGGACGCATACATAAATAGTGGATGCGAAGGAGTTGACATTTACACTTCTCCACTCCAGTAGGACCTTCACGGAAACTCTGCTCACCCGTCTCGACCTAGATTTCCTCAAAGGGGAGGCGTAGGCATACGGGATTGAGCGCCGCCTGGCACGCCGCGTCCCGGGCGTTGGTCGAGTACGCCCAGGACAGGTACCGGGCCGGCGAACATGCCACGCCAAGCGACCGATCGCACTAACAATGTCCTTCACCTCGAACTTCGCAGAATTCGAATACGCGAACGATGGAATCAAAGTCAACAATCGAATCGCGTACTTTCTTCTTTGCACCGCACCACCCGAAACAAGAACGAGATCAGCCTCTCAAATGTCTTTTCAACCTCGTTGTGCCGGCGGTCTCTTGTTCGGGAAGAGGAAAAGAGGACTCGTAGGACGGAGTACCTTCACCGGTGAGTTGGTCATATTAGCGCTTTTGCCCCCACTTGACACCCTCCAGTCTCAGAAACTTCAAGCCCTTTCGACGCCTGTTTAGCGCAACCAAGGATGCTTGTCGTTCGCGTTAGCACTCGTACTCCGAGACAGTAGATGTGTCCATCGCTGACACGAAAGCTGGTCCCTACATACTGTTTAGCACCGATAGACCTCACCGTCATTCCCCCCATCCTCCACACTCACCGCGGCGTCTCGCCTACCTGCCTGACTCGACTGTGGATGCATTCAGCACATATATCATGGCTATATCACCTCTCCACCCACGGAATTCATCCAACGCCGACTTGCACGTCCGCCCCGCTTGCCGCTCCCATTTCACCTCACACTACGGGATAAATCTCCATTCTATATACTCCTCGCTGCCGCTGAGCAATGCTACAGATGACAGATTTTCGTACGCTGGAACACATCCGCTATTCTCATATCCCGTAAATTCGACGGCTTGGAAATGGCTTGCAGGACAGAACTTGGTGATGGCAGGCGGAAGAGGAGAGGATGGGTGTGGTGCCGCAGGCGCAGAACATACCTGTAGGACCTCGGAAGCTGAGTGTCGGTGGTGATGTGTGATGGTTGCCTCATGTGCGTTGTTCAGGCACATAGCGGAGTTACAATGTATCAATAAGCACATCAAAGCGGAGTTATACATTGTATTGATAGGAACAGTCCGCGCGGAGTCCAGTGGAAATTGCCCAATATGGTAAGTCTACAATGTATACAATAAGAACCATCCACGCAGAGCAGCTCGCACATCGGAAGGCCCGAGAGATTGACTGGCAATACAGCAGAATGCTGTGGAATGGTTAGTGAGGTAGCTAGGTTGTTTTCAATCATTCCTATACAGGTACACTGATGCAGCGGGGCTAAAATGTCAGTGAATCGGTCCAGCATCGGACTGCCGATGTAAGCCGATTGTTTGCTATTGAGGCTGTGGTTTAAGCCAGCATGTAGCCGAGACCTACTGGTATGCTATAGATGATGCATCAGTAGAAAAATTGGCCCAAATAAGCAAAACATCGGTATGTCGGACATCTGGTGCAGGCCGACGTTTTCCGAAACAGGCCGACATTTCCAGCCGGTGAGTAGCAGATATGTACTGTACTGTTATACATGATACTGAGACCAAGGCACTAGCCGATTGAGGCTAAACATCACCACATCGGCTGTTCAGTACAGGCCGACATTGTGGGAAACGAGCCGACATTTCTAGCTGGTGAGTAGCCGGCATGTCCTATAGTGTAGTATATAATTCCCGGTGCAAAACATTGCCACAGCAGACGTCTGGTGTAGGCCAACAATTTGCAAAACTGGGTGACGCTTTCAGCCAGTGAGTAGCAGGTATGTACCACATTGTTATACATGACACTCAGAACAAAGCCACTGCCGATTTAGGCAAAACGTCGCCACATCGGCAGTCCGGTACAGGCCGACATTTTGCGAAACAGGCTGACACTTTCAGCTGGTGAGTAGCAGGTATGTACTGTATTGTTATACATGATACTACATGATACTCAGACCAAAGTACCAGCCGATTTAGGCTAAACGTCAGTGCATCGGACGTCCGGTACAGGCCGACAGTTTCTGAAAAAGGCTGATGTTTTCAGCCGGTGAGCAGCAGGTATGTACTGTATTGTTATACATGATACTTGGACCAAAGCATCGGCACATCGGACAGCGGGTACAGGCCGACGTTTTCCGAGACAGGCCGACGTTTTCAACCGGTGAGTAGCCGGCTTGTTCTATGGTGTAGTATATAATACCAAGTCCAAAACGTCGGCACATCGGACGTCCGAAACAGGCCGACGTTTTCCGAGACGGGCCGACGTTTTCAGCCAGTGAGTAGCAGGTATGTACTGTATTGTTATACATGATACCCAGACCAAAGCTTCCCTCAATTTAGGCAAAATGTTGCCACCTCAGCCACTCGGTATAGGCCGATGTTTCGCCACATAGGCTGATGCCTTTAGCCAGCGAGTATCAGGCATGTTCTATGGTGTAGTGTTACAGTTCGCTTTTCCTTTCTACTCTATTCTTCCTTTTTCCATGAATCACATGACGAACACGTAGTAGCTTACTACATCATGCTTACCACTTACGATATCATGCTTACACATCGGGCCCCGTATTTATAATCACCTTAGTCAGAACCTCGCCTTAACTGCATGGGCGCAGTCCATAACATCACGCCTCAAGGTGATGTGCTAATCATTCCATAGAATACTAGCAGGACAAGGCATGTAGTAGACATGAGGCTTGTAGTATATAAGAACCAATATTATACCCAGAGACGTTAACTCGTTCTCTTGGGATTACCACTTATACAGTGCCCTAGTCAGCGTCTTCACTCGTGTTCTATCCCTCCCCTCCAGAGACTAAGCCCTTACCCTCTTATTATAACAACTTACTCACTCGCCGTCTTGTAGAGCCCGCACTTACTCTTGTAGTATTTGTGTTGCCCTAACAGAAGAACGAGTTCCCCACCCAACGCCCACTCTACATTGTTTTTTGTGTTCAACACAAATAACGCTTTTGCTGAAGAACCCTACCTTGCCATCGTTGTCCGCTCAGGTGCCGGCGTGCACTAGCTTGAAGTTCAACATTGGTTGACAGGAACCCCGCATGCCCCCAACCCGCTCACACTTAACCCGATCACACATCTATACCGTATTTCCGTATCTCCTCATCTCCGACCCAACCCTCAACCACCGAAACAAGAAACTTGCCACTCAGATTTTGAAAAGCACACCCCAGCTTTTCGAAACAATCATCATCCCGGTCATGCCTGCCAACCCCTGTCGCCACCCACACCAAACCCCAGCCCGATACTTCGTTAACAGAAACAATGTCGTACTCAACTGCCAGGCCTACATCCACACAACCATACAACAGGCTGTGGCGGCCGGCACTTCAAGGCAGAAATACGTCAACAGACAATGCAGGACCTAGTGACTGGGCAGGAGCCCTTGATGCTAACACAGGACCCGCTATCTGGGCAGACGGCCTTAATACCATGTCACCCGCTCCGCAAAATCCCACTTTGTACCAATGGCCATCACAAGGCACTGAAGCACCCAGCCAACCTGAGCAAACCACTGCCCCCACCAACACCAACGACATCCTTGCCGCCATGAGACAGATGATGACGGATATGGAAGAAAGAATGGAAGCACGAATACAACAAGCACTGGTTCCTCAAAGCCGACCAGCCAGTGTCATGACCCGGGCAAGTCACCCACTTCCACAAACACCTCACGGAGCACCAGCCCCGCCGCCATTCCCACCAACAATTCCCCTCGCACCTGCAGCCGGAAACCCGATGATGCCCCAAGCCCGAAACGGCCCGAAGATGGCACGACCCGAACCCTTTGATGGGGAACGAGCCAAATGCCGGAGTTTCATCCGGAGCATCAAGGTCTACATCTACGTAAACGCCTACGAATTCCCTACAGAACCAACCAAGGTTCTATATCTCCTATCCTACGTCCAGGGAAAGCGAGTGGACAATTGGAAAAATACCATGACATCGAAAGTATTAGAATGGGTAAGAACCCAGGTACCAGACGAGCAGGTATCGAGTTTCTGAAGGATATGCCGAAGTCTTCAGGAGGCGTTCGGAGATCCCAACCCCAGGGATACGGCAATCACATTCCTAGGTCAGCTACGACAAGGATCGGACTTGGCAGAGGACTTCATCATGAAGTTCAACGCATACAAAGACGACACGGGTTACAACAACGTAGCCCTGACCGAAGCCTTCAAAAAAGGGCTAAATCCGGCACTACTAGGCAAGGTATATGGTAGAAGGCCTCTATCGGCAAACTGTGAAGGATGGCAGGAAGAGGCAATTGTGATAGATAGGCAGTGGAGGGAGGCCCAATCCTATTCGAAGTCGGCACCAGCTAAACCCGTGGTTAGAAACACAACCACGACAACGACAATACAAAACCAATGGCGCCCGTATCAGAACCAGTACCAGCGACAACCACCGCCCCCGCAAGGGCAACAGCAGCAACAACAGCAACCAACATGACCACCACCCCCCGCCCCACAGATCGCAACACGAGACCCGAACGCGATGGATGTAGATCGGTCGCAAAGGGCGCCGATTCGTTGTTACAAGTGCAGAGGGCTAGGACACATGGCCCGAGACTGCAAGAGGAGACTGGATGTCAGACAGATGACGTACGAAGACCAGCAGGAGTACTGGAGGGAGGAGCTGACAAGAAAGGGTTTTTCCGAAGGAACTCAGGAAGCGTCAACTTGAGTTCCAAAAACAAGTTTGCAACACTTGTCTCGGAGCCAGACTCCATTTTTGTTACTGAAAGCCATGTACCAGTAAATACCAAAACAATATCTATTACTTCACCATCAGACGAGATCCCTAAGACGCAAGAAAACCCAAAAAAATCGAAGGAAATTTATTTACGGAGAACTTTCTCAGAAAAGAACTATGTCCCGGTAGAAATTAACCTGAAAACACACGACATCCTAACCACACTTTCCCCGGAATCAATGCTGGATTGCAGAGCATCGGACTCGTTCATTGATCAACGATACATAAAGAAAAACAACATAAAAACAAAAACCCTGTCAAACCCTGCTATCATCAGAAACGCTGATGGAACCCCAAACAACGCAGGAAGAGTCACGGAGAAGGTGGATGTAAGGATGACCTACAAGGGACACGCAGAAGTTATGACTCTCTACGTCACAAACCTGGGAAATGTCGACATAATCCTTGGATTATCATGGCTAAAAAAACATAACCTGGAGATCAATTGGAAGACAGGAGAAGTAGTCATGTCGCGATGCCCGAAAGGATGCTGAACGTGGGCAAAGAAGGAGTGGGAAGTATGCATGGACGAAGGAGACGAAGAAGGTGCCGAAGAAGCAGAAAAAGTACTGAGATATCAGCTAGGCGAGCGAAACATCTCAGTAGCAGGAGTAAGGCAGTGGAATCGCCTAAAAAGTGGATACTTGCGAAATCTGGACGACTTAACCAATCAGTACCATGAGTCAGTCGCCCGAATGTACATCAACCGGATGTGGAAAATGCACATGCAAGTAGAAGGAGAAGTAGGCGTGGAAGAAGAGGTGCACCTAAAAGCGATAGGAAAATACGACTACGTAATAGAGCATAACCAAGAGGAGTTGAAAGGCAAAAAGGAGAAAACGGAGGAAGAGATGGTACCAGACTACTATCACGAATTCATGAAGGTATTCAGGAAACGCGACTCGGAGAGAATGCCGATCGAGAGGCCATGGGACCACGCTATCGAATTAGCCCCAGACTTCGAACCTAAGGCATCAAAGGTCTACCCTCTATCACCAGTCGAACAACAAGAGCTGAACGACTTTCTTGATGGAAATCTGAAGAAAGGCTACATCCGACCATCCAAATCCCCACAAACGTCACCTGTATTCTTCGTGCAGAAGAAGGACGGCAAAAAACGATTGGTACAGGACTACCGATACCTTAACAAATATACTGTTCGAAACACGTACCCCCTACCCCTCATATCGCAACTGGTAGACAGGATCTCCAAAGCAAGGCTATTCACGAAGATGGATCTTCGATGGGGATACAACAATGTACGAATCAAAGACGGAGACCAATGGAAAGCCGCGTTCCAGACACCAAGGGGAGTGTTTGAACCAATGGTTATGTACTTTGGACTTAGTAACTCCCCTTCTACATTCCAAACTATGATGAACGAACTTTTTAAGGACTTAATTGACGAAGGACTGGTAGTCATATATTTAGACAATTTACTTATATTCACGGACAATGATGTGGAAAAACACAGAGAAGTAGTACGAAGGGCGCTGAAGGTCATGGAGGACAACGATTTATACGTAAAACCAGAAAAATGCGCATTCGAAGTCAAAGAGGTGGAATTCCTGGGAGTAGTAGTGAAAGACGGAAAGGTCCAGATGGAGGAGGCAAAAATAGAAGCAGTAAAAAACTGGCCTGTCCCGAGGAACGTACAACACGTACAGCAGTTCCTGGAATTCAGCAACTACTATCGATGATTCATCAAGGACTTCGCCACAGTCGCTAAACCCCTGCACGAGCTTACAAAAAAAGAAGAGGAATTCATATGGGACAAGCGAAGAGAGGAAGCTTTTGGAGGGTTGAAGAAGGTGTTCACGGAAGAGCCGGTCCTAGTCCTACCAGACACGGACCGAGAAATGAAGATAGAAGCAGACTCATCAAACTATGCCTCGGGAGCAGTGCTCTCCATGCTGTGTGATGATGAAAAATGGAGACCCTGCACGTTCCTTTCAAAAGGGTTCTCCGAAACGGAGCGGAATTATGATATTCACGACAAAGAGATGCTAGCCATCATTCGAGCCCTAGAGGCTTGGCGACATTACCTCGAAGGGAACACCTGCCAATTTACTATCTGGATGGACCACAAAAACCTAGAATACTTCATGACAACAAAAAAACTCAACAGACGCCAGGCGCACTGGGCACTATATCTATCAAGATTCAACTTTATTCTAAAACACAAGCCAGGCGCTTCAAATATGAAAGCAGACGTCCTGTCGAGACGACCAGATTTAGACAGGGGGGAGGATGATAATACGATGGTGCTTTTAAAACCTGAGTACTTTCGAATCAAGGCCATGCAACAAGGGCATGTCTTAATCGACGGAGCAGAATCACCAATCTTGTCAAAAATTAGAAAAATAAAAAACTACGACGAATCGGTAGTGAAGGCAGTCGAAGAACTGAAGAGGTCGCCTACCAAGGTATTGAGGGAAGCGGAGTGGTCAGAAGAACAGAACCTTATATTATATCACGGGAAAGTATATGTTCCCAAGGACGTCGACGTCAGAAGAGAGATCGTGAAACTGCACCACGACTCGACAGTAGCAGGACACCCAGGAAGGTGGAAAACAATAGTGCTAGTCTCACGTAACTATTGGTGGCCAGGAATGAATCGGTTCATCGTGGAATACGTCAAAGGCTGCGATCAATGCCAAAGGAGTAAATCCTACTCGCACCAACCACAAGGGAAACTCCAACCTAACCCCGTTCCAACCGAGCCATGGACTGACATCTCTGTAGACTTCATCGTTAAATTACCTAAATCATCAGGACACGATGCCATTCTAACAGTAGTCGACCGATTTACCAAAATGGTCCAACTGGTACCAACGACGGAGGAATTATCCTCACTCGGTCTAGCCAAATTGTACCGAGACCACGTCTGGAAGGACTTCGGACTACCTAATACTATCATATCGGATCGAGGCCCTCAATTCGCATCACAGGTGATGCAGGAACTAAATAAACTATTGGGAATCCAGACTCGACTATCGACCGCCTTTCACCTGCAAACCGACAGGCAAACTGAACGGGCGAATCGAGAAATCGAAACTTACCTGAGGATGTTTATCAACCACAGGCAAGACGATTGGGCAGAATGGTTGGCCATCTGCGAATTCTCATTAAACAATAAAAACCAAACGAGCTCTCGGCAGAGCCCGTTCTACCTAAATTATGGAAAACACCCGAGAATGGAAGTAGAACCAAGGAGGCAGTCGAAAATAGAAGTGGTCGACAAGTTCGCTGAGCGAATGAAACAAACCTGGGAGGAGGCGCGGTCCGCACTGGTGAAAGCAGGAGAAGAGATGAAGAAGTACGCGGATAGGAAAGTAGGAGAGATGCCCGAATACCGAGTGGGCGATAAAGCATTCATTTTTACCGATAACTTAAATATGACCAGGCCGTCACGCAAACTCGAGCAAAAGAAAATTGGTCCATACGAGGTGATCGCAGTACCAACGAAAAATGCTATAACTCTAAAACTTCCAAAAAAATTATCCATTCACCCCACTGTGTCGACCCACTGCACCGAGAAAGCGAATGCCCCTACGATCCCGGGACAGCAAACACTGCCACCACCACCAGTGCAGATCCAGGGCAAACAGGAATACGAAGTAGAAGACGTATTAGACAGCCGACTGCGAAGGGGACGGCTGGAATGTTTTGGTTAGATGGAAAGGGTATACCGCGGAGCACGACTCATGGGAGCCGGAATCCAGTCTGGAACACGCACCGGAGCGAACACAGGCATTCCACTCTCGACACGCAGCCGCCCCCAGAAGGATCGCGGTCACGGCATTCGATCTTGTCGGCTTTAGGCCAAAGCACCTTTACACTGAGCCAACGTTCGTTACCAACACAAAGATCTACGAACCGGAAGTACCAAACGGTCACGATCACGTAGCCCGTTACAACAACAGCAGCGAGAAAGGCAACCAGTACGAACAAAACACGCCGGTGAATGGACCACGAGGAGAAGAAGGTGCCCTGATTGATGTCGGCCATGCGTTTATCAAAGAAGTAGACTCATCAACAGAGTAGACGAGTTTTAAAAGGAGGGTGATGTTACGGTTCGCTTTTCCTTTCTACTCTATTCTTCCTTTTTCCATGAATCACATGACGAACACGTAGTAGCTTACTACATCATGCTTACCACTTACGATATCATGCTTACACATCGGGCCCCGTATTTATAATCACCTTAGTCAGAACCTCGCCTTAACTGCATGGGCGCAGTCCATGACATCACACCTCAAGGTGATGTGTGTAACGGGTGGGTTTAGCTACCAGCTTAGTACCTTACATAAGCATCACTCCTAGCCTTACTACCGTCACTACGCCTGTGTTTCGTCCATTATAGATTGGATCTAACGCACTTGTGACCACCTGAGAGGCTTTGGGGAGTTCAACCGTTACAATGTGCTAATCATTCCATGGAATACCAGCAGGACAAGGTGTGTAGTAGACATGAGGCTTGTAGATTATAAGAACCAATATTATACCCAGAGACGTTAACTCGTTCTCTTGGGATTACCACTTATACAGTGCCCTAGTCAGCGTCTTCACTCGTGTTCTATCCCTCCCCTCCAGAGACTAAGCCCTTACCCTCTTATTATAACAACTTACTCACTCGCCGTCTTGTAGAGCCCGCACTTACTCTTGTAGTATTTGTGTTGCCCTAACATGTAGTATACAATACCAAGTTCAAAACATTGGCCCAAGTAGGCAAAGCATCAGCACATCAGACAACCTATTTGGGCTGACATTTTGCAATTACATCCCACTACATCGGTCGGAGCATTTGACATGAGTTGCTGCGCACCAGCTAGATAAGTACTGGGCTGGTTTCTTGTGTATCTCTTACCTTACATTTTCCTTAGTGAGGAACACTGTTTCCTTATTTCATATTACCTGCATCTCATGTATTCCTTGTTTAAGAAGCTCTGGTACTATGATAGTATACTTCAGTTACCTCTCTGTGAACCAGCCAGCTCAAGTCAACATTTTTCTTCTAAACTTCCGCCTCCTCTACAGCCTCATGACCTCATGACCTCTTCTGTCTTCAGAGTACTTCCTCCACCTCACATTTCACACTTGTAACTAGCTGTGTACCTACAATAAGTATCAAAGACCTGTCTCATAATGAGAAATTGCGGTGCTTCGATGCTTATATGCCTTGCACCAGCAACACAGACCATTGTTTCGACTATAGGAAGGAAGGCAATCTGTCTGAAGGTGGTTTCAATGAAGAATCAGGTACTCAATTGTCCCAGAGTGGAAAAAGAAAGTGGAGCCATGTAACATGCTGAGAATATATGACAACACTGACATAGCATTCTGGCTATGTAGTCAGGACAAGAGTATGAAAGTGATGCGAGCTACTGTAATATGAAACAAGGAAACAGTGTTCCTCACTAAGTAAAATGTAAGGTAAGAGATACACAAGAAACCAGCCCAGTACTTATCTAGCTGGTGCGCAGCAACTCATGTCAAATGCTCCGACCGACGTAGTTGGATGTGATTGCAAAATGTCAGCCCAAATAGGTTGTCTGATGTGCTGATGTTTTGCCTACTTGGGCCAATGTTTTGAACTTGGTATTGTATACTACACCATAGAACATGCCTGATACTCGCTGGCTAAAGGTGTCAGCCTATGTGGCGAAACGTCGGCCTATACCGAGCAGCCGAGGTGGCGACATTTTGCCTAAATTGGGGGAAGCTTTGATCTGGGTATCATGTATAACAATACAGTACATACCTGCTACTCACTGGCTGAAAACGTCGGCCCGTCTCAGAAAACGTCGGCCTGTTTCGGACGTCCGATGCACCGACGTTTTGGACTTGTTATTATATACTACACCATAGAACAAGCCAGCTACTCACGGGCTGAAAACGTCGGCCTGTCTCGGAAAACGTCGGCCTGTACTGGACATCCGATGTGCTGATGTTTTGCCTACATCGGCAGTGACTTTATTCTGAGTATCATGTATAACAATACAGTACATACCTGCTGCTCACCGGCTGAAAACGTCGGCCTGTCTTGGAAAACGTCGGCCTGTACCGGACATCCGATGCGCCGACGTTTTGGACCTGGTATTATATGCTACACCACAGAACAAGCCGGCTACTCACCGGCTGAAAACATCGGCCTGTTGTGGAAAACATTGGCCTGTACCGGATGTCCGATGCGCTGAACTTTGGGACTTTTTATTATATCACACACCATCAGATGTGCCCACTACTCACCGGCTGAAAACGTCGGCCTGCACTGGACGTCCGATGCGCCGACATTGCGTACTTGGTACTGTGTACTACATCATAGGTCATGCTGGCTACTCACCGGCTAAAATCATCGGCCTATCTCGGAAAACGTCGGCCTGTACTGAATGCCCGATTTGGCAATGTTAAGCCTAAATCGGCTGGTGCTTTGGTCTGTGTATCATGTATAACAATACAGTACATACCTGCTACTCACCGGCTGAAAACGTCGGCCTGTTTCGGAAAACGTCGGCCTGTACTGGATGCGTGATGCACCGACGTTTTGGACTTGGTATTATATACTACATCATAGGGCATGCCGGCTGCTCACCGGCATACCACATCGGCTGGTTTCGCAAAACATCGGCCTGGACCGAACAGCCAAGGTGGCAACATTTTGCCTAAATCGGTGGAGGCTTTGGTCTCAGTATCATGTATAACAATACAGTGCATACCTGCTACTCACCGGCTGAAAGTGTCACCCAGTTTCGCAAAACATCGGCCTACACCGGACGTCCGCTATAGCAACATTTTGGACCCGGAATTATATACTACACCATAGGACATGCCGGCTACTCACCAGCTAGAAATGTCGGCTCGTTTCCCAAAACGTCGGCCTGTACTGAATGGCCAATGTGGTGATGTTTAGCCTCAATCGGCTAGTGCCTTGGTCTCAGTATCATGTATAACAGTACAGTACATATCTGCTACTCACCGGCTGGAAATGTTGGCCTGTTTCGGAAAACGTCGGCCAGCACCAGATGTCCGACATACTGATGTTTTGCTTATTTGGGCCAATTTTTCTACTGATGCATCATCTATAGCATACCAGTAGGTCTCGGCTACATGCTGGCTTAAACCACAGCCTCAATAGCAAACAATCGGCTTACATCGGCAGTCCGATGCTGGACCGATTCACTGACATTTTAGCCCCGCTGCATCAGTGTACCTGTATAGGAATGATTGAAAACAACCTAGCTACCTCACTAACCATTCCACAGCATTCTGCTGTATTGCCAGTCAATCTCTGGGGCCTTCCGATGTGCGAGCTGCTCCGCGTGGATGGTTCTTATTGTATACATTGTAGACTTACCATATTGGGCAATTTCCGCTGGACTCCGTGCGGACTGTTCCTATCAATACAATGTATAACTCCGCTTTGATGTGCTTATTGGTACATTGTAACTCCGCTACCTGTTTCAGGAGCAGAGAGCCTGTGTAGGTATGCGAGGAGGCATCATAAAGAGGACGGCGAGTGAAGTGTATTTCCATGCCCGTGTTATGCCATCATCATAAGTCGTCTCAAAAAGGGATGGGTCGCTTCTAGCTCGAATCTGCTGCCGCCTAGTCCTTTCGCTCCGTGTGGTCGTTAGGCTATAATCGCAAGCGACGTCCACATTGCGCACTGCATTGTGATGGAGAAAAAAAGTTGTGGACGCACCATTCCCCCGTCGAATTCACTCTTGCGTTGTCCTGTCTTCCATGACTGGCCCTCCAGCTGCTAATCTCGCACTCTCTGCACTGCATGTCGATCCCCCCCCCCTCCTCGCCCCCGCTTTCAAGGCTTTTGCTCCCTGCTACAGCCATCAAATACCATACTATCCAACGTCCATTCGGAACTTTGACAATCATCATCCCAATCGCCAAGTGTTCTGAGCCAGCTCCACATCTCTCTCTCCATGCCTCCTTGGTATCATTGAAAGATCGCAAACTTGGCCTCTAGGCATCGCTAAGTCAAGGAACATGAAGGAGACAACGAGGGAGGGGAAGTGGAGGATGGGGATGGCATACATGACGGTCCGGGAGAAGGGGAGGACAACGCCAGGATGTGGTGTATGAAACAGTGCTGATCATTTGATTTCAAGGTCCGGTCTCTGGCCGTCTGTCAATTTACCTCTTGATTCGTTTTCTGATTGCTACACCAGGTTTACTTCTACTCCAGCACCCACGAACCGGCGAGCTCGCACCTTTGATGATGATCGATGAGGCTCCACGAGCCCGAACCCACACAGAGCCCATTGCCAGTGCTTTGGCATGTTCCCTGGGTGGGTGCTCTGCGCTGTGAACTGTCCATACTCTGTCCATTCTCTGCCGATCAGCGCCTCAGCATGCCCTCGGTTGAATGCACCAATCTGTACTTGCCCTCAGTTCGCCGCCTAATATGTCTGAAGCATTCCCTGCTTGCGCCTCCTCACCGATCCTCGTCAGTCAGGAGACCCATAGACGCTTGGGCGCATCTTGATCGCCATCTGCGATAGCGGCCAGCTGCCAGCACACGAACGGCGCGGATCGTGCGAGACGCATAGTCCTCAGGTGGCAGGCACCACGCAAGAAGCCAGTACTGCACAAGCAGGAAGAAATAACTAGAGAGTGTGCATGCTGTGCATCCTAACTGATGTGGATTCGCTGTGGGTATTTGCCTCTATGCACCGCCCACGTATTCACTGTCCGGCTACCGAGCTTTTGTCACTGTGTACCTGCATACAATGCACGGCTGCGTCCCCTGTCCCCGCATCCAATTGTTCTCCTCTTCCTGTCATGCAATTCCTGTCATGCAATTCCTGTCATGCAATAAACGAGGGTACTGGTGGGGATTGTGGCCTGAGGACTTGGAGGTTGCGATTGTAGCCTGCCATCGCTCGATCCCTGCAAGCGTTGCAACGTTCCAATTCTAAGGTATGCCAGACGTATGCTCGGTGGTGTTGGAAGGCTCCGCGACAGGTTCAACAACAGGTTCGACCCGTCCCTACGCCTACCTTCGAGCCTGTCCAGCATTGATTTCCCAGCTTCTTACCTCAAGCGCCTTCCTCTCTTTTCGACACTCGCCACCAACTCAACAGACAAACGAGGAATCAATTCATTGATTCAGCTTAAGAATCGCAGTGGAATAAAGCAGAAAAGGTGCTCAACGACACATGACCCTGTCATCATTATCTAAGGGCAGATATTGATCGTCCCAGGAGGTGCGTTGTTGTATACCCAGCACGCCCCACTGCATACATATACTTTCGCACTCCCTTTCCAGCCAGTGTACCCCGCCTCTCTCACTCTCCCACCACCATTAAGCTAAGCTGCAGGCTTAGAAAGAGAGGAGAGGAGCCTCTTTTCACCCCTGCGTGTCGCTGGACCCATTCTCCTGTCATGAGCTCTCCGGGACCCAGGTAGCGGAGTTACAATGTACCAATAAGCACATCAAAGCGGAGTTATACATTGTATTGATAGGAACAGTCTGCACGGAGTCCAGCAGAAATTGCCCAATATGGTAAGTCTACAACATATACAATAAGAACCATCCGTGCGGAGCAACTTGCACATCGGAAGGCCCGAGAGATTGACCGGCAATACAGCAGAATGCTGTAGAATGGCTAGAGAAGTAGCTACATTGTTTCCAATCATTCCTATACAAGTACACGGATGCAGCAGGGCTAAAGTGTCAGTGAATCGGTTCAGCATCGGACTGCCGATGTAAGCCGATTGTTTGCTATTGAGGCTGTGGTTTGAGCCAGCATGTAGCCGAGACCTACTGGCATGCTATCAGTAAGAATTGGGCCAAAGAAGCAAAACATTGGTTACGGGTCCTGGAATGAAATGGAAGGAACCGTTTTACATGGTTGTGAATATACGGGTGCTTGCAAAAGATGCAGGCAATCAACATACCCGGTTGCCGGTTTCTTCTTTTAATTTAGTTTACCTTTTAATTTGATTTAATTAAGCGCACATGGAAGGTAACCACGTGTCATCAGGGGATCACGTCAGTTGCTGTATTGAGTTGCTTTCAAGCGGCTTTAGGGGGATGCTCCTAAATTGTCAAAGAACATTATTCTCCTCCAACTAATGACACAGTGGGCTATAGAATCAGAATTAATTTGCTACAGTCTATATGATGAAAATGATACTATAGCTATTTGTTGACACTTTCTCTGTATGCCCTTCCATCTCTCTCCCTTTGCTGCAACTATTGCTTCATTCATTCTCATATCATAGACTTACATTCCTGCATGGATGAGTATTGGAGGATCTCAGAGTGGGCTCTATGACTGCAGACAGACAGTTAGAACAGAAAATTCCACTGTTTAAATAGGTTCAGTCAGCTTTGACACTCCTGTTAGTCCAGTTCCAATGAAATAATAGTTTACTCCAGCTGAGGAGTAGATGGTCATTCTATCAGTGGTTGAACTCAAGTGTAGATGCCCAAAATCCTTTAGGAAAGTCTATTTAGTGCTGGGACAATGATTGCCATGGTAGGTTGCTGGTCTTTGGGACTTCAGGGGGGCATAGGGAATCCGGGGGCAGCCCAGGGGTACATATGAATGCTGCTGCATTAATTTCTCCCTATTGCCACTTTATTTGATGACCAGGACACTAGGTCAGTTCAGCAAATACAAGATCTCACATGTGTGCATACCCAAGAACCGATAGTATAAGTAGTAGGTAGAAATCTAAGATGAGCCTAGTAAATATGGACAAGTCTAATAAGGAATGGATTGTAGCCAAATGGCTATGATATTGAAATGGACCCGTAATTGCCATGCTTGCAATGGCCCACATCTACAAGTATGTCGGACATCTGGTGCAGGCCGACGTTTTCTGAAACAGGCCGACGTTGTCAGCCGGTGAGTAGCAGATATGTACTGTACTGCTATACATGATACTGAGACCAAGGCACTAGCCGATTGAGGCTAAACATCACCACATCGGCCATTCAGTACAGGCCGACGTTTTGGGAAATGAGCCGACGTTTCTAGCCAGTGAGTAGCTGGCATGTCCTATGGTGTAGTATATAATTCTGGGTCCAAAATGTCACCAAAGCGGACGTCCGGTGTAGGCCGACATTTTGCGAAATTGGGTGATGCTTTCAGCCAGTGAGTAGCAGGTATGTACTGTATTGTTATACATGATACTCAGACCAAGGCAGCAGCCGATTGAGGCTAAACGTCGCCCAATCGGCCGTTCGGTACAGGCTGACATTTTCCGAAACAGGCCGACGATTGTAGCCAGTGAGTAGCCAGCATGTCCTATGATGTAGTACACAGTACCAGGTCCATAACGTCAGCGCATCGGATGTCTGGTGCAGGCCGACGCTTTCCGAAACAGGCCGATGTTTTTAGTCAGTGAGTAGCCGGCATGTCCTATGGTGCAGTATACAAGACCAAGCCCAAAGCAGTGGCCCAAGTAGCCAAAGCGTCGGCGCATCGGCAATGCGGTGAAGGACGATGTTGTCCGAAACAGGCCGATGTTTTTAGCCGGTGACTGGCAGGGATGTACTGTATTGTTAAACATGATACTCAGACCAAAGCAGCAGCCGATTGAGGCTTAACGTCACCCAATCGGCCGTTCGGTACAGGCCGACGTTTTCCGGAACAGGCCGACGTTTGTAGCCCGTAAGCAGCCAGCATGTCCTATGATGTAGTACACAGTACCAAGTCCAAAAATTCAGCTAATCAGATGTCCAGTACAGGCCGTCAGCTTCTGAGACAGGCCGAAAGACGGCGCCTTCTGAAGCGAGCCAATGCTTTGAGCCAGTGAGTAGCTGGCACGTCCAATGGCATAGTATATAATACAAAGTCCAAAGCCTTGGTACTTCGGACGTCCAGTGCAGGCTGATGTTTGCCGAAATGGGCCAACGCGTTCACTCAGTAAGTAGCAGGTATGTACTGTCTGTAGTATTACATGATACTCAAACCAAATCACCGACTTATTAGTGCAGGCCGACATTGTGCGAAACAGGCCGAGGCCTTCAGCCGATGAGTGGCCGGCATGATCTATGATAAAAGATATGATGGCAGGCCCATGTAGGCAAGGCACCTGCATGTCGGTCCTCCGGTGTGGGTGACTAGTGACTTTGTCATTGTGTGAGCACATCGGCTACTACGTCGGCTCTGTTGGTCAATTCTCACGGAGGTCGGCTTTCCATTGATGTTCCATTTCATATTTGACCAACTACAAAAATATTGTTCAAAACTAAATACCGCCCTGCCCGACCTCAGTGCCGTTGGCTTGTCTCACTGATCAACCAACGGACTCGCATAATCATCCCGTCTCAGTTGGAGATTTGCAACAGGGAGAACAGTAAGTCAATAGAAATATACAGAACATGTCCATCTACTGATGTCGTTTTAGGTATATCAATATGGACTACCTTTACTTTTCAAGCATCAGGAACCACTCACCAGCCGCGTTGGTAGTTTCCTATGACATTGCATGTCAATGGTCATGCAATTTGTTGCTTCGTTCAAGAAGTTATCCCTTGGAACTCGTCGGCGCACGGGCAGCTGATCTTCGCATCACGTACCTTGTCCCCAAGTTCCATCTTTATGCTCATCGAACTGAATGTCAAATCAACTACTCGTTTAATCTTACCTCCGGCGTTGGTCGTACAGACGGAGAATCGCCCAAACGAGGCTGGGCCGCGATGAATCCCGTGGCAAGCAGTACAAAGGAGATGGGGCCTGGATCCCGACGTGACATCCTGGACGACCACTTTGGTCACTACAATTGGCGGAAGGTTACTTCGCTACGTGAGTCTCAAAAAGCATTATTGACAGGACCCTATTATATACAATATGTGCACAACCATTCCATGATACATCACCAGGCTCAATCGTGAGCAGAGAGTGATGTATCACGTCTCTAATGAGAATTTGAGTGATGTATCACATCTCTAATGAGATATTGAGTGATGTATAACATGCCCTAATATTCTTTCATTTGACAGATATCTCGCTTCTTCGCAAGGTGCAAGAAGCGGTCGAGATGCATGCCGAACACATTGGGAATTTCCTTGACTTCAGCGACTCCCTACTGGGCGCAATTGTCCAACAGTTCTACAGCCTCATTTTGCAATGGGAAGACGGGACGTCTGAACAGAACCCATACAAAGCCAAGGTCGAAGGTACACCTTTCCTTATATACCCATGGAGAGCTATAGCCTGAAAGTGATATTTAGCTATTTCTGCAAAGAAGATTAGACTGGAGTTAGCGCAAGAAGAAGCATCTGCGATTGAGCGGGATCAAGAACATCTTGTACACGACACTGTCAGCCCTAGTATCCTGATTACTCAAGGCCTCGAGCTGCAAGATCAGCAGGCCTACCTTAGGATAGACAGCCAAGCTATTAGCACTCATTCGATGGAACTCCAGTGAACTCACATTCTGGAACGTCGCAATCGTCTCATGCGCTGAATTTTATCATGGCAATCTATTCAAGAACTCTACATACCTGGAACTGGACTCTACCAATGTAGCACTGAGACTAGGGGAAGCACCGACATCTTCGACGTGGAAGAACTCAACCTTCTCCTTCCTTCTGATCTTGTACCTAGGTCTCGTGTGGACGTAAAGCTGGCGGAGTATGAGTGGCGTCTACGATATGGGAACGCCCACGACCTTCTATATGAGCTTCGTCAACAGCTCCTGATTCTCGGTACCATGTATCAATCCAAGGATCACTACGTTCGTGGGCAAGAACGCAACACACACAGCATAACACTCATAAAAAATGTCCAATCTTGTATCAATTTTGTGGCATCTAGATATCGGTCGAATCGTGAGGCTCTCCTTGCACTGAGCACCTTTCTCAGCAAGTCTGGGTGGGAGACAACTTTACGAGTCCTTGCAGACTCGGACCTCCGTGGTTTAAAGGAAGGGGAGGATGCTAGTGGTTCGGAAGGTCGACGAACTCTCTCCTGGATATGGATGACCCAACGCGAGAACAGATCTGAGATGACCGAGTCCATGAGTGAAGGTTAGTAATTTATACCACTTACGGTGACAACGCGCTGACAACGGCAACAGCTTTGCAAATTGAATGGTGCAAATCCCGAGCAAGGGCTCATAGATGGCAGGAGGAATGTATCCTTCTTAAAGAAGAGATGCGAAGGGTAATCCAATTTCACACATGGCAGGCAGGAGTTTGGGAGGCACGAGCAAAGACGGCAGAAACCAATGGTGGGTGTGCATATGCCTGGCGACAAAGCAGGACCTGGGAACAATTGGTGTCTACCTGTGAAACATCCTGGGCAAGTCTTGATGGCTATCTGGGCATGGGCCGGGGCACAGTGGCTGCAGGCGAGTGATTGACAGAGGCGGAATGCTGTCATATTAATAGCACCTGATGTTTTTTTGAAAACAGCATTAACAGCATATGAATTGATTGGGGCACAGGCACTGAGTTGTTAGGTGGGATGAAGCCACATGTATTATGAAGGATTAGCTACCCGATATTATCCATACAAGGGCAGTAGCGCGACTGTCCCAATCCAGGCAATGGGGCGGCATCGTCCCCAACAACGATGACAGAGGTGACAGAGGGGTGGGAACGGAAGTCAAACCACCTGACCAACACATGATCTGATACATCATTGACAGGGTGATGTATCACTGATGAGTGTGATACATCATGGTCATGACTGCTCTAAGCACCGGTGTTTATGTATCACTCTCGGGTTCTCATTAGTGTATATAATGTATGATCCCCCCATCTACAGGTGGTCGTCATCGTTGCAGAGGCTGGAGCTGGGGAACTGGGATGCTGAAGAGGTGGAGAGACAAGCCAGGGAGGGGGGTATGGGAGATGAATGAGATGGGTTTGTGTACTCCAAACGGCCAGGAACTCGACCTATTGAGGCGCGCAGCGAGTGACCTGACTGAGAAACCTTCAGCCGAGACCCAGGCATGTACGCGGAACACGCGATCCCACCCGAACGTCAAGTTGGCTTGTGATTCGCTGCTTGCACACATGCTTGATAGAGAGAGAGAGGGTGTGTGGGCGTGGTTGCGTGTGCAAACCGAATCTGAGTACAGACGCGCTGCACACGATTCAACACGCTCCATCCCTCGGCATAACTCCCTGACCAACTTCCCGTCACTTCACTCGTAGCTCACAGGTGTCAAATGTTCGATGTCATGACTAGAGTTCACAGGGTGTGTGTGAGCAAGCTTGCTTGTCACCCTCGATTTCGAGCTGACTACACCTTACCTCTCGCAGTGTATCCATCACATGTCGTCGTGCGAGCACTTGGAACACCACTCTCAACGCTGCTCATCACACCTGAACTCGATCTCACTCATCTTTGCAGCGAGAGCGACACCCCGCCGCCCTGTACTCTCGATCTCACCAATGTGAATGTGCTTGGATATGTGCTCAAGTGTTTGACCTGCACCGAAAGCATCGTCAGTGCGTCGCTTCACCAAAACCAAAAGAACAATTACAATGGTACGCACTTTTGTCACTAACCACCAAACAGCTTGCCTCGAATGCCAAACAGCAACAGCCAGACCCGTCTATCCCTACCATTTGCATTAACCATGTCCGCTAGAATCCCAGTGCATACCCCACACACTCTCTCTCTCCCTCCCTCACTAGTACTCACTCAGGCCATCCATCAAGACCCAGGTAGCGGAGTTACAATGTACCAATAAGCACATCAAAGCGGAGTTATACATTGTATTGATAGGAACAGTCCGCGCGGGGTCCAGCGGAAATTGCCCAATATGGTAAGTCTACAATGTATACAATAAGAACCATCCACGCGGAGCAGCTTGCACATCGGAAGGCCCCAGAGATTGACCGGCAATACAGCAGAATGCTGTAGAATGGCTAGAGAAGTAGCTACATTGTTTCCAATCATTCCTATACAGGTACACAGATGCAGCAGGGCTAGTGTCAGTGAATCGGTTCAGCATTGGACAACCGATGTAAGCCGATTGTTTGTTATTGAGGCTGATGGTTTGAGCCAGCATGTAGCTGAGACCTACTGGCATGCTATCAGTAGAAGAATTGGGCCAAAGAAGCAAAACATCGGTATGTCAGACATCTGGTGCAGGCCAACGCTTTCCGAAACAGGCCAATGTTTTTAGTCAGTGAGTAGCTGGCATGTCCTATGGTGCAGTATACAAGACCAAGTTCAAAGCAGTGGCCCAAGTAGCCAAAGTGTTGGCACATCGGCAATGCGGTGAAGGCCGATGTTGTCCGAAACAGGCCGATGTTTTTAGCCGGTGAGTAGCAGGGATGTACTGTATTGTTAAACATGATACTCAGACCAAAGCAGCAGCCGATTGAGGCTTAACGTCACCCAATTGGCTGTTCAGTACAGGCCGACGTTTTTGGAACGGGCCGACGTTTGTAGCCCGTAAGCAGCCAGCATGTCCTATGATGTAGTACACAGTACCAAGTCCAAAAATTCAGCTAATCAGATGTCCGGTACAGGCCATCAGCTTCCGAGACAGGCCGATGTTTTTAGCCAGTGAGTAGCAGGTATGTACTGTATTGTTATACATGATACTCAGACCAAACCACCGGCTGATTTAGGCACAATGTCAGCACGTCCAATGTTAGGTGCAGGCCGACTGACATTCTGCGAAACAGGCTGACACTTTCAGCCAGTGAGTAGCCAGCATGTCCTATGATATAGTATATGATGGTAGGTCACAAACGACACGATATCATACAGCCGTTACAAGCTGACGCTTTCCGAAAAGAGGTGGCGCTTTGAGCCGGTGAGTAGCCGGCACGTCCAATTGCATAGTATATAATGGCAAGTCCAAAACCTCAGCACTTCGGACGTCCAGTGCAGGCCGACATTTAGCCGGAATGGGCCGACGTGTTCACCCGGTGAGCAGCAGGTGTGTACTGTATTGCTATACATGATACTCACACCAAAGTACACACCGATTTAATAAAGGCAATGCCACATTGGACATCCAGTGCAGGCCAACAATTTGCGATTCAGGCCGATGTTGTCAGCAATGTCCTATGATATATAGTATATGATGGCAAGTCACAAACCAGACAAGACGGCCGTTACAAGCCGGCACCTTCTGAAGCGAGCCGACACTTTGAGCCGGTGAGTAGCCGGCACATCCAATGGCATAGTATATGATACAAAGTCCAAAGCCTCAGTACTTCGGACGTCCAGTGCAGGCCGACGTTTGCCGGAATGGGCCGACGCGTTCACTCAGTAAGTAGCAGGTATGTACTGTCTGTAGTGTTACATGATACTCAAACCAAATCACCGACTTATTAGTGCAGGCCGACATTGTGCAAAACAGGCCGAGGCCTTCAGCCGATGAGTGGCCGGCATGATCTATGATAAAAGATATGATGGCAGGCCCATGTAGGCAAGGCACCTGCATGTCAGTCCTCCGGTGTGGGTGACTAGTGACTTTGTCATTGTGTGAGCACATCGGCTACTACGTCAGCTCTGTTGGTCAATTCTCACGGAGGTCGGCTTTCCATTGATGTTCCATTTCATATTTGACCAACTACAAAAATATTGTTCAAAACTAAATACCACCCTGCCCGACCTCAGTGCCGTTGGCTTGTCTCACTGATCAACTGACGGACTCGCATAATCATCCCCTTGAGTCACTCAACCTCAGCCATCTCCACCTGAACTTTTGCCATCTTTTGAAGATAGAGCCAGTGAGCAGTGTCCTTGTAGGATATGCCCCAACGCTCTTGCGCTGCCTTGACTGATGCGTGCAAGTCGGTAATTTGCGCCTTTGTGAGAGACTAATCATCATTAGTGGCTATTGTCCATCGGTACACCAACGTCATACCGGGTTTGCCGGCACCTGGATCTCATGCTTGCCAATGAATGATGTATCCCTGTGAATCGGGTGAAGCTACACCTCAATGAAGTGAGTCAAACCATCTTTTGCATCCACCGCTAACAGCATGTACCTCGTCATCATTCATCATGTCTGGTTCCATTGATGCCTTTATTTTCTCCTTCTCATATTCATATCAGATCAAGTCAAGGAGGGCCCATGGAACCTCCATTCTTTCATTTGTAGTTTCATCTCATAGGGCGAAGGTCGATTCTGCTCAGACAGTGCAGTTGTTGTTCTGCATATTGGCGGTAGTGGTGGTCGATGAAGAGCCGATAACGATTTGGCTGATCAACAATGTCACGTGACCGCGTGAGTGCAATGATCTTGTGATCCGTGAATGGTTCATCTGTCACATCAACAACTTTTCTTCAACAACTTCCCTTCGCACCACCAGCACGCTCAGCCGACACCACCCCTCGTCACTCCAACATCATGTCCGCCATCATCACATATGACGTGTCCTCCCAGCAGGCTGTCACCGAAACTTTCACCGAGCTGCAGTGGCAGCTGCTTGCCCACGTCGCTGCTGGCACAGGGTTGACTTGGTTCATGGAGAACCAAAAGGAGATGGTAAGTGTATTTTCTGTGGCACCTGCATGACTGACAGAGCAGTGTACAATCATTACAGTATGTGTTCGCCAAGAGGGCCTCCAACAGGAAATTCAAACGGGAAATAGACGCCAAGTGGCTCATCACATGGATGCTAAGCGCATTGAAGGAGAAGAAGGACGACGTGGTGAGGGCATTCTTTGACAACCTGCGCACCAAGACGGCCATTGCCATCGCCGAGGCCGCCCAGGAGCTACGGGAGCAGCAGCAGACAGAAGGTAGGAGAGCCGATCGGTCCGGGGTGGATGGTGGAAAGAAAGGAGAGTGGGTAGCTGAGGCCAAGGATGCAATGGAGGTTGATGGCACAGCGCCATCAAGGATGCAGAAGGTACCAGCGCCCCAGCAGCAAGAGCAGCAAGTGCCGTCCACTCCGAGGTGACGCAACGTGTAGGAGCACAAGGGGCGAAAAGCGATTTGGGAACACAGCAAGGCACAGTCCAAGCTGAGGGGGCCGCAACGATCGCTGACAGTCGATGAAGAGGAGATGAAGGTCGTCAAAAAGGAGGAATTCGATGCCCTCATCAGACCGAGGATCAAAACGCTGGATGAGGCAATGAGGCGACAGATGGAGAAGGGCAAGGGGAAGGCCATGGACATGGCCGCATCAGGGTCGGGGAAGGCATTGGAGGAGATTACGGTGCATAAGATCGTTGCGCCGAAGAAGCGTGCTGCCGTGAACTCGAAGGAGATGGTCGGTTCGGAGACCGATGAGGCAGGGGAAGCTGGGCCACCAGTAGCCGGCCCAAGCAAGGTAAGTGCAGCACAGACAACCGCCTACAAAGCTGACTGAGCATCAGCCACGGTGACGGCCTGAGCCCTCAAGCGATGAGGGTGAGGAGTTCCCGGAGCCAAGCGAGGATGACGATGACGATGAAAGCGACGTCGGCAAACGATGCAATGCTTGTCGGCAGGCGAAACCCAGAAAGGGTTCCATGGCTTTGCCGAAGGTCGAGATGATGGAGAGGAACATGCGTGGAACAACCCGTGCGCCGTCGCTTGGGCTGACAGATGGTGAGTTCGAACCGGGATGTCACCACTGTTTCAAGGCAGAAGTCCCCTGTCAGTGCCTTGCGAGGAACCCAGTCAGCTCCTGCTGAAGGTGCCGCCAAAAGAAGGTGCGGTGTGAACGAGTGCGGGAGCTCGACGACCCGAACAGTCTCATCTCGCGAATGCGCAGGCAGTGGGACGAGGCCGCACTGGTGCCAGCCGAGTGGCAAACATTTGTGCAGGAGACCAATCGGCGGATGGATGACATGGCCCAACAAATAGGCGAGTTAGGCAGAGAGATGAACATGAGGTTGGTTTCCAACTCCACGAAGTTAGAAAGCATTGATTGGGGACTCAAGCTGGTCCTTGACATGCTCGGTCGAAATGGCTTGGCTGATGCAGAAGGCTCGGTCGAACAAAGGAGCGAGCCGGCGTATCAGGCAGTGGGCTCAGCAGACAACAGAACACTGGTTGGCGAATGGGCACAACACCATTCACATACACCCATTGCCCCTATTGTAGCACAGCCTGCACAGCCTGCCATCACCATGGCCGCACCACCCGCATTGCTTCCTCTGCCACTCCCCGACATGCCCCCACCCCCGCCCGATCGGTGTACCGTCCGCATTGTTGGACAGTTGGACTCGGCTGTCCAATGCATCAACTGGGATATCATTGTCTCCAGCGGAGGGATCATCTGCCTTCCCAAACCTCTTTTTGTTCAGTGCCACGACCTGCTGTGTAAAATGGTACCAGACTTGGTCCTCGAGTCGCTTGTCTTTGATTAAATTGTCCTTAAAGATGAGCCGACCTGTGTCCGCACTAGCCGAAGGTTAGATCGGTGTTGAAGCAATGGGATCTGAACCACAGTACCTTGTAAACTTCAGGTTTCTGTCGGGGTCTAGGAATACGGCGATACTGTACGTGAGCATTCCAAACTTCTTGAACATGTCGCGACAATGTGCATCCAACGCCTTCAGTGCACCGAGCATCGCATATCTATTAAAGGTCAATGCCGGTCATTCTGTGGTCAATGCCGTCGGTCACTTACTGTCGTCGCGCTGGCTCAGAATTCCTCTCTGCCTGAAGCTTTGCCATCTTCTCCTTCACCGCATTGCGTTCCAATGGTTCCATGGCAAAGTAAATCTGCCGCATCGCCATGCTTCAGTATCCGAGTGTATTTCTCTTTGTGGCTGCTGTCTGTATCCTGGCCTCAACATCCACCCAGTCTGGCTCCTCCTCTTGCGCCATCTCACCAATGTTTTCAGTGAGTGAACGACCCTCTGCGTACACCGATTTCGCCTTTTCTAATTCACTGAGAATGCCGGCCTCCAAGTATTGATTGGCATACTCCTCAATGCGCTCCTTGTAACCATCCATTCTTGGTAGCACTGTTCGGTAGCCAATGCGGTGCAGCCGACTGCCATCGTCGGCTACCTTTTTGCAATGTCTTTTGGCACGCCAGTTATTCCTAACCCACACAAGGAGTTCCTAGTTTGCAAGGGGTGACATTTAGATGCCCATCTGATTGAGGATAACCATGACATTCACCCTCTCCCTCCGTTCTTTCTCTTTCTTACTGAAATCCTTCTTCCTCTCTGCATCTGTCTTCATTTGTGTAATCCAGTAATTACACAGTTTTGAAGCAGTTACAGCAAAGGCTTCCTTGCACTCTGAGGTTGTCTTCGCTGTGAGGTAGCCTGGCTTCCACAATTTCAGAACTGCTCTCTCCCCTTAATTGTATTTCGCTAGTTGTGTGACTGTCGCCATTGTGAAAGTGGGTGAAAGTCAGGGTGATGAATACCCGCACTTCCCATCTTTATGCATGTGTTCACAGTAAGGCACACCATATGGGACCATGCCCTGACCACGAGGTGCCACCATGCATTGCAGCTGTTGCTTATTACACGTGTGGATGTTACAAGAAGGTTGCTTGCTCCCCAACAGTATGCCTCCCAGAAAGTGCCAGCAAGTGTTGGATCTCGACCATCCGAGGCTTTCTCAGTCCACTTGGGCAACAACTCAATTCAAGACTGATTCTGTTGACGGCACTGAGTATGAATATACTGCTTACGATCATGTCCCACATCAGGATAGTGGAATTCGATTTGCCACAAGTGCACCGAATGTTGTCCCCAATGGGACAACACCAATGGTACTTGACTAGGAATACCCGGAGGATGAACAAATTGCAGTATCAGCTGCGTCGAAGACGAAGGTGAGCGTATTAAGTCATGCACTATTGCAAAAGCTAGACAAAGAGAATTGCAATAGAGCCAACGAGACTATTTGGAGGAATTTGTCGCGCATGCCAGCATTGTAATGAATGCTTTGATGGAGCATGAGGCCTTCCTTAGCACGCGCTGTGCGCACGAGCGCAGAAAAGCAAGTTGGCGATGCAAGGAATGTCATCAGAGAACAATGTTTTGTCGCAAATGTATGTGAAATGCACACCTAGAAATGCCCTTTCATCGGATCCAGAAATGGACTGGCAAATACTTTCATCCAGGTAGCCTCTGGGAGGTCAGCGTGTGCATGATCGTCGATCACGGTAAGACCGATCGGTGATGCAAGTGGCTGAAGCACAAAGCGGACGAACACTCAAGGTTGCAGGACACATGTGATAGCCTGGATGAAGAGGAGGATGTAGTTGAAGAAGTGGGAGAAGAAGACCCATACCATGACAGGTGAGCGGACACTGATGTTACCGTTGAGCAGCACAACGGTGGGGTGGAGGAGCGCTTTGACATTGACGAAATCATTGAAGAGCTTGAGAAAGAGGAAGCTAGGCATGCACACGGTGGAGAAGAGGACCTGGACTGCACCGACGAGGATGACAAGGGGAAGGCCGGTCTTCCCGAGGCGCCGATTGACCACCCGATTGCTCCCACAAGAGAGGATCGCTGGTGCTGTATGGATGTGACTGATGCCGGCAAGCTTCACCATATTCAAGACTATGTTCACCTTTGACGTTCTGGAGGACTTCCGCTTGGCCAATCTGGAGTGTAAGACATCAGCATACCAATACTATCAGCTACTGAGGCGAAAGACTGAGCCCTTGGCACCTCAGATAGTCGTTGAGCGATATGCGGAACTCCGGCGCTTGTCGCGATGCTGGCGATGGTTCAAGAAACTGAAATGGGGCGGCAAGACTGGAGAGAGTGATGGCAGTGCCATCGGCGATGTTCGCACAGCCGAGCTTGTGCCGTTTTGTCCATGTTGTCCACAACCAGGCGTGAACCTGCCCGACAACTGGAAGATGATGAAAACAAGTGCATAATGTGGTTAGCTTCACAATCGTGATTGGACAAATTGTTGCGTAGATGGGTGTACCGCCGAACACTCATGGCCGACAGAAACTTCAAGGCTGACCATATCCGACAATCCACCGGAGACAAGGATGTATGGCTATCACCTGGGTCAAGCATGTTACCACATCGTGAAGAGTTATTTCGGACAGCAGAGAATATCAAGACAGTGTGTAGCAGCTTGACCGCGCCAACCGCAACTAACTGAGAGACAGAAAGCACCTTGCAAGAACAGCTTTCGAGCGATAGAGAACACTCTTCTGTACTCCAAAACATGCGATATCAATGGCATTGTGGCGATCGCCTGCCCCCGGCACGGATGCTTCGCCCCGGGCAGTGTCGCCAACCTCTACAGAGGCAAACAGCAGAAAAATGTCGACTGGGTGTTACTTCAGTCACTAAAGTACTCCAACATGGATCCAGAGCAGGGGCTCCTATTCTTCTATAACATTGCCTGTCAATACAGTGTCCGTTTCCAGAGGTGGATCGGCCACCGGCTCCCCATCGGCCTTGACACGGACTTTGCAATAGGCCAATTCCACGTCCACAGGCATAAAGAAGATTGCCTGTTTCGCTTCTCATCTATGTTCATCCCACAATCTGGGGTCATCATAGGCGAGATTTTGGAATCGCTATGGGTGAATCTCAATGCAGTGACACCCGTGATGAGGATGGCCATGCTCGCTCATTGAGCGGAAATGTTGGACGACAATATCTGCAATTCCAACCACAAGAAAGCATTGAACATCAGTGTGATCCATTTCCTGTGTCCTATGAATAGATGGATTGACTCTGAACGCAGTAAGAGTACTTTGTAAATGATATGTTCTCGCCGACAAGCGGGCGGCAGATGCAGAAGATACAAGGGATGAAATCGCAGAGCGTGTTTGTAAGGGCAACCTCAAGATGGCCGACAGCACGAGCCTAGCAGAGGGAGAATCCAAAGAAATGAATAGAGCTACTACAATACATGAGAGACTGCTCACCTAGCAGAGGGAGAATCCAAAGAGAACAAGATAAGGATTCTCCATGCTAGGAGGTGAAGTATATACTGTAGAAGCGTGGGAGAAAGGTGGGAGAACTGTATAGTACACCCGCCACAAGTCCGGAGAATATCATAGGTACGAGCGGGCACATGTGATAGAAAGGTGGAGGGAATATGCAAGAGTCGTGCCAGCGACCCAGGGAAGTGGGAATGGGAAGTAAAGAGGTGTGGGAAGAAGGTATGGGTCACCCGGACGTGCCCCAAAGTGTATACATGCATCCGAAGCACATCCGGGCATGCGCAAGTGCAGCCGAGTGCGGCCGAAGCGCGGGAAATGCATCGGATGAGTCGGATGTCGCTCGGATGTGACGGATAAGGCTCGGATGGATGGTAGGAAGGAAAGGGAGCGAAAGGAAAGTAAATAAGAGTCCGTGGAGTGAAAGGAAAGAGAAAGAAATGAAGAGAGAGGGAAAGAGACAGGGGAAAAGGAGAAAATAGGAGTGTCCCCTTACATCACCCCCCTTTCAAGCTTGCGGCGACCCGACGCGACGATTCCTGCCTGCCGCACCACGAATTCACCAACCCCAAAACTCCGGATTGCTGCGAGAAGACATCGAAATACGACTGGACAGAGCCAGGAGCTTTCCGACTGCGCCAACGCTCCCAGGACTGGTCAAGGGCCGTCGGAGTCATCCGAAGTACTCGGATTGCGTCCGGGTGGCGATTGTGGAAGTCCCTGACCTTCTGGGCAGCATGCCGGAGGTTGCTCGCAGGCTCCCAGGAGTCGTGCTCAGTGCCATAGCCTCGCCAGCGCACCAGATACTTTAGCACTTGGCCGAAGCGTCTACTATTCCGGACTTCTTCAACTTCGTGTTCCTCTTCTCCATCGACAAGCTGCGGCGGTGGTGGAGCGGCTGGCCGTCGACCCGGGATGGGATCCGGAACGAAGGGTGAGAGTTTGACAACAGGGAAGACAGGGTGAAGGCGGGATAAGCCTGGCGGGAGCTTGAGTCGGTACGCTGCCTTGCCGACCTTCCGGATGATCTTGTAGGGACCAAGACGTGCATGTCCGAGTTTCCGGGAAGGTCGGGCGAGGTTAATATCTGACAAATCCAGCCAAACCTTGTCACCCGGTTGGTACTCTGGGGCGGGAGTCCGACGTTGATCATAGTAGCGCTTCATGTCATCCTGAGCCTTGACTAATGCGGACTGAGCTTCATCAACTGTGGACTTCATCCGGTCTACGAACTCGTTTGCAGACTCCATCCGAGACGGCGGCTGATGAGGTTCAAACCCGAGGCGAGGGTGGCGGCCCGTATCCAGGAGGAACGGCGACTGCTGAGTGGATGCATGGACCCGGTTGTTGTACGCAAACTCTGCCATAGGGAGAAGTCGAGCCCAGTTGTTCTGACGTTCGCCGACAAAGATCCGGAGATAGGACTCAAGTTCCTGGTTCGTCCGCTCTGTCTGTCCATCCGACTGAGGGTGGTAAGCTGTGGATGCAGCCAGCTTGATTCCAAGCATCCGGTAGACTTCTCGGGTGAACTCTGCAACAAACTGCGGACCCCGATCAGACACGACGGACTGAGGGAGTCCGTGTAGCTTCCAGACGTTCTGTAGGTACAAGTTGGCAGACCCGAGGGCAGATACGGTGGTGTGAGTAGGGATGAAATGGGCACGTTTGCTCACGGAGTCAACCACGTTCATGACTGCATCAAATCCGTCCGACTCCGGAAGCTCGACAATGAAGTCCACGCTCAACCGGTCCCAGTGTTCATCAGGAATAGGAAGCGGATGGAGTTCACCCATGGGCGGATGCCTTTGCGCTTTCGTCCGGAGACAGAGGTCGCAATGGCGGGTGTAGGATCCGATGTAGCGGGACATGTTTGGCCACCAGTAGCTGCGGGAGATGAGTTCCAGAGTTTTCCATCTACCCGCATGGCCGGTGACCTTGGTGTCATGGTGCTGGGCTACAATCGTCCGACGCAAGTCTGGTGAGTCCGGAACGTAGATCTTACCCCGGAACATCAGAAGTCCGTCCGATTGAGACCATTCTGCACTCCGGACTGTCTTGCGACTGCCCTGCGCCTTCTTCAACTCCTCTGCCGCCTTTGCCACTGCATCTTCAAACTTCGCGTCACGAACTCCAGTCCGGATAGCCGTGAGGATATCCTTCTCCTCCCCTTCAAGAGTGACACCCGTGGCACGGACAGCAAAGTAGGCCGGTTTGAGCAAGACCACATCCTTGTTGTCGTCCTTACCGTCCAAGTGGTCTGAGCGGCGTGAGAGAGCATCCGGCTTACCCATAGTCCGACCCGGACAATGTTGGAGAGTGAAGTCAAAGTGGGAGAGGTAGAGGGACCAGCGGGCTTGACGGCGGTTGAGCTTCTGAGCCTTAATGAAATACTCGAGGTTCTTGTGGTCCGTCCAGATCTCAAACGGAGTTTCGGTGCCTTCGAGGTAGTGCCGCCACTCTTCGAGTGCCCGGATGATCGAAAGCATCTCCTTGTCGTGTATCTCGTAGTTCTGCTCTGCAGCCTGTAGACTTTTAGAGTAGAATGCGACAGGATGCCATTTACCATCATCTGGATCCAGCTGCGACAAGACCGCACCCGTTGCATAGTCCGATGAGTCCGCTTCGACCCGATATGGCCTATCTTCCTTCGGAAACACTAGAACAGGTTCGGAAGTGATCAGCTCTTTGATCCGAAGAAATGCGGACTGAGCAGAGTCATTCCACTGCCATTCCTTTGCGCAAGTGAGATCAAAGAGCGGCCGAGCAATATGCGAGTAGTCCTTGATGAAGCGGCGGTAGAAATTGACGAACCCGAGGAAGGATGGAAGTTCAGTCCGAGTCCGAGGCGTCGGCCAGTCTGTGACACCGGATACCTTCACAGGGTCCATCTCGATCTTACCCTCAGAAATGACAACTCCAAGATATTCCACCTTTGTCTGCTCGAAATCGCACTTGTCAGCTCGAAGGAAGAGCTTGTTCTTTTGGAGGATTTCTAGGACTCGTTTGAGGACCCAGCGGTGCTCCTCGCGCGTCTTGGTGTAGATCAGAATGTCGTCCAAATAGATAATGACCACACCTTCTGTGATGAGCTCCCGAAATAGGTCGTTCATCATGGTCTGGAAGGTAGAAGGGCTATTTGTTAGTCCGAAGAACATCACCAAAGGCTCGAAGAGTCCTTGTGTCGTCCGAAATGCGGCCTTCCATTCGTCACCCTCTTTAATCCGGACATTGTTGAAACCCCATCGGACGTCGAGCTTGGAGAAGTAGCGGGCGTTTCGCAGCTTGTCCACCAAGTCCGAAATGAGCGGAAGTGGATACCGATTTTTGACCGTCATGTTGTTGAGCTTCCGGTAGTCCTGAACCAAGCGGAGTGATCCATCCTTCTTCTTGACAAAGAACACGGGGGCAGCCATGGGTGACTTGCTCGGGCGGATTCGGCCGGTCCGGAGGTTCTCTTCCAGAAAGTCGTCAAGCTGTTTCTGCTCTGCGGGGGACAGCGGATAACACTTGGTAGAAGTTGGTTCGGCTCCACTCAGCAGTTCAATGGCATGGTCCCACGGACGCGGCAGGGGCAGTTCATCAAAGGACTCCTTGGCGAAGACGTCCTCGAACTCGTGAAGGAAGTCCGGGACTGCGCTGTTCTGAGGATCGTGGGGTTTGTTGCGCTGGAAAGCCAATGCAAGACGCTGCGAGACTGTTTCCGAAGCTCGGATGTGTTCTTCCCGAAGACTGTGAAGGTACTCCGGAGACGGCGGAGGGACAGCCGTGAAGATGCGGTCGCCTTCCTCGAGATCCTCATCAGCCGAAGTGTCTTCCTCATCGTCATCGTCGCACTCCAGAAGTTGCGGGTGATCATCCGAGTGGAGTTCCTCAACCGTCGGCATCGGGCCTGTATGACACTCCCGGAGCCGAACAGACTCTTTGCGTCGGGTCAGCTTGTCATGGCGGAACTCCTTGCGACAGGTGTCGCATCCGGATGGGCAGCGACTCATGGTGACCTCTTTGGTTTGCCAGTCGATTTCCGGGTTGTGCTTCCGAAGCCAGGTGTACCCGAGGATGACGTCTTGTCGGCCGATGTTAGTGACCGCGAAAAGCATCCGCTCTGTGTGATCCTTGAAACGGAGTACAAGGTCCACGACTTCAGAGATGGATCCGTTCTCGTTTGGTGATCCGTCGACATTGAAGACTGGAATTGGAGCGGACAGCTTACGTCGGGTGAAACCATGAGCGTCGGCGAAGCGCGGATGCATGAAAACACCAGTGGCTCCACAGTCCACCAGGGCTTGCAGAGTGCATCGGTGTTGCGTATCTGTGCTCAGCACTTCAACGGATATATCTAGCGAAGGCTTGCCGGGCAAAGCGGAAATCTTATAGCTACTGGGTAGCCGCCGTTCCCACTGCGGGCGAAACCTTCGGGTTGTGCGGATTGTAACCGGGTCAGGTGTCTTAGCGTCGGATGAATCATCAGATGGTTCAGGTTCATCATCGTGTATTGTGTCTACGCTAAGACAAGCAAATCGGTTGTTTACCAACGAGGCCGCACAGGTCACTCATTGGTCCGGGTAAAATCTGCCATGTCCGATTCCTCGGCCGCGGCTGTTCCCTCTGCGTCTATTCCTTCCGAAGTTCCAGCACTTTCTACGACGTCGGCCGCGGTCAAGAGATCTTCAATAGCGGACGTCCGCTCTTCGGCCGTCATGAAGCGGACGTCAAACCGGAGTTGGCACTCGCGGGACATGTGTCCGGGCTTGCCACATCGGTAACAGAGCTACGAAGTGGCGGGCTGGGAGCGGGTATGATTGACATCCATAGGGACACCGGGTGAGAGAGCCTTTGGAGGAGGCAGGGATTGGAAGCGGGGTTGCGAAGGTGGGAAGTAAGTCCGAGGCGCGGGAAGAACACCCGCGGGCGGCCGAGCGGATCCGGAAGTGACGGATGGTCAGCTGAGTGACCCAGATGTGCTGGAGTTGATGCTGAAGTGGAAGGAGTGATTGGCAGCACGGTTGTCGGCAACCCGTTGCGCTGCCCTGTACCATTCTTCGAAATCGTCTTCGCCAGGACAGTCTGCGGACTCGGCGACACAGCTCTGGATGGTAGAGTCCAACCCGTGGCGGAACTTCATCGTGATGTTGGAGCCCTCAGTGTATCCAGATTGGTCTACGAGGTCCCGGAACTCGTCAAGGTACTCCTGGAAAGTCCGACGGCCTTGGTGGTATCAGGTGGTCTCTAGTTTGAGCATGGCGGCTTCGCGTTTCCGATCTGGAAGGAAGCACGTCCGGAATTCGGTTGCGAAGGCGGCCCAGGACTCGAAGTATGGATCCTTCTTGCTCCGAAGCACCATGTCCGCATACTCCTTAGCTCAATCCTTCTGGAAGAAGGAGAGACACCAGAGGATTTTGGCTTGCTCCGTGGGAAAGTGATCCGGGCAGAGCTGGAAGTAGATAGAGCACGCATTGTAGAATGCGCGACCATCTTTGCGGTTTCCGTCGAAGATCGGGGGAGATGCGGGCTTCAATCGGGAACGTGAGGTGGTGTCAGATCGACCTGGGGCGTGCTGAGAGGCTGCGGTGCCCTGCAGGCCGAAATCCGGAGTCGTTTTGGGAGTAGAGGAACGGGGTGTTATGAGGAGTTGTTCAATGCGGGCGAGTGTGTCATGGATAGTACTGATTTGATTTTGGTGTTCGTACGTCTGAGCCCACAAGGTCTGCAACGTCTCGGAGTCCGTTACCGGCTGCTCGGATGGTGGGATCTGCGTAGATGCGCCCGTCATGTCGGAGTCGGCAGGAGAGAGTGGGGGTGCTTCGCTTGTGTCGTCAGAGGTGAATGGGAGTAGCAGGAGAGCGTCCGGAATGTCCGCAAAACCGGAAGGACGTCGGGTGTGAGTCCGGAGGGGGGCGGGACGTTTTCCATAGGGCTCTGGTGCCAGGATGGGAGATCTTGTTCTGCTGTAAGGGCAACCTCAAGATGGCCGACAGCACGAGCCTAGCAGAGGGAGAATCCAAAGAAATGAATAGAGCTACTACAATACATGAGAGGCTGCTCACCTAGCAGAGGGAGAATCCAAAGAGAACAAGATAAGGATTCTCCATGCTAGGAGGCGAAGTATATACTGTAGAAGCGTGAGAGAAAGATGGGAGAACTGTATAGTACACCCGCCACAAGTCCGGAGAATATCACAGGTATGAGCGGGCACATGTGATAGAAAGGTGGAGGGAATATGCAAGAGTCGTGCCAGCGACCCAGGGAAGTGGGAATGGGAAGTAAAGATGTGTGGGAAGAAGGTATGGGTCACCCGGACGTGCCCCGAAGTGTATACGTACATCCGAAGCGCATCCGGGCATGTGCAAGTGCGGCCGAGTGCGGCCGAGGCGCGGGAAATGCATCGGATGAGTCGGATGTCGCTCGGATGTGACGGATAAGGCTCGGATGGATGGTAGGAAGGAAAGGGAGCGAAAGGAAAGTAAATAAGAGTCCGTGGAGTGAAAGGAAAGAGAAAGAAATGAAGAGAGAGGGAAAGAGACAGGGGAAAAGGAGAAAATAGGAGTGTCCCCTTACAGCGACACTGCCCGGGGCGAAGCATCCGTGCCGGGGGCAGGCGATCGCCACAATGCCATTGATATCGCATGTTTTGGAGTACAGAAGAGTGTTCTCTATCGCTCGAAAGCTGTTCTTGCAAGGTGCTTTCTGTCTCTCAGTTAGTTGCGGTTGGCGCGGTCAAGCTGCTACACACTGTCTTGATATTCTCTGCTGTCCGAAATAACTCTTCACGATGTGGTAACATGCTTGACCCAGGTGATAGCCATACATCCTTGTCTCCGGTGGATTGTCGGATATGGTCAGCCTTGAAGTTTCTGTCGGCCATGAGTGTTCGGCGGTACACCCATCTACGCAACAATTTGTCCAATCACGATTGTGAAGCTAACCACATTATGCACTTGTTTTCATCATCTTCCAGTTGTCGGGCAGGTTCACGCCTGGTTGTGGACAACATGGACAAAACGGCACAAGCTCGGCTGTGCGAACATCGCCGATGGCACTGCCATCACTCTCTCCAGTCTTGCCGCCCCATTTCAGTTTCTTGAACCATCGCCAGCATCGCGACAAGCGCCGGAGTTCCGCATATCGCTCAACGACTATCTGAGGTGCCAAGGGCTCAGTCTTTCGCCTCAGTAGCTGATAGTATTGGTATGCTGATGTCTTACACTCCAGATTGGCCAAGCGGAAGTCCTCCAGAACGTCAAAGGTGAACATAGTCTTGAATATGGTGAAGCTTGCCGGCATCAGTCACATCCATACAGCACCAGCGATCCTCTCTTGTGGGAGCAATCGGGTGGTCAATCGGCGCCTCGGGAAGACCGGCCTTCCCCTTGTCATCCTCGTCGGTGCAGTCCAGGTCCTCTTCTCCACCGTGTGCATGCCTAGCTTCCTCTTTCTCAAGCTCTTCAATGATTTCGTCAATGTCAAAGCGCTCCTCCACCCCACCGTTGTGCTGCTCAACGGTAACATCAGTGTCCGCTCACCTGTCATGGTATGGGTCTTCTTCTCCCACTTCTTCAACTACATCCTCCTCTTCATCCAGGCTATCACATGTGTCCTGCAACCTTGAGTGTTCGTCCGCTTTGTGCTTCAGCCACTTGCATCACCGATCGGTCTTACCGTGATCGACGATCATGCACACGCTGACCTCCCAGAGGCTACCTGGATGAAAGTATTTGCCAGTCCATTTCTGGATCCGATGAAAGGGCATTTCTAGGTGTGCATTTCACATACATTTGCGACAAAACATTGTTCTCTGATGACATTCCTTGCATCGCCAACTTGCTTTTCTGCGCTCGTGCGCACAGCGCGTGCTAAGGAAGGCCTCATGCTCCATCAAAGCATTCATTACAATGCTGGCATGCGCGACAAATTCCTCCAAATAGTCTCGTTGGCTCTATTGCAATTCTCTTTGTCTAGCTTTTGCAATAGTGCATGACTTAATACGCTCACCTTCGTCTTCGACGCAGCTGATACTGCAATTTGTTCATCCTCCGGGTATTCCTAGTCAAGTACCATTGGTGTTGTCCCATTGGGGACAACATTCGGTGCACTTGTGGCAAATCGAATTCCACTATCCTGATGTGGGACATGATCGTAAGCAGTATATTCATACTCAGTGCCGTCAACAGAATCAGTCTTGAATTGAGTTGTTGCCCAAGTGGACTGAGAAAGCCTCGGATGGTCGAGATCCAACACTTGCTGGCACTTTCTGGGAGGCATACTGTTGGGGAGCAAGCAACCTTCTTGTAACATCCACACGTGTAATAAGCAACAGCTGCAATGCATGGTGGCACCTCGTGGTCAGGGCATGGTCCCATATGGTGTGCCTTACTGTGAACACATGCATAAAGATGGGAAGTGCGGGTATTCATCACCCTGACTTTCACCCACTTTCACAATGGCGACAGTCACACAACTAGCGAAATACAATTAAGGGGAGAGAGCAGTTCTGAAATTGTGGAAGCCAGGCTACCTCACAGCGAAGACAACCTCAGAGTGCAAGGAAGCCTTTGCTGTAACTGCTTCAAAACTGTGTAATTACTGGATTACACAAATGAAGACAGATGCAGAGAGGAAGAAGGATTTCAGTAAGAAAGAGAAAGAACGGAGGGAGAGGGTGAATGTCATGGTTATCCTCAATCAGATGGGCATCTAAATGTCACCCCTTGCAAACTAGGAACTCCTTGTGTGGGTTAGGAATAACTGGCGTGCCAAAAGACATTGCAAAAAGGTAGCCGACGATGGCAGTCGGCTGCACCGCATTGGCTACCGAACAGTGCTACCAAGAATGGATGGTTACAAGGAGCGCATTGAGGAGTATGCCAATCAATACTTGGAGGCCGGCATTCTCAGTGAATTAGAAAAGGCGAAATCGGTGTACGCAGAGGGTCGTTCACTCACTGAAAACATTGGTGAGATGGCGCAAGAGGAGGAGCCAGACTGGGTGGATGTTGAGGCCAGGATACAGACAGCAGCCACAAAGAGAAATACACTCGGATACTGAAGCATGGCGATGCGGCAGATTTACTTTGCCATGGAACCATTGGAACGCAATGCGGTGAAGGAGAAGATGGCAAAGCTTCAGGCAGAGAGGAATTCTGAGCCAGCGCGACGACAGTAAGTGACCGACGGCATTGACCACAGAATGACCGGCATTGACCTTTAATAGATATGCGATGCTCGGTGCACTGAAGGCGTTGGATGCACATTGTCGCGACATGTTCAAGAAGTTTGGAATGCTCACGTACAGTATCGCCGTATTCCTAGACCCCGACAGAAACCTGAAGTTTACAAGGTACTGTGGTTCAGATCCCATTGCTTCAACACCGATCTAACCTTCGGCTAGTGCGGACACAGGTCGGCTCATCTTTAAGGACAATTTAATCAAAGACAAGCGACTCGAGGACCAAGTCTGGTACCATTTTACACAGCAGGTCGTGGCACTGAACAAAAAGAGGTTTGGGAAGGCAGATGATCCCTCCGCTGGAGACAATGATATCCCAGTTGATGCATTGGACAGCCGAGTCCAACTGTCCAACAATGCGGACGGTACACCGATCGGGCGGGGGTGGGGGCATGTCGGGGAGTGGCAGAGGAAGCAATGCGGGTGGTGCGGCCATGGTGATGGCAGGCTGTGCAGGCTGTGCTACAATAGGGGCAATGGGTGTATGTGAATGGTGTTGTGCCCATTCGCCAACCAGTGTTCTGTTGTCTGCTGAGCCCACTGCCTGATACGCCGGCTCGCTCCTTTGTTCGACCGAGCCTTCTGCATCAGCCAAGCCATTTCGACCGAGCATGTCAAGGACCAGCTTGAGTCCCCAATCAATGCTTTCTAACTTCGTGGAGTTGGAAACCAACCTCATGTTCATCTCTCTGCCTAACTCGCCTATTTGTTGGGCCATGTCATCCATCCGCCGATTGGTCTCCTGCACAAATGTTTGCCACTCGGCTGGCACCAGTGCGGCCTCGTCCCACTGCCTGCGCATTCGCGAGATGAGACTGTTCGGGTCGTCGAGCTCCCGCACTCGTTCACACCGCACCTTCTTTTGGCGGCACCTTCAGCAGGAGCTGACTGGGTTCCTCGCAAGGCACTGACAGGGGACTTCTGCCTTGAAACAGTGGTGACATCCCGGTTCGAACTCACCATCTGTCAGCCCAAGCGACGGCGCACGGGTTGTTCCACGCATGTTCCTCTCCATCATCTCGACCTTCGGCAAAGCCATGGAACCCTTTCTGGGTTTCGCCTGCCGACAAGCATTGCATCGTTTGCCGACGTCGCTTTCATCGTCATCGTCATCCTCGCTTGGCTCCGGGAACTCCTCACCCTCATCGCTTGAGGGCTCAGGCCGTCGCCGTGGCTGATGCTCAGTCAGCTTTGTAGGCGGTTGTCTGTGCTGCACTTACCTTGCTTGGGCCGGCTACTGGTGGCCCAGCTTCCCCTGCCTCATCGGTCTCCGAACCGACCATCTCCTTCGAGTTCACGGCAGCACGCTTCTTCGGCGCAACGATCTTATGCACCGTAATCTCCTCCAATGCCTTCCCCGACCCTGATGCGGCCATGTCCATGGCCTTCCCCTTGCCCTTCTCCATCTGTCGCCTCATTGCCTCATCCAGCGTTTTGATCCTCGGTCTGATGAGGGCATCGAATTCCTCCTTTTTGACGACCTTCATCTCCTCTTCATCGACTGTCAGCGATCGTTGCGGCCCCCTCAGCTTGGACTGTGCCTTGCTGTGTTCCCAAATCGCTTTTCGCCCCTTGTGCTCCTACACGTTGCGTCACCTCGGAGTGGACGGCACTTGCTGCTCTTGCTGCTGGGGCGCTGGTACCTTCTGCATCCTTGATGGCGCTGTGCCATCAACCTCCATTGCATCCTTGGCCTCAGCTACCCACTCTCCTTTCTTTCCACCATCCACCCCGGACCGATCGGCTCTCCTACCTTCTGTCTGCTGCTGCTCCCGTAGCTCCTGGGCGGCCTCGGCGATGGCAATGGCCGTCTTGGTGCGCAGGTTGTCAAAGAATGCCCTCACCACGTCGTCCTTCTTCTCCTTCAATGCGCTTAGCATCCATGTGATGAGCCACTTGGCGTCTATTTCCCGTTTGAATTTCCTGTTGGAGGCCCTCTTGGCGAACACATACTGTAATGATTGTACACTGCTCTGTCAGTCATGCAGGTGCCACAGAAAATACACTTACCATCTCCTTTTGGTTCTCCATGAACCAAGTCAACCCTGTGCCAGCAGCGACGTGGGCAAGCAGCTGCCACTGCAGCTCGGTGAAAGTTTCGGTGACAGCCTGCTGGGAGGACACGTCATATGTGATGATGGCGGACATGATGTTGGAGTGACGAGGGGTGGTGTCGGCTGAGCGTGCTGGTGGTGCGAAGGGAAGTTGTTGAAGAAAAGTTGTTGATGTGACAGATGAACCATTCACGGATCACAAGATCATTGCACTCACGCGGTCACGTGACATTGTTGATCAGCCAAATCGTTATCGGCTCTTCATCGACCACCACTACCGCCAATATGCAGAACAACAACTGCACTGTCTGAGCAGAATCGACCTTCGCCCTATGAGATGAAACTACAAATGAAAGAATGGAGGTTCCATGGGCCCTCCTTGACTTGATCTGATATGAATATGAGAAGGAGAAAATAAAGGCATCAATGGAACCAGACATGATGAATGATGACGAGGTACATGCTGTTAGCGGTGGATGCAAAAGATGGTTTGACTCACTTCATTGAGGTGTAGCTTCACCCGATTCACAGGGATACATCATTCATTGGCAAGCATGAGATCCAGGTGCCGGCAAACCCGGTATGACGTTGGTGTACCGATGGACAATAGCCACTAATGATGATTAGTCTCTCACAAAGGCGCAAATTACCGACTTGCACGCATCAGTCAAGGCAGCGCAAGAGCGTTGGGGCATATCCTACAAGGACACTGCTCACTGGCTCTATCTTCAAAAGATGGCAAAAGTTCAGGTGGAGATGGCTGAGGTTGAGTGACTCAAGGGGATGATTATGCGAGTCCGTCAGTTGATCAGTGAGACAAGCCAACGGCACTGAGGTCGGGCAGGGCGGTATTTAGTTTTGAACAATATTTTTGTAGTTGGTCAAATATGAAATGGAACATCAATGGAAAGCCGACCTCCGTGAGAATTGACCAACAGAGCTGACGTAGTAGCCGATGTGCTCACACAATGACAAAGTCACTAGTCACCCACACCGGAGGACCGACATGCAGGTGCCTTGCCTACATGGGCCTGCCATCATATCTTTTATCATAGATCATGCCGGCCACTCATCGGCTGAAGGCCTCGGCCTGTTTCGCACAATGTCGGCCTGCACTAATAAGTCGGTGATTTGGTTTGAGTATCATGTAACACTACAGACAGTACATACCTGCTACTTACTGAGTGAACGCGTCGGCCCATTCCGGCAAACGTCGGCCTGCACTGGACGTCCGAAGTACTGAGGCTTTGGACTTTGTATCATATACTATGCCATTGGATGTGCCGGCTACTCACCGGCTCAAAGTGTCGGCTCGCTTCAGAAGGTGCCGGCTTGTAACGGCCGTCTTGTCTGGTTTGTGACTTGCCATCATATACTATATATCATAGGACATTGCTGACAACATCGGCCTGAATCGCAAATTGTTGGCCTGCACTGGATGTCCAATGTGGCATTGCCTTTATTAAATCGGTGTGTACTTTGGTGTGAGTATCATGTATAGCAATACAGTACACACCTGCTGCTCACCGGGTGAACACGTCGGCCCATTCCGGCTAAATGTCGGCCTGCACTGGACGTCCGAAGTGCTGAGGTTTTGGACTTGCCATTATATACTATGCAATTGGACGTGCCGGCTACTCACCGGCTCAAAGCGCCACCTCTTTTCGGAAAGCGTCAGCTTGTAACGGCTGTATGATATCGTGTCGTTTGTGACCTACCATCATATACTATATCATAGGACATGCTGGCTACTCACTGGCTGAAAGTGTCAGCCTGTTTCGCAGAATGTCAGTCGGCCTGCACCTAACATTGGACGTGCTGACATTGTGCCTAAATCAGCCGGTGGTTTGGTCTGAGTATCATGTATAACAATACAGTACATACCTGCTACTCACTGGCTAAAAACATCGGCCTGTCTCGGAAGCTGATGGCCTGTACCGGACATCTGATTAGCTGAATTTTTGGACTTGGTACTGTGTACTACATCATAGGACATGCTGGCTGCTTACGGGCTACAAACGTCGGCCCGTTCCAAAAACGTCGGCCTGTACTGAACAGCCAATTGGGTGACGTTAAGCCTCAATCGGCTGCTGCTTTGGTCTGAGTATCATGTTTAACAATACAGTACATCCCTGCTACTCACCGGCTAAAAACATCGGCCTGTTTCGGACAACAACGGCCTTCACCGCATTGCCGATGTGCCAACACTTTGGCTACTTGGGCCACTGCTTTGAACTTGGTCTTGTATACTGCACCATAGGACATGCCAGCTACTCACTGACTAAAAACATTGGCCTGTTTCGGAAAGCGTTGGCCTGCACCAGATGTCTGACATACCGATGTTTTGCTTCTTTGGCCCAATTCTTCTACTGATAGCATGCCAGTAGGTCTCAGCTACATGCTGGCTCAAACCATCAGCCTCAATAACAAACAATCGGCTTACATCGGTTGTCCAATGCTGAACCGATTCACTGACACTAGCCCTGCTGCATCTGTGTACCTGTATAGGAATGATTGGAAACAATGTAGCTACTTCTCTAGCCATTCTACAGCATTCTGCTGTATTGCCGGTCAATCTCTGGGGCCTTCCGATGTGCAAGCTGCTCCGCGTGGATGGTTCTTATTGTATACATTGTAGACTTACCATATTGGGCAATTTCCGCTGGACCCCGCGCGGACTGTTCCTATCAATACAATGTATAACTCCGCTTTGATGTGCTTATTGGTACATTGTAACTCCGCTACCTGGGTCTTGATGGATGGCCTGAGTGAGTACTAGTGAGGGAGGGAGAGAGAGAGTGTGTGGGGTATGCACTGGGATTCTAGCGGACATGGTTAATGCAAATGGTAGGGATAGACGGGTCTGGCTGTTGCTGTTTGGCATTCGAGGCAAGCTGTTTGGTGGTTAGTGACAAAAGTGCGTACCATTGTAATTGTTCTTTTGGTTTTGGTGAAGCGACGCACTGACGATGCTTTCGGTGCAGGTCAAACACTTGAGCACATATCCAAGCACATTCACATTGGTGAGATCGAGAGTACAGGGCGGCGGGGTGTCGCTCTCGCTGCAAAGATGAGTGAGATCGAGTTCAGGTGTGATGAGCAGCGTTGAGAGTGGTGTTCCAAGTGCTCGCACGACGACATGTGATGGATACACTGCGAGAGGTAAGGTGTAGTCAGCTCGAAATCGAGGGTGACAAGCAAGCTTGCTCACACACACCCTGTGAACTCTAGTCATGACATCGAACATTTGACACCTGTGAGCTACGAGTGAAGTGACGGGAAGTTGGTCAGGGAGTTATGCCGAGGGATGGAGCGTGTTGAATCGTGTGCAGCGCGTCTGTACTCAGATTCGGTTTGCACACGCAACCACGCCCACACACCCTCTCTCTCTCTATCAAGCATGTGTGCAAGCAGCGAATCACAAGCCAACTTGACGTTCGGGTGGGATCGCGTGTTCCGCGTACATGCCTGGGTCTCGGCTGAAGGTTTCTCAGTCAGGTCACTCACTGCGCGCCTCAATAGGTCGAGTTCCTGGCCGTTTGGAGTACACAAACCCATCTCATTCATCTCCCATACCCCCCTCCCTGGCTTGTCTCTCCACCTCTTCAGCATCCCAGTTCCCCAGCTCCAGCCTCTGCAACGATGACGACCACCTGTAGATGGGGGGATCATACATTATATACACTAATGAGAACCCGAGAGTGATACATAAACACCGGTGCTTAGAGCAGTCATGACCATGATGTATCACACTCATCAGTGATACATCACCCTGTCAATGATGTATCAGATCATGTGTTGGTCAGGTGGTTTGACTTCCGTTCCCACCCCTCTGTCACCTCTGTCATCGTTGTTGGGGACGATGCCGCCCCATTGCCTGGATTGGGACAGTCGCGCTACTGCCCTTGTATGGATAATATCGGGTAGCTAATCCTTCATAATACATGTGGCTTCATCCCACCTAACAACTCAGTGCCTGTGCCCCAATCAATTCATATGCTGTTAATGCTGTTTTCAAAAAAACATCAGGTGCTATTAATATGACAGCATTCCGCCTCTGTCAATCACTCGCCTGCAGCCACTGTGCCCCGGCCCATGCCCAGATAGCCATCAAGACTTGCCCAGGATGTTTCACAGGTAGACACCAATTGTTCCCAGGTCCTGCTTTGTCGCCAGGCATATGCACACCCACCATTGGTTTCTGCCGTCTTTGCTCGTGCCTCCCAAACTCCTGCCTGCCATGTGTGAAATTGGATTACCCTTCGCATCTCTTCTTTAAGAAGGATACATTCCTCCTGCCATCTATGAGCCCTTGCTCGGGATTTGCACCATTCAATTTGCAAAGCTGTTGCCGTTGTCAGCGCGTTGTCACCGTAAGTGGTATAAATTACTAACCTTCACTCATGGACTCGGTCATCTCAGATCTGTTCTCGCGTTGGGTCATCCATATCCAGGAGAGAGTTCGTCGACCTTCCGAACCACTAGCATCCTCCCCTTCCTTTAAACCACGGAGGTCCGAGTCTGCAAGGACTCGTAAAGTTGTCTCCCACCCAGACTTGCTGAGAAAGGTGCTCAGTGCAAGGAGAGCCTCACGATTCGACCGATATCTAGATGCCACAAAATTGATACAAGATTGGACATTTTTTATGAGTGTTATGCTGTGTGTGTTGCGTTCTTGCCCACGAACGTAGTGATCCTTGGATTGATACATGGTACCGAGAATCAGGAGCTGTTGACGAAGCTCATATAGAAGGTCGTGGGCGTTCCCATATCGTAGACGCCACTCATACTCCGCCAGCTTTACGTCCACACGAGACCTAGGTACAAGATCAGAAGGAAGGAGAAGGTTGAGTTCTTCCACGTCGAAGATGTCGGTGCTTCCCCTAGTCTCAGTGCTACATTGGTAGAGTCCAGTTCCAGGTATGTAGAGTTCTTGAATAGATTGCCATGATAAAATTCAGCGCATGAGACGATTGCGACGTTCCAGAATGTGAGTTCACTGGAGTTCCATCGAATGAGTGCTAATAGCTTGGCTGTCTATCCTAAGGTAGGCCTGCTGATCTTGCAGCTCGAGGCCTTGAGTAATCAGGATACTAGGGCTGACAGTGTCGTGTACAAGATGTTCTTGATCCCGCTCAATCGCAGATGCTTCTTCTTGCGCTAACTCCAGTCTAATCTTCTTTGCAGAAATAGCTAAATATCACTTTCAGGCTATAGCTCTCCATGGGTATATAAGGAAAGGTGTACCTTCGACCTTGGCTTTGTATGGGTTCTGTTCAGACGTCCCGTCTTCCCATTGCAAAATGAGGCTGTAGAACTGTTGGACAATTGCGCCCAGTAGGGAGTCGCTGAAGTCAAGGAAATTCCCAATGTGTTCGGCATGCATCTCGACCGCTTCTTGCACCTTGCGAAGAAGCGAGATATCTGTCAAATGAAAGAATATTAGGGCATGTTATACATCACTCAATATCTCATTAGAGATGTGATACATCACTCAAATTCTCATTAGAGACGTGATACATCACTCTCTGCTCACGATCGAGCCTGGTGATGTATCATGGAATGGTTGTGCACATATTGTATATAATAGGGTCCTGTCAATGATGCTTTTTGAGACTCACGTAGCGAAGTAACCTTCCGCCAATTGTAGTGACCAAAGTGGTCGTCCAGGATGTCACGTCGGGATCCAGGCCCCATCTCCTTTGTACTGCTTGCCACGGGATTCATCGCGGCCCAGCCTCGTTCGGGCGATTCTCCGTCTGTACGACCAACGCCGGAGGTAAGATTAAACGAGTAGTTGATTTGACATTCAGTTCGATGAGCATAAAGATGGAACTTGGGGACAAGGTACGTGATGCGAAGATCAGCTGCCCGTGCGCCGACGAGTTCCAAGGGATAACTTCTTGAACGAAGCAACAAATTGCATGACCATTGACATGCAATGTCATAGGAAACTACCAACGCGGCTGGTGAGTGGTTCCTGATGCTTGAAAAGTAAAGGTAGTCCATATTGATATACCTAAAACGACATCAGTAGATGGACATGTTCTGTATATTTCTATCGACTTACTGTTCTCCCTGTTGCAAATCTCCAACTGAGACGGGGCGCTTCATATCATGACGGCTACACTCAATCGTACCAACACCGCTAGCTGTCGTTCCCTTGCCACCACGGATGCTGGCCAATTTGACAGCATCATAGTTGTTGCATGTGCTGGCTTCATCTGCATTCGTCTTGGCGTGATCGCACAAGAAGTCCTTGTATGGGGCTTCTTCTACAAAATATGCACAACTGCGATTGAGGCTAGGATCACGAGTATCGTTAGAAGCCGAAAGTTGTTTAAGTCAAAAATTTGCATCGATAGCGAGGAATAGGGCATAAATCCACCTATGCCACTGTCAGATTATAGCATTAAGATGGGAGGGAGCTTGCTAACCGTTGTGACATGTCTGCTTCTTTCCAATTCAAAGGCAGATTCATATCTGGCTGAGGACAAGTGGGACAGAGAACAGCACATTCTCCCTCGTGCATTCCTGGTACACCAGATGGCTCATGACCCCAGCCCATTCGTTTCATGAGCCGGATGTGGCGCCACTCTCGAACGATCTGCATGAAGGCGCTGTATCGATCCTTAGAGGGGGATTAGATTGGCACTCAGAGATTAGAATTGATTACTTACTGGAACATAGCCACCTAAGTTGTTGGTAAGTCTCATTAATGCTTGGTAAAACTTGTATCCAGATACTTTTGAGCCAAAAGTGAGTATCTGGAAGAGGCGTAGTACTTCAAATGTTGCTGCCGTCTGCGGATCAGTCGTCGTGGCTGGGAATAAGCCAAATCGAAGGAGCTGGAGGTCTCATGACATCGCAGTTGTACAACCACAATAGTCGACGCTGACGGGGATGAGACCGTGTGATGTTATGACTGTGAAAACATCTCCAAAGGAAGGCATCGGCCGGACACATTTTTTGTCAATAGTGTGACTGAGCTGAAGACGAAGTCCGAGGGACTGGAGCAAACAACGCTCGAAAAAGCGGGAGTTCCATTTCTAAATTGGTCATGAGTCAAGTAGTAAGTAAGTAAGAAAGTTAATTTGGCGTACCTCCAGTTCGTGGAATGGAAGTGCACAATGTTGGTTGACTATGCATTCCCCGCAATATAGGCGCTTGTCGAAGCATTGTCGGCAATGGAAGGAGCTAGTCACATCCTCCACGCAACCAGGACATTCAGAGGCACCATTGTTGCCTTCGTGCCACAGGAATTCTTGGAGGAATGCATCACGTTCGGGGAGCCATGTCAAGAACCGTAGATTCTATTGAATGTGAGCATATTGCACAGCCATGTCAGGAAGACTCAAGATACATACTCCAGCAGTCCGTCGTCGGGTTTTCTCAAGTTCCAATATGTCCGGCACGCAATAGCGAGGATCCGAGGGGTCAAATGGCTGGGGGAATCCTACAACTGGCACAGAAGTATCGTCCTCCGAGGGAGTGTTCATGGGGCGGGGTGGTGGTTTGGAGCGATAAACAAAGCGCTTGGCTTTGACACCGTTGGCACTAACACTGTAGTCCGTGTGGTGGTGAGCAGTAGTCGGGGGAGGGGTTTCTGCTGTCTCCGAATCTGTCAGGCAATCTGCCTGAACTCTAGTCCTTTTGGTACGCATTAGTGAGCCCACCTAGGCAGAATTGGTTCCACTTTAATACAGACCAGACTTGATAAATGAGGCAGGAAGCCATCAGGTAATTGTCTTCAAGACGCAGGCACAGACACAGTATAGAAGTATGTAGAGTGAAGACAAGACGGTGGCTACATGGCCCGTGGTTCTCACAGTCACAATATTTATTCCCACAGTCACAAATCTTGAGTGGAATCAAGCTGCTGAGGGCCAAAAGGAGCGCCCCGCGAAGGCTACCATGTACTGATGGTGACGAGGGACACCACCCACACTAAGCCACTTGTTCCGCTATAATAAGATATTTTTAATTCAGTGCAAGCTCAATGAAATCCACCTGTAAGCTTACCCGGCGTTTGCGATCCGCTGAAATAGACATGTGGTCCTTCCAGTAGCCTTGTGCTGGAAATTCCAGGGCTATTCTCCCTCGGAGGAGTGTAGATATCTGAATTCTCAAGGCCAAGCTCTATGCGTCAATGAAAAGATAAGATACACGGCAAGCATATGAGGTATGGAACCAACACACCCTTTTCATCTTATTTACAGCAGATGCTTTGCTAACTCCATGTGTATTGGCTGGAGGGCGGAATCTATCGAGTAACAGCCAATTCACCACCTGGAAGAAAGCAACTTCGTCGTCTAACTCCTTCGCTTGGAGGTAATACGGAATGAGGGAGTCAGCAAAGGCATCTTCATGGGGACGCCATTGGTATTGCCTTCTTGGTGTGCCAATGACATGCATAATGGGGGTGATCAAGTGATGTAATTGATGTCGGCAATCTAAGCAAATATCAGTCAAAGCAAGCTCTTCAAAGGCGTACATCAACTAACCGGTGCAGGGAAAGGGTCAGAACAAGGGTCTTTGTCGCCCATTTGGCATCTGAACCAAGGTCACATGATACATGAATGGATAGGGGAGAGACTCACAAACTGCTCATAGCACCATGGATTGCATTGAAGATGTCGATTTCTAGTGATAGATAATCTAGGTAAGGTGTTTACTTGATTATTCTCTCATTAGTTTGCGGGTATACAGCCTGTAATGACCCTAGCGGAATAAAGGTCAGACGAAGGAATAAAGGTCAGAACGGTGCAATCAATGATTTCCATCTCACACTCAAACTCAAACTCAAACCACCGAGAGTCATCATGGGTTGCGGTCGACCGCGCTTGTACAAAACCCCAGAAGAGAAAGCTGCTGCCAATCAGGCCAAGAGCATGCGTAGCTACCACAAGTATGTTACTGTGTATTATCCCCTTTGCCATGGTTAATTATCCTACAGACGGATATATGCCATCAATACTAGTCGCCGCCATCGATATCAGGCAGATGTCATCAGGACCAAGCCTCTCGATGGGGCACACCCTGATGATGTGGCCCTCCCCAAGTACGTCCCTGCCCTTTTATCGTCAACAAGCATCTCATTAGACCCAGCACCGACCCTGTTGATACTCGTGGATGGTTACAACTAGTAACTCATATGCAGAGTGAATTTCAATCCCTAACTAAAGGGTCTACACGATGCTTTGTTGATTCACTGTACAATCGGTATACTAAGGATCATCGAACCGATAACTTCTCCGACACGCTTATCAAGCTACAAGCCCTGGGTCAAACAATGAAGCGCTGTGAAGATGCCCTGTTACAGCTTGTCAGGGTAGCGAAAGAGTTCAGGGTTGCTGAGAAGGTGGGAAAGGCGGTCAGAGAGGGTCTAGACTGCATTGAGGAGGTCGCTTTCTACGCCTCAATTGGCAAGGGAGAGCTCCTCGAAATGTACGAGAACCATGACCTCATGTACCAGAAACTTAGCTAGCTCGCAGCTGTTATCTCAGGTATCACACGAATGGACAGCAATGGGTGGGATAAGGCAATCACATTGTAAGGCAGTAAGGTGAGCACGAAGAGCTACATCTATCTACATTGTAGCAACAATGGGGGCAGGACAATGGCTAAGCAGTGGGGTGGGGAAGTGGGTGGATGCGGGCCATGTGGAAATTTTGAAGCAGGAACTGCTCAGTGGCGTTGAAGGAAGAGAATCCCTTGTACCTGCTACCTGGGACAAATGCAACAAGATCATCAACAACATCCATCCTGGACGCTCAATGAGATAGTGTGAACCCAGTCAAGGAGACGAGCTTACCAGTTCTGGAAAACACCTACTTGGCGCCCAACGACAACCGCGTACCAGTGGTTACCAGGAATGCCCGTGGCAGCGCTGAAATGGCCAGTTGTGACGACATGAGGGGTGGCTGGGGTGGAACTGCCTGCGATAGCACTGTCAGCAGCGCTCTGGTTGATGCTGCTGTTGGAGGGAATCAGATAGTGCACTGCGTCACACGAAGGGCAACAAAACACAGCTGCATGTGGATGAGCAAGGTGTATAACGATATTATTACATGGGCACTTACCGCCGACTGGGGTATCATCGTCGCCTTCCCTTTCGGTGTTTTGGGACAATGGGAGCATGATGGGTGGTGCGGGAGCGGCAACAGGAGCGGCAACAGGAGCTGCAGAAACGGCAGGGGCAGATGCAGCGACAAACATGGGAAACATCTGCGCAAAGTGGCGCATGAGCTCTGTGATGTCGACATCAGCTGCTGCTTTGGTGTTGACCATATCTTGGTGGACTACAAGGCCAAGTACCAGTGAGGTATGTGAGGGGAGTGAATTAAGTTAAGTAGTGTGGCCTTAAATCATGGGCGAGTGATGTATCGCAGAACCGTCGAATCCGACGAATGCATTGAAGGGGCTGGCAAAGCTTAAAAAAAGGTAAGCATGGATGTTGATACATCGCCTGGCTCTAATTCAAAGGAAGCTCTACCTTCCCCCCCCGCACGCACAATGGCCCCAAAGGAGAAGAGTACTGCTGAGCAAAAGGCTTACCTTGTGGTGTTACTCGATGACTACCTCGAAGTTTAGAAACAGGGGACTTTCAACAAGTTCTGGGCGCGGTTATTCCTAGCTTGGTTTAAGCTATGGCCGATGGAAGAGGATGCGAGCAACGACGAGGAAGAACGCCAGGTGGCAGCTGCGCGTGCTATCAAGGAGCAAGAGAATGTGGGTGTTGGAATTATGAAGTTAACTAGTGACCCTGACATACCCTATCAGTATCTCAAAACCTGGTTCCGGAATCACACCGCTCCGAAAAACTGGGTGTCACATGTTCCAGCAAAACAAGGACTTGACGTGGCACTCAAGCTCCCAAAAGCAACACAATGCCTTCAAGAGGTTGAAATCTATTCGAAAAAATACTATTCTACACGGGTCGCCCACCTCGTCGAAGCCTTCTTCAAGGGGAAACCCGCCCCAACGACCAAGCAATGACTGAAAGCGCTTCGCAAAATAACCCAGGACACTCTCAACAACGAGACCATCGAAATCAAGGCCGAAATTTCTAGTGCATACAAAGAGGCTCTGCATATACAAGAAGAGCAAAAGGAAGCTCAGGATGAAAACGTAGAGCCTACTCCTGAGTGCTACGCTGCGTAAGTCTTCCCTCGCTTTAGGTTTGCCTGTACTGATCCAAGCCAGTGGGATCAAGAGCATCCAACCTAATTTCAATGCTTTCGCCCAGCGTGTGGGGTTAGATAGTGGCTAGTCGTTCACTCTTCTGGCTGGCGGCTTGGATCCTATGAATGCAGGACGAATCAAGACGGCATCGTATGTACTTCTGTGCTCATGCGAGCTTTTGCTAATGACATTCGAAGTTTTCATTTTGGGGAGAACATGTTCGGGCTCACTTTTAGTCAACACGAGGCCGAATTCAAAGAGAAGACTCTTCCATCATTTGCAAACTTTCTTCAGACCTGCTACAGTGAGTAACGAAGCTTGGAGCTTGTTCATTACGCATAACTGACAACCACCTCAGGTCCGGAGCAATGCATAGATTGTGCCCTCAACTGTTCTCCGGGGTCCATTCCAACTAGTCCTCCATCTGCATCAACCCCGTTCAAAGCTCCTTCTCCCCCTGCATCTCTACCTGATGCCACCGTTCCCGAAGACTCTGCCCCACCAGCCTCCCCCCCCCTCGAAGCCGCTGTCCCCCGCAATGCAGCCAAAGCCAAGGCTGCCAAGGCTGCCAAGGCTGTCAAGGTCTCTAAGGTTTCTGCCAAATCAAAGTCGAAGGTCAGCAAGGCCACCGAAAAACCCAAAGCAACAGCCACCGAAGCTACAGTCACCTCTACCACCTCTGCCGTCGATGCAACTACTCACGAACAGGGAGCAACGGCCCCTGCTGTTCCCCCTATTGCCAACACATCTCTTGCATCCAGCCAGGGAGCTACTTGGTCACTGCCAAACGACCTAGGGCTGGGTCTCGACATGACATTCCCTCTGCTCCCCCCGACCTCAACTATTTGAACGACCCTGCCAACTTCCCCAATAATTTCCCCCTCGTCTCGAATGTCCCTATGTCAACCACCATCCCCAGCTCCTTCATCGTTCCACCATTCGGCAATTACATGTCACTATTGGATGAGCTTGGAGGCCCTCTGCCTGCCAACTCATTGGGCGCGACTGACCACACCAACCCACACCACCCGGCTGCCACCACCATGTACCCCACGGCGGCAGGCATGATGTCCCTTCCATATCCCCACGCAGTGCTACCCATTGCGCCCATCTTTCAAAACGTCGAAGCCACGCCAAACAGTGTGGCAAACACTGGAACCGCATCCACCGCCAACGGCCCAAACGTTAGAGCCGTATTCAACACCAATGACGTGCCAAACACCGGTGACAACATTGGAGCTGTATCGGCCACTAACGGCCCAAACACTGTTGAAAGCACTGAAGCCGTATTGAATGCTGACAATGTGTTGAGCGCTGGCGACAAAATCGAAATGGTGGTGAATGCAGGTGACAACCCTGGCGACACTGTCGCCATGCCCCAGCCGAATGCCCATGTCCCTCGTAAGCGCAGGCGTGACGAAGCCAACCCCAAGTTCATTGTCAAGGGCAAGCGTGTCCAAAGACAGCAGGTTCGAACAGAAATTGAGGCACTTACTGCTAAACCTGCGGCTGAAAAAGAGAACAAGTAAGAGCTTTTTGTCATTTCTTTCCCATATGTTGATGTAGTGTTGTAGGTCCTCTAAGCCAAAGGCTTAAGTAGTTGACTCACGCACTCCGTATACCAGCTGTATTAGTATTATCAGTATCTACGTGAATCTATAGACTGTTAATACATCACAGCGGTAAGCTGATACATCACAGCGGTGAGCTCATACATTGATATATTACACCAGATGGATATGAAGCTGAAGTTGATAATCAGGGAAGGCAAGTTTTCAATGCCCAAGTCCGAAGCGCCCAACCCAGAGTACGAGGGGATATGTCAAATTCTACCATTGATATGTCAAATTCTGCCGCCGTTTCAATATCATATCGCCTCTGAATATCCCCCTGACTATCATAGGGGTCTAACTGGCATTCGAAATATGTTTTTAATGTGATTCCGGAAAAATTAAATGGTGATTTATGCGGATAACATATGGCTGCTATGGAGGAAGTAGCTCAAGGTTGTCTATACATGTGGCTGACTGCATAAGAAGTCTGTACCTATACCTTGGGATGGACTCTACTGCTATTGGTGGGACATAGCATGACATATTCTAAAACATACTCTTTCCTGCACACAGCAGGGAGGCAGGGAATAATCATATTCTCAAGGAGCCCCATTTGTAGAAAGAACCATGCCTAGAAGAAGGTGAGGAAGTGAGGACACCACATGGCGAAAGCGCTGGAGATCCATCTACCATACCCATAGAGAGAGCCATGCATCTTCAGATTCAATAGCACTGTCCTGTCATCCAAAATGGGCGAGCGAGTGCGCCCAACGTACCCGACACACCGACACCAACACACTGACACATCGACGAGCAGAGGAGGAGGTATCACCTGACGTACATGTGCTATTGACAGGGTGATACATCATGGACCAGCGCAAGACCAGAGTGATATATCACGGTCACTATTACTCTAACCACTGGGGTTCATACATCACAGTCGTGTTCTCACTAGAGTATATTATATATGAGAATAGGCTCTATGCCTGTGACGACAGGTTGTCTTTCATCCCACTCCATCGCAGCACTGTGCTCTGTTGGCGGGATACGGATTTGTTTTGCATGTGATTGCTTCGTCTGGCGGGGTTGAGTTGAGTTGAGTTGTGAGGGACAGCGCAGGCGTCGAGCTAGTGGATGTAGCCGTTAGTGTCGAGCACCAAATATATTGCCTTTGATTTACCTTTGCAGCATCCCGTCCGCTGAGTTTGCCGGGCTCGTTAGCAACAGACAGTGTCGAGATGGGTCTGCGAGACATGGACAGCACGGTTTCACAGGCACAGAGGCATGCTGGGCTTGTCTAGAGACGACATGGCCTCTACCACGAATACACGCTACCTCTAGCAATGGGGCATGTGAGAGGGCAGCGGAGGACTCCACGAATCAGGAAACAAGCAGCAAGGTAAGCTCCTGCACTCTCCACGAAACAGGGATGACTTACCAACATGGTCTGACCCAGGATGGTCGCCACGGCGCCTCTTCTTCATCCCACACATCCCTGCGCCATTCTGAAGCATCCCCACCATCCAGGACTCACCCCCTCTCACACACGACTCCAGCATCACTAACACCCACTTCAGTCACCCATCCCAATCTCCTACGCCAACCCCATCCTATTACCCGATCCCTTAGTGTCCTACGCCATCCTACGACCTCATCGCAATACCCTCTGAACCGAGAGTTCAGGGCACTGAGTTCGTCCATGGCGGTGCTCGTGCTCATGCTCGCAATCAGTTTGGAACGACAATGATATCTGGCTAGACGGGTGGCTGATTGGATTGGGTAGCATGCATGAAATCACAGGAAAGCGACTGGCACGAAAGGATAAGCTCAAGGCTGCGAGGAGAGAGAGTCAGTGTGGATGGGAATGAACGTAAACGAGCTGACTTAGTCGTTCAGTTAGTTAGTTAGTTGTGAGTCGTTAGCTACGAATGGAAATCAATGTCGGCTGCGACGAGACTTCAATACAGAGTGTGAACTCACTGAAGCATATGCAATTTATAGAATTACTCACCTTTGTAGTGCTATTCCATTACTTTCGAACACTGAGAAGCTACGGTGGTGGAGAATGACAGCTCGGGCTACTGACAGGTTCTGTCAGCGCCTGAACCTCCGAATGAAACACATACAAACAAACAAGACTGGCGAAGAACAGTTACTCTACCATGGAGGCTATGTATTCTAACAATTGTGATTGTTACATTTGAGTATTTTACATACAATAGATGCTGTGTATAAAATATCTAAGGCCTAGTGTCAAGTTTGCCAGTGTGGAGACAACATTTGCATGCACACACGGCATTAGGAGTAAGTCACATGACTCCAATTGATCCGGGGATCAGAGTCTGAAGCGCGTCGTGTCGCATTGTCTATTTCTTCGCTTTTCACTCTCCCTCAATATGCCCGAGTACATTGAGCTCGTATCTTCGTGCAAGCTCGCACAACACTGGTTCAACAGTGTCAAAAACGACTCCGACCTCCTTCTCAGGGATATCCACATCGACATGTCCAAAGCCGAGCAAAGATCATCCAAAGCCCATGCACTTGCTAAGGATGGTCTTCCCTATCCCTTGGCCGCTGATTCCAAAGTAAAGTGTGGACCACGCTTTGCACAAGAGCCTGTCTACCCTCCTGTGAACTTGCCAATCGTTGATGCTACATTCTGCCTTACTGGAGTGACATTCAATCCACGGAACATGCTTCTCCAGTTTCACTCATCGAGCTCAGACACGTCTATTGCAGGAGAATGGTGGATGCAAGTGCGTGACTTCTCCATACTTTATAACATTCTTGGCCCTCAAACCATTATACAGGTCCAAATGCTCACCCATACTGTTGTTCAAGTATATGACTCGTCGCAATGGCGTGATAGTATATCCAAGGTCAACAAGAAGGTAATGCCCCCATACTATTATGATTGCTAACGGAGCTCTAATGGTCTCGACAGGACCGTGGCTTCAAGATTGGCATGGCCCTAGACTTTGGCGACTATGTCGTGGCCTTCTTGACCATCGACAATTTGTTCCGAGTAAGTCTGTTATTAATTGTTATATTACTTGAACTTGTATTGACAACACGTCTAGACGTTCTACTCACATACCAGAGAGACCCTCCCTGCTTCCCTACTTGACATATACTTCGATTTTGTTCCTGCTTTGAACATGATCATTGACTGGGTGGAGGACCGAGCGGACAGCGACCGTTCTGGTCCGGCTTCTGACATCATTCGGAAGGCCGCAGGAATTTTTGTTGGGATTGGAGTATATACCATATCTGAGGTTATGCATCGTGCAGGCCAGTATTTTGTGTATGCACATAGCATCGTACTAATGGATACTCTCCCAGGATTACTACCGCTGCTCACTGAGAGGGAACTATTTGATGATCCCTCTCGCTTTGCTCATTTCATAGAGTCATTCTACTGCCATGCTGCACGTGTGCACGCCGACGTCTGGTACACCTACGTCTCTCATTCACATGAACACTGACCAACACACTCTTAGGAGTCTCATTAAGCCTTTCCTGCAAGGCAAGTTCTTTATCTCAGTGCGAAACAAGGATCACCTTGCCTACATGAAGTGGCTTGCGGTACATGGCAAGGAGAATGCAGTCGTTCCAAAGTGTTTGCAAGCACAGTATCAGGATCTCATGTTATGTTTGTTATAAATATTGTATTGAAGATGGCTACTTATGGTGGGACCTTGAAGACATGGTTCTTGAGTGCCTGTGATCAGGCGATACCTTGTCAGCGCAATCCTGAGAGTGGGTTCTTTGACTTGGTAGAGCCCACATTTTTCCAGGTTGCTCTTGAGAAAGACCACAACCTCGGGCACCTTATTTTTGGAAAGGATATATGGGTTACTCAGGGAGGCAAGCTATGGTTTGACAACCCATTGACTGCTTACTTCAACCGTCGAGGTATGGTATCATCTCATCTCACTTAATTCCAAGTACTGACATGATTTAGGCATTGATGTAGCTTGCCCAAATTACCTTCATCCTTCGGTTGCTTTGTATCAACCTTTCTTCCTTCCCGTAGACTTGCTTCACAAATCCTGGCTGGAGACGACTCTCTACTACACCTCTGACAAACCTTTTTGGTGTGTGGTGCCGAACCTACCCTCAAATACATACCCCGCTGGGTTTTCTTCGTGAGTGTCTATGCTGTGAGTATCTTAAACAACACTCATCTAATATATAGCATGATACCGAAGAAGGGAAAAGGAAAAGGGAAGGAAAAAGCCAAGGAACCCCCTCAGGTCATGCCCGCTCCTTGAGAGGAGAAGAAGCAGCAGCTGTTCGATTACATCATCAACTACAGCATTGATTATGCCATTGGGCCACTGGACTACTGTGGAATCACACATGTCTGCCACAACCAGTGTGTATCTTCATTACTTTCTGGTATTTCTGTTCCTAACAATAATACAGAATCATCCTTTGCCATAATGATCCCCAGGTCAGCAGATACATTTGTGACCGTCTTGAGCAAGGTATTCGTTGACATCAGCATCTGCAGCCAGGGAAGCAAAAGGTCGAAACCCAAAGGCCTTTAAACGCAAGAGAGCTGAAGATGAGTCGGACAAGAACAAGAATGGTGACAATAACGATGACTCTGCATTAGGGAAGGTGAAGCGTCGGCAGACCTCTGTGGACAAGTGGCTGGTCCTTGGTTCGCTGCTACAGGACCAGGAGTTGGGCAGGTGTCGCCGATCAGCAGTCAAGTCTGAGCAGGAGATTGAGGGGTGCCTGTTCGCTAATGCTGAAGTAGTTTCTGACAAGATGGCTGTAGATAATTAGATAAATTTATTTCATTAAGGAATTGATACTTTAGTATGTAATTTAAGTATATATACACTGCTTGTGGTGATGCAAATACAATGTTGCAAAGTTCCAATTTTAAAGTTGCAAAAGTCAAAGTTTCAAAGTTGAATTTCCAAATTTAGAAGTCTCGTAGTTCAATTACAAAGTTGAATCGCAAAGTTGCAAAGTTCAATTTCAAAGTTACAAAGTTCAATTTCAAAAGTGGCAAAGTTGTGTGAGTTTCAAAGTCAAAGTAGCAAAGTTGCGGAAGTTTCAAAGTTGAAGTTGCGAAGTTGCGAAGTTCAATCGGAAATTTCCGAATTCAAGGACAAAGCATTTTTGTCCAGTGAGGCCCCTCATACTCTTCTCCATTGACCGCGTTGATTGGAGCGCAATCAATAACTCCCCATCTTGTCCATTACGTTCCGACACCTTCCGCTCTCTCAACAACCTCCACCTCAAATTTCCCTTGCCCGCATCTCAGGATCGCAACCGCAATTCATCCTCACAATCCAACCAAGACAACCTCACCATAACTATTTCCGCGCGTGAGATATCTTTCACAACTGGTACAGATTCTGTTTCGCTTGGGAGCGGCTTCACTCTTAGCAGCGAGCATCGCACTGTCAACATCAACACCATCATGGGTGATGCATTCTTGGCTCCCATCAGCGGCAGAACTAACGGTGGGAGGAATAATGTCAACAACTCATGTGCGTACTCAATAATCCGTAGTCGTAGTACATCCTTCTCATTCTATACTTGTAGGTGTGGGCCAATGCTGTGCATGGCAGTTACGGGTCCTCTCCTAGGTCTCAAATTACTTCCTTCCTGGTATTAACTAAAGAATAAATAAAGTTGTGAATCACGCTTTTGAAACATATGTATATGTTGTATCAATATCAACATTTTCTAGTCGTCAGACAGAATGCAGTAGACTGTGTATATGGACATTGGGAGATCGGACATAGATTGCTGATATTGCCACCATAGATCTGCATTCTGAAAGACTGCTGGTTGCAACAGTGCCCTCATACTCCATAACACCATCATTGGAAGTACCATCATAAACCCATATTTTCCCTTTTGCATCAACATACCTGCCTGTGAAATGTGATCTACCAAAGTATATAACAGCCTTTAAGATGTAGGCAATATCTATACCTGCTATGTTTACTTTTATCTGTTGGTCTATCTGCATTCCTTCTGAATTAAAGTCAAATGCTAAGAAGTAAGGAGGATATGTGTAATGATTCTTCACATACACTGTATCAGAGCAACGGAGACAGAGGTGCCTGGATTTTATGCCTTTGCCTGATACCCATTCTTGTACTGATGCATAACAATCAATACCTGCAGAGACCATATAGCTAGTATTTAAGGAGCCTTCCCTTGACCTCCAGTGGCCATTCACACATTCATATGAGGTTGTGCTGGTGGAACTGTCACCTTCCATAAGCACTTCAAGCAAAGAGGAGACAGACGTGTATAAACCATAGGTGAACTCAGATGGTCTTTGATCATGTAGATAGCTATGAACATACTCTCTCAACCCCACAAGTTTATCTTGGTCATAGTTGACATATACAAAGGTCTTAATACAGACTTTGAACAATGAATTTTTCATCTCTGGAAACTCAGTTTCAGGCTGACAGTCCAACCACACATTATACAGAAGGGATATCACAGTGTCATAGGCACAGCTGTTGTCACTCCAAGCACATCCAACAGGGATGAGCTGGTCAATGGTTGGGTGATATTCAGTCAATCCTTTCACAGGTACTGCTAGTCTTCTCCATTTGGGAACAGATGGCTCTTTCAAGAACATGTCAGGCTGCACAATTCTTTTGTTTGCATTAGACAAGACCTTGTTATTGGTTTGGAATGTGACACTAACAGCTGTTTTAGATTTGACATCAGAATTCTTGGCTGGAAACCTCGCAGTATCAGTAACAGATGTCATACTAGTAAAACCACTCTGTCACTGTTCAGTTTTCTTTTTCATGGACTGAACATAATCAGCTGTTAAAAATCTAGCAGCTTGCTGGGTGGGGATGACACCCCACTCCTGATCAATGAAATCAGGGTCAATGTAAGGTTGCTTCTTGTTCCAACGAATGGCTGCATGGACATTCTGAGGTACATAGCAATCAGACAATGTTTCGTGAATGTCTTCAATGGTCGCAACATTGTCAATCATCTTCACAAGCGTTGAATGCCGCAAGGAGCTAGGATCGCCTTTGATGGAGCTCTCTGCCTCATCAGTAACAGTGAATTGGCGTGCACCTGGGTGGGGAGTGTCGTCGAACAATTGATCGATCTCATCCTTGTCAGGGGAGGTGGGAGAGTCGAGGACATTGTTCATGGCGTCCATGGATACATCAGCGTCGTATTGGTAATCTTCCTCATCCTCTAGGGGACGACACCTGAGCACGGAGGTAGCGGCCAGTCAAAACACTGTTGCGCCACAGGACAGACAACACACCTTTTCGTAGGGTTTGAGGAGGGCAATGAGGTCACTTCTAGAGATGAAAACACAGGTTTCTTTATGCCTCTCGCTCTCGGAGGGGGAGGGGATGGAGAGAAATATCTAGTAATGATTTGGTCATCAAACATGAAGGCGGAACAAGGGGCGCAGGACGCACTTTCGTTTGCCTGCCTTTTGCAACGGCGAGAGCACAACCGCGTTCTGCAGAACTTCGACATCTGACTTGTCTCCTGCAACAGGCAGCGGATCGTGATGTACTGGCGCGCACTTTTGTTTGAGCACCTTCTGGGAAGGAGGCACTACGACTGCCTCCTCCACAATCTCCACGTCGGACTCGTTGCCTGCGATATGACTGTCATTCTGGAAAGCCGAGACATCACCCTCAACTGTGGAGCCAAAAGACAGCCTGCGAGACACTGAGGGGGTAACAGAGGCACTACAGAACCATGAGCAGGGAGCCATGCAAAGTGATAGATGATGCACACATCTGATCTGCACAGCCGGAGCATCATCACTTGGGACAACCTTCTTCATGGGTGATATGTGTTTCATCCTGGGGGTAGGAGGGATTGACACGCTGCTTGTCAAGGTGGGTCAGATACGCAGAGCCTAGAAGAACAAAGGGCAGGACTCACACTGGCGAACTGGGCGGAGTTTTGTCGGCAGCCTCAGCTACCTTCTTGGGAGTGGGCTTGTGCTGGCGAACACTAGTACACGAACTGTGAACATGTAGGGGGCGGTGAGTGACGAGATGCGGACATGGAGATTAAGAGACAGACCTGTTGGTGGCGGCACGAGGCATGGTTTCAGAGGACAGAGTGAGATTTGCGAAGATAGAGCTGTAGGAGTAGCTTGGGTGGCTGTTAGTTAAGAGCTTGAAGCGACAGCCTTTATACAGGCTCACCGCAGCAGGAGACCGTGCTGTCTCCTCAAAAGTTCCAAAGTCCAAACATCCAGAGAGTGTAGTGCAAACACGGAGGACCGAGGAGACCAACGGGCATGGGAATCACAAACAACAGTGGAGAAACTAGGATGGAAGGAAGACGCTGGCAACAAATTCGCAGAGAAAAAGCAAAAAAAAGGAGACAACCACTCTAAGGTTGTACTAAATGGCATTGGTCCGCACAAGGGGGAGAAGCAGAGTAAAACAACGGGGTTGTATCAAGCGAATCGCGAGAAGAATCATCCAACGGTACATGCGCACTGAAAACTGGAGGGTGAGACAAGTCAAGAAAGACATGAAGGAAGCGGACAACAACAAGCACAATGGGTAGCACTGAACCAATGCAAACCTCAGTGCTTGGCACGCAAGTGACATAGAAGAAGAAGATGCTTTGATGATCAAAGAAGAGTTGGCCCAGTGGATAGAAAGGAAGGCGAGAACGAGGCCAATGTCTAGTAGAGTTGGCAAGTTAGTAGGTTTGGCAGAAGGCGCGCACCACAACGGCGCACCACATTCCCTTTACTTTCTCAGGGTACACGTGTGAGGAACAACTCACCACTTCGACTTGCGCAACCAGTTGGCCACCTCAGCCGCATCTATAAAAGCGAGAGGGATCCCTCTACAATGGTAGTATCATCAGCATGGACAAGTTCTACAGCAAAATCGAGGCCGGTGAGCAAACATCTACATCCATCCGCCATTGGGAAGCTAATCACCCATCAGTGATGTATCTCAATGACATTTTCAAGGAGCGCAACACGAACCCGAACAGCCCACAGATGTATGGCATGACTCCAGTGAGTCAATCACCTTTTCCCTCTCTCAAGATCAACGGTTTATTTTAATTTGCATTCTAACTGTATTTGCAGGAAGCGGTGGACGGATTCAAGCTGAGTATTGCAAAAGAAGACTCAGACGCCGCATCAAAATTAGTCAAGCAAGACGAGGAAACTCAAGAACTGGAAGAGGCAACTGTTGCCATCCAAGGTATACTCTGCAAGGCAACGCTCCCGCCGTTCGACTTAAAAATCCGGTGAGTAAAGTTTTAAACACCAGCAAGGTGTCACTAACTGAGAGATGCTCAGTCGTTCCGAACGCTCAACCCGACTACAGCACATCCGACAAAGCATTACACTAACAGGGTTGGGATCGAAAGGATTCAATAAACTCCTTGACAACTGTCGCCACACCTACACCATGTTCAGCAGGTACACACCCAAAGCTAAACTCGTCCCTGTGCCGGAATTCATCGGAAATGTCGAAATAACAAATGACAGCAGGAGCTCTCTCGCCCATTCAACGATCATAGCCAGCAACAGGTTTTTTACCCCCGCAAAACAAGCAGACAGATTGGATACTATAGCAATTAGCTCGGAGGTGGATCCCCGTGGCGTCCTCACCAAGGTAGATGGGAGCAGATGGATCCACACCGAGGACAATGAGGTTGCGTATTATATCCTATCGGAGGACAGCAGGTGAGTAGACATATCCAATTCGCGCGCCTATCTGCTCAGCGATCAATAGCTGTGTGCCAACTTTGCTGATAGTGTTCCAGATCGGAGACATAGTCGAGGCCCAGGTCTCAATGCTTTGCATGCCCCACAAGGGCGAATACACCGTCAAGTTATTATTGAGGAGCCTCCTGCTCCTAAGTGGACATTTTACTACAGTGAGCCAATGACCTGACACGCAAAGCTGTCTGACAAATACCTGATTCAGGAAGCAACCACTGCTCGGACCCTCATGATCAAGGACGTCGCAGCAAAGCCGCCGCCTCGCAAGCTGAAACGGCAAAACGTCTACACCACCGACTTGTGCACTCGAAAGACAGCTAGCGTGTCTAAAGGTCGCATCGACGCAGTAAACGATTTCGACGGTCTGCTGGAACCTACAGAGGAGCAAGCGAACAAGGACCTCATGGATGACATGTTCGAGGACTCGGCAGAGCCCGCAATAGATAACGACACACACGAAGGAGCGCAAGACACGCTCATTGATGCTTAAGGTCGAAGTGGTCGTGTGGAAGCTTACGGTAGACAGCTTTGTATTCACATAGAGGGGGATGTTACATGAATACAAGGATTACGACATGAAAACGATGGAGATTTTTATTCATGCAGGGTTACACAAGAATGCACGAATGTGACGAATAAAATACGGAACCAACAGCTGCAAGCAGCAAAGGAGCCGGCCAAACGGCTAGGTGTGCAAGAACGATCAAATGTTTTCTAGAGTTGAACACTAACGGTTAATGGCAGCGTGGGGAGCAGTAAGCGAGCACTTACCCAATGCGATGCCCAAGATAGTGTATCGAACAGGAACGGATGCAGACACGCACTCTAAATAGAACTACCGGACGAGATTAGCAAACATCAGAGAAAGGGAACAGGGAGAAGAACACATGAGAACCAGGACACAAGTCTGAGCAATGAAGGCACAAGAATGGGGAGAGTCGAGGGAGTTGGGGTACCATCCAATGTAGTATTCAACGTGACGATGGAGTGTCTCGTCGTAAAGGTCGCTAGATACAAAGATGAGCCAATAGAAAGGGCGAGAGAAAAGGGTACACACTAGATGTAGTTGTTAGTATAGGCATCCACGAGAACCATAGCCACAGTGTACTGGACTGCGCGCAAGCTTTCATAATCAAGAAAAGCAACAGGGAAGATAAAACGAGCAGAAGGTGACGACATGCCGCGAAAGGTGGTAGGCGATGGACAAGACTCGGGGTATGCAAAGAAGAGTGCTGGGGGAGTTGAGAGGCGACCATCGGAACCTTTATACAGTACAAATGCCACAGCGAAAGAAAAGAGTAGAGGGTGGCGGGAAGTGAGGGGGACGACAGCCGCGTGGAGGAGGGGAACGAGGAGAAGGGAAAAGGAAGATGAAGAAGGCGGGCAACAAGAGGAAGCCACCAAGATAGAAAGGTTGAAGGTTGGGTGACACCAAGGGCGAATTGTATTGACACCCAGATGAGATCGCCGATGTAGTGGCCAATACAAACACTAATCTTATTGAAGCTTCGCCACCGGTAACGAGCTCCGGCTATCGGCTACTTCGATAGCCTGCATCTTTTGCAAGCGCCCATACAGCCACAAGTGTGTAAAACGGTTCCCTTCATTACATTTCATTCCATTTCAGGACCCGTAATCTAGTCTCTATGAGAACGGATGAAGGAGCGAGCATGCTGAATGACTTTACATCTATACATGCTCTGGCCAACAGCTCGTTGGCGAACAGTCCCCTCGGAACCAGCACCACCAATCTACGAAGTGACCAATCAATGATTGGTACGAAACCAGCGCGAAAAACTATATCCACATACGCCCGAAGGTTCGCAACTGTGATTTGATTCGGGCCCTCTCGTGCCACATAAATGCATAGCTAGTAACACTACACCCGTGCAATACATATATACTACAGATTGACGGTATCTATTTATGTAACACACTCCGGATTTCTTTGGATATTTATCATGACTTAACTCAGTAAAAGTACGTTGTGTGTCCTTACATTCCATCCTGCGGTTCCTAGTTTATATGCCTTTCAGCATTATATGCGTCGCAGAAAAATGCGCTATGGTTATCATGTCTATTGGGCTACAAACACTGCTTGACCATTCTTCGAGCTGCAGAAGCGTAGTATGACATCCTGTGGTTGATTTCATGGTTGATCTCAACACAAGGTGAACCCTCGGGCATCGAAAGATGTGTATCTCAGCGAGTTAGCGACAACAGGGGCACGGAAGGCGGTAGGTGAGATCGAAGGTGCGTTGGGAATTCGACCGCATGCAAGGCCTTGAGTCAATGAGTCCATGGGCGGTGGCAGCTTACAAGCGAATTAAATGTTTGGACTGAGGCACCAAATGCTCCCCCACTTGGACGGATGTAACGTAGTTGGGTGTAGCTGTAGTTGCTCGCTATGATGTTGCCGCAGTGTGAGTGATGCCGGAGGGAACAATGGAGAGTGAAGCTCCATGTGTGTGGGAATAAAGCATGGTTGCTGTCGGGAAGTTGATATAGACTCAGCCAGCAGAGGATACCAGAGTCGTTGCACCGGGAACCGGGGGATTTAGTCATCAGACTCCTGGAATTGGTACCCGTATGCACGGCTTGACACGACACTTGGGGAATAGTGGAGTAACGAGGTCGTCGTCACATGTACAAGTGTCGTAAACAATACGCCTGAGGTTTCGCGGAGGCCTCCTGAATGTGGTGCGTATTATTTGGTACGCCCGAGCTATATATTGACCCGCTCCTATGGTCTGAGTCCGAACGTTGTGATGTAGTAGGAGAGCGTAGCTGCTCGGCGACGTGGACTCTTGGGGTGTATCCAATGGTTGTTGAGCCTTAACTGACGCGATTTAGGACGTGCAGAACAAGGAGTCACATCTGCGAGCAACCGTGAACGGTTGCTCTATAGGCGTAGAGTTATAGCAAGCATCGGGACGAAGGCCGTGGAGGCACTGAGAGGTGATGGTGGAAGCAGGTTGAGTGGCTGACTTGAGGAAATGGCTGACTATGACGACGAAGCGTGGAAGAGATGAATTTCAAGAATGGGGTGTCCAGCGGCAGAAGATACAGCAATGACCTGGATGTGTGTTTTTATCAGTATATCAGTAGCAGGAGAGAGGAACAAAAGAAATACGTAGAGAAGAAGAGATGGTTTAACGAAATTATGCCCAAGGAAAGTAGGGAGGGCATGTGGAGGCAGTCAGAAAGAAAGAGAATGGGAGACGAATGGGGATATGAAATGAGGCGGCAGACGGATACACACCTCAGTAGATAAATCGACGGCTTTCGGACCGTTCGCTGCCCTCTTGACGTTCAACCATGTGAGCTGCAGACACCGTATCCCATGTTTGACAGGCAACGCGACTCTGAGTACAAATCGGACAAATGGCGGATATCTGAGCCCCGAACGCCATCGTAACGGTGCACCGTGCTTTGCTTCTAAAGTATGGTGTCTGGTCATCTCCATGCTGCGTAGGAAGTCCGCTTGTTCGGTTGAGATCGGCGTGCATGGTCTTGTAGCTAAACATGAACGGGACCCGCTGAGACGCATTATGATCTGCGAGCACTGTGGGTCCAGAAGCGCACGAGCGAAACAGCACAGGAGAGGAGTGAGAACTGGGCGACATCAACATCAGACAGCGCAATGGACCAATATGACCAACCATACGTACCTCGCTCTCTACCATAGGACGGCCTACCAGACACTCATATACACAGTGTCTGGATTGCCTCGGGTACCCGATAGCTAGAGATTTTTGCTGTACATATCCGAGGCGAAAAGCGTTGGCTAGCGCGTACATGAGAGCATGAGCGGCGTCGGTGGTGGCGTCGACATGGAGTCTCTGTACGCCCACCGTGTCCGGGAGTTTCGTGAGCAGCGGTATCCCGAATCCTCCTCTCCCCCTCACTCCCGTGGTCTCATATACACCTAGTAGCACCGCCGTCATTCTCTGTACAGTTTGTCCATCAAGTAATGACGAGTAAAGTAACACATGACGGAATTGACAATTATAGTGCGCTATGAATTGTAAATACCGAGTGAGTCCAAGTACGAGGAGGGCAGTGTCTATTCGAATAATCACACAATGGTGGCTATGGACGGAATACAAGTCAAAAGCGGTGCAGTAATGAGATGATGAATCAAGAAGTAAACGGACAGGCGGCAGGAGACCGGACCTTGAAATCAAAAAATATCGGAACTGTTTCGTACGCCGCATCCCGAGTCCCGGCATCATCTACCTCATGCGCTCTCTTCTACTTCCCCTCCCACCCCCTCCTTTTCCGCTTGCTGATTCGGGGACGAACAGATAGACGCCGAGTGTTCTCCCAAGGAGGCGTGGACAGAGCCGCTGAGCAGAGGGGCATGAGGAGTCGGGCATTTCCGCACTCCTTCATGCCTGTCCCATACTTGCGTACTAGTCCCTCTATGCGCTCCCGTATCACCAGTTGCTGTCTCAGAATGTCCTGCGATGGCTAGCATTGGGATTTTCGAGTCGAGTGGCGTATAGTTGTAGCACGGATCACAGGTATAGGGGCCTGAGTCGGAGGCGGGGCGGGGGAACTCGAGAGGCAAAGCAGAGAGATGATGTAGGATGTACAAAGCCTGCTGAAGTGTCTGGCGAGCAGCTGGAGGCGCTATGGTAGGGTGTGAGGGTGAAGATGACGGAGGTGCGTCTTCAGCGTCATCTTTTCTTCTCTCACACAACGTGGCGCAAAGTGCAGTAACTTCGTCACTCTTGCCGCTCGTCCTTAGAGAGGAGCACAATGGTAGCACTGGTATAGAGAGCGAGCGGGAGATGTGAGCGGCAGCGCAAGGGGAGAGACGTGTGGTCGACTGGGTGGAGGTGGTGGCACGGTGACTTCGGTAAGTGGATGGTGAGTCCGTGATGTTCTTCTTCCCCATCAAGACGCAGTGCAACGCGTACCCGCTACTGCGACGCAGAGCTGTAGAGTTGATTGTGCCCCCGCAGATAAGCCGGATACGAGCTCCTGTGACTCGTGTAGCTGAAGCGCGGGAGGTATCCGCTCAGATGCTCGACATCTCAAGGTCCCCCACCTCCTGCCTATACCCTCCCTTTCTCCGTCGCAAAACCCAGGTTCCAGCGCTGCAACCGTTGGAAACACGTCTTCCACTGTTCTCCCATCCAATCAGTCGAAAGCCTGCGGGAAAAGGGCGAACTCGTAACTCGATAGGATCTTGATCCGTTTGTGATCTGATAGGATGTAGGTATACGCCGGCGGACAGGACATCGAAAGTGTTGAGCCAGGTGGGCGTTGAACGGGGCGTTGGTGAGTTCCATAGAGGTGTTGAGGAAGGTGATGACTGAAGATATTGAGGATGAACCGACGCCGAACGGTGCGTGAATATCTGCAAGTCATCGACTTGTGGAAGTTGGCAGTGTTGTCCCGGAGTAAGACCAGCAATACGCTTGTGACGCGCTCGCTCGTACCGCTTGGGACCGTAAGTTTCCTGAAAGAACTTTGACTTTAACGTGAGGTGCAAACAAGAGCTGGGATGACGAACTCATTCTATGCCTCCTTTATTCCTGCCTCTATTTCGAACGGATCTTGGGCACATCGAGCCAGCGAATGTGGCACATAGTCGCCAGCTGTGCTGTAGAGGCAAAGTTAGTTAGGATGAAGCGGGGATATCAGCAGAAGGACGCATCATTTTTTACCCAATGACCGGACGTCGGTGCGTTCTCGTTCTCGTGTGCGGCGCTTTCTGGCTCAAGCGCCGAGGGGCAGAATATACGTCGAAATCCCGAAGAGGCTGGGCGAAACTCATGTATATGTTTCGCAGACGTCGACTCTGACCCAGAGCAGGTTCCAAGGTTCGGGTGTCGGTCCGAGAGTGTGACCATGACCGTGACAATTCAAACGTTCACGACCCAGCGACGAAGACTGACTTGTGCATGTGAGTACTCGAGTACTTGAGTTCCCGCTGATATATTCAACGATCTAACAGCGTCCTCTGAGCTACTAAGTTGTGGGACTGGGGCATTTAGGCATCTGGGTTGAGTTCTTTGTTGCGTCGTCAATCGGGACATTGCAAGCCCGGCGCGCCTCAGATTGAACCAGGTATTCGTGCCAAGGTGCTCCATATGGTGTGGAACAACGTTTCGTGGTGGAAAGCAGGTTAAGTTAGTTGGTCGCTTTGTGCACTTTCTCTTCGCTGTCATGAAGAGTGCTTGCTGACACATATGATGTAGGAGACCTGCATGGCGCATGATAGTGCGAAGGACGCGTGCGGGCTTTAGTTACCATGCATGACGACCACGATCTCGACGCGCCTTTGCAGCGGCTGGGCCGCATATCGTGCACATAGCTGAGCGCGGTGTGCTGGAGAATGTCGGATCGGAAAGACATCGTTGGGGTACGGAAGCTCGAACTCACGCACACCCTACGGCTCAGCGCTCGCGGCGGGATTCCAGCGACGCGCTTTCAATCGCTCGTTGTCGATCGCCGCTCACCCAGATTCCCTTACGCGCAACGGAAGGCAGAACGAGAAACGGAAAACGAGGAAGCGACAGAGGAGGGTGAATCGCATCTAGAGACTTTTCTTTGCGCTTCTTCTCCGTGAGTTCCTTCCTCCGCCCCTCCCCCGCTAGCAGCACACTGATCATCGCTGCCCCAGATTGCTGTATCACTGCCTCCTACCCCAGGACACGTCGTTATCGATCTCCTGACTTCCTACCCGCTGCCTGTCGTGGATATCTACCACCGCCACCACCAACACTTGCTTCGCCTCTCTTGAAGTATGCGATAATTACGGTGATTCCGTCTCACCGTCAGTTTGCGACGGCTGCATAACCAAGCACACTCATCTCTCCTACTCCTTGTCCTCAATTCGTGGCCCCCGCCCAAGATCCTGGCGTCTCACCGCCTCAATCGTTTGCGTGGTTCGACGGTTGTCTCTTCTACGGTTGTCTCTCCGACGGTTGTCTCTCCGACGGTTGTCTCTCCGACGGTTGTCTCTTCGACGGTTGTCTCTTCGATGGTCGTCTCTTCGACGGTTGTCTCTTCGACTCAGCAATGGCGATGACCACACCTCCCCCGTCGTTCCGCGGCGGCGTTCCTTCGCCACTCAACGACTCTCCACTCCCGCTGTCCATGCATCCTCCCGACTCAATCGTTCACGTGGATCGCGGGAAATACAGTATCATCGCACGTCTCCTCGAATCAGCAATTACTCGAACTCCTCATTGACTCGACAGACCACAATTAAGACCACGATGCCCTATAAAACACATACCTCTCTGTCCCACAGCCCCTCGTAGCCTCTCGTAGTGCCGTGGAGCTATATATTTCTGGAACTTTCGGTACACGCTTTTTCGTTACCCCAATACGCACTGACCCTGCTTTCTATGCAGCGTTTCCATCATTTGCACTGAATTGAAATATGTATAGGATTATGGATATCACAGCATACGCCACCCCTCTCTAGCAAGCCGGGTTCGCACCATGTCGGGTAAACACTGCAATTGGCTTGCAGACTTTTACATATAACAACCACTGCACAGCACTGCCCCCTTAGGTGATTTCCTTCACTCACCACGTCCTTCACGCACACATCCTCACGCCCGCGCCCACCTGTTGCCCGCCCGCGATGTCTGGCCTCCCCGACCGCGTCACGCCCATGCCCCAGTCGATGTACGAGGAGATTTTTGGTGCGCACCGCAATTCGCTTGAACTACGGTACACGGATGATCATTAAGGCTGTTACATGCCACTGGGCTCTCAGGAAGCTCGCTGGTTGCGTCCCAGGTGATGCTCGTGCTGTACGGGATCGCAAGTTTGCAGGTGCGTGATCGTTGCAAAGTGAAACCAGATTCCCTTGCGTTGACGCTCTCGCTGCACAGGCATATATGTACTACATCACCTACCCCCGGGACTCGCTGCCCATGAAAGCTCTGGTATGCGCCCCTACTCGAGGATGTCCTAAATTTATATGAATTTGATATGTGTGGTCGATAGGTCGGTGGGATCTGGTGAGTCCCATCCCCCTTCGTGACCCGGCACATCCTCACCTTGGCACTGTCACGGTCAGGGGGCTCGCAACTCTCCATGCAGGTCTCCGTACGCCCATCTCCCGTTTGTCCCTCCTCTAGCACTAAAATGTGTACAGTTGTGCACACCGTCTACCACTACTCCGTGAGCACCACCCACTCTCCGATTGACGTCGAAGCTGCAATTTCCACTGCGTACGTCATAGGTGAAAAGCTACACGCAGCCGATGATCCTGCCCGACGGTGAATGGTGGGTACTCGTGCAGCTACCTCGACGGTGCGGCTAATGTGGCACAGGTCTTGCTATGTGCGTACTACGTAGTCCTCTCCCCGGCCAGCTGGGTCTCTTAATCTGGAATGCACGGGGTTAGACTGCAGTGACAATCGGGGTAAGTCCCCTGCCGTCGAGTTTCCCCAGTTTCGTCTCAGTTTCGGTGGGCTAGATTGTCATATGCTTCATCATCCAAACGTATGTCTACAAGCTACCACCCCGGCCTCGCTGACGCTGACGCCTCGCCGCAGCTACTTCACGCGTATGATATTCCTCAGTACGCCCCCTCCCCTTTTCATACGTATCTCGCTATGGCTTAACGTCCCCCATTTTCGACGGATAGTGACGAGCGGCCGATGGCGTGTCATACTCACGGCAGTGTTAATGCTGCTGCTTGTTGCTCAGTTAGGTACGTGCACGTATGTGTGTGCATCCCCAGACTGCTCTGACATCCGTGACGGACTGCGTAGGATTCGGTTTATGTACGTCAACACCCTTTCTCCGTCTGTCGTCTGTTGGATTACTAAACAACACATCCCACGCATCAATCAGACTTCAGCTACAGTTTGTGCGTCGTCGCCCTGCCCCCCACGTTGCGTGCCTCTAATTCGCGATTCACCGCGCAGGTTCCATCTGTGGGAATTCCTGAAGCTCCACGAATGCGTCGTACGTGGGCATAGGGTGCACGATGGGTTTGCTAACGCAGGGCACAGTATACTGCGATGGTCCCGCTCTTCGTGATCCGTGTCATCTCCGACGGGACAGTCTCGGCGACGCTCTGCATCATCCTCTACGACGCGCGAGGCTTCACTGGGTGCGTGCACATATCGTACCGTCCTGTCTCTTTCGGTCCTTACCTCACCTTCCAGGTCCATGCGACTGATCAAGACACTCATCATATACTCGATTAATAGATTCCTGCTCACGACGTGAGTTCCTTGCGCGATCTTTTGGCATGGATATCGTGACCTTCGTTGCAACAGCCTGTTAGTTGTCGCCCAAACGGTAATTGTACGTGCCTGCGATCCCATCCCTTCTACGAGCTGCATTCTGATCATGCTGTATCCAGCTTATCTCGAAGCCCGAGAGCATCTGGGCCATGGTGATCGAGTACATCACCGCGCAGCGTAAGTCTCGCCCGGAGTCCGCATCCCTAACTGACGATGCCGCGTGTTGCGTGTTGGGTGTTGCTTGCAGTCTACGTCAACAGCTTCTTCGCGACGCTCAACTCCCGCAATCGGCTGCGGCACATCCGCGGGCAGGACTCCTCAGGGTATATCAGCTCAGCGAGCCCCCCGCGCATCAGCGCCGTCAGCGCACCCCGGTTCAGGCGCGAGAGTTGGGTGGAGTCGCAGCGCGGGCACGATGTTAAGTTCTCCACCGAGAATGTTGCGGGGATCAAGATCAGGACGGAGACGCTGGCGTTGTCGGACTTCAGTGTCGATCAGAAGATGGCGGTCAGTCACCACTACGCCCCCTAAGACACGCTGCCCCATCAGCAGTTTGTATTCGAAATCTGTCAGAAGTGTTAGATAGAATGGAAGGAAGGAAGAATGAGTTTTTATGCTGTTATATGGATTGTTTTCCTTGTTCATTTTTCGCTCGCTATCATCACTCGTTAGATCTTGTTGGACGCATACATAAATAGTGGATACGAAGGAGTTGACATTTACACTTCTCCACTCAAGTAGGACCTTCACGGAAACTCTGCTCACCCGTCTCGACCTAGATTTCCTCAAAGGGGAGGCGTAGCCATACGGGATCGAGCACCGCCTGGTACGCCGCGTCCCGGGCGTTGCTCGAGTACGCCCAGGACGGGCACACCAGAGGGGATAGGAGATACACGTGATTCCCTTGAACACGGTGATCTCTACCGTTTTCTTATCTCCACCGCCTGCACATAACACTAGCTATCCTAGAACGACTCTTGGAGATGCCATCAATAAACGATATTAAATGTGTTCTTAACAGGTGCTACATCTGGCATCGGCCGAGCCCTGGCTCATGCGATCAGCGACCTTCCCAGTAAGCCTCGCGTTATTGCTACAGGACGACGCCAAGATCGTCTCGATGAACTCCGCCCAAAGATGGAGACGATTCAGATAGATTTCGACACTGACAAAGAGACGATAAAGAAGTTTGTTGACGATACGATCGCCAAGTATCCCGATGTGAGTTCTTGCGCCGATAAAGTCGAGACGGAAACCTACAGACCTTGCTCACGGGAGATCTTTGGCCGGTAGCTGGACACTATTGTCCTCTCTGCGGGTGTCCAGTACGAAACCTGGTTCGATAAATCGCAGACTATCGATCTTGACAGTGCGTTAAACATCTCGGGTGGTCGATACGCCGGTGCACTGATGATATGTCGCAGAACTCTTGAGCGAGCTCAACATCAATTACACATCTATCTTGACGACCATCACGTACTTCCTACCACACCTCTTAAAGCTTGGCGTACGTGATCTGGAACCGCGATATAGAACTATTGCTGTTGTCTGACCACTCCGCATTTAGCCACCGGTACGGCCTCAGGCAGCGGGACCATCCTCTCTGTCCCTGCGACGTCAGCGTTGGGTATGACGGTCTCTTCTCCAACGGCCTCCTCACGTCCAGGCGCTTCAGGCGCCTCAAGCGTAGGCGGGACGGGGAGCGGGACGAATACGGCGGAGCAGGGGGGCGCTACGAACTTTAACGGTAATGGTGCTGCGTCCATTGGGATGGGGTCGTGGGTGCTGAGTGCTGCGGTTGTGGGCTTGGGGTGGGCCGTTGGGGGGCATTAGGCGGTTGAGTCACCGTTTGCCGAGTTGAATAGGGGACGCGATTTCTCGGTACGGGGAGTAAGGACTAGGCGGTGCTGTCGAATAGACGGTGTGGTTGCTGATCGTGATCGTGCCATGGACCTTCCTGGGTTTTACATGAACATGGTCTTCGTAGTACCTGGGTAGGGCACTCGGGATGCCCCTTCGCAATTACATTATTTCATTCCGATTAGTGATTCTTGGCACGGACACTTTTCTATACGATCGGACTATGGGACTAACTTTTTGTACAGGCGTAGTGTTGCACAATTTCTTGTTATCACAAACATGTCATGCTGAGTGTCACATCCAACACCCGCCGCCATTATACCGTACTCAAACTATGCCTGCAGCACAGTAAACTACACCCGAATCAACGGGCACGTCATACGGTTTCTCGTTTCATATCCTCTCGAGATTCCTATATTCTGGACACTGTCAGCGCTATAATCGTTACGAGCGGTCAGCACTTGTCGCTATTCTACTCGATGTAGCATAACATACCGCGAGTCGTCACATTACGATCTATGATCTGCGAGCCCATGTCATCATCCTCGTCCTCCTTTTCCGTACGCCAATTCCTTCACTCTCCAGCCACCGTCGGAATTATAATCAGATATCAGATCACGGAACCCCTCCCATTTGCTGTTCTTTAGCCCAAGATGCGAAGGGCAATTCCACGTCGGCACGCAAGCTGGAGGGCGTGAGAGCACCGCTGGTCGGGCTGCTCTTCGAAATCTGGTTGGTGTTGTTGTCGTGATCAGAAGGGGCCGAAGATGATTCAGGGGCCTGCGTGACGATGAAGCGGACATCGGTGTACAAGGCTCGCTCGGCGTAGGGGTTGAGTAGGTGTGTCATCGATGTGACCGATGATGAGCTTCAGAAGGAAGTCGAAGTGCCTCGAGGCTCGCTCGAGATATTCCACCGAACACCACGTATCAGTTCTCTTGAATTAGGCTTACACTCAAGCACCTACCACGAATGGAACATCAAGAGATGTTGGCGAGAGGAGGTTAACGGAGTACATCGCAAGTGGTTTTCCTACGTCTAGCTGCTGTTGCCGATATTATCTATCAGCTGCACGTCTCATCCGCATGCCGGCGAAGAAGTCGCGCAAAGGATTGCAGGAACTCTTGGATTGCAGGAACTCTTGGCGAGTTGTGCGGAGGTTTGTATCTCTAAACAGTTTGATGGACTCGGATGCTTTGAGTAGCGCCAAACGAACTCACCGACATTGCAGGACTAATACCGTAGACGTGCACCTCTCTTGCGTCCTTCCGGCAAACAGTGAATGGCGGTGGCTACGTTGTAGAAGAAAGACGGTCGTCAGAAAAACCTTCGGTCAGCAGGTTTTGGCGCATACCATAGAGCTAGGCAAGAAAGCACTCGAGAGATACTCTGCGCATTGTAGCCGTTGATTGACTCAAGATAGAGTCAGATTCCACGCGCACCGGATTTCGACAAGCAGCCTGTAGAAGGCATTTGCTCCGAGGTTTACAATCATTCCAGAATACCCCCACGACGAGGACTGCGGGGGACATTCGAAGGATCGCGGAATGGTAGGCCTGGCGGAGTAACGTCGTTAGGACGAGATCAAGCGAAGGGGAAAGGATGGACGGCGGAGGGCGGAGCTTGAAATCTGGATCTGAGCAGGGAAAAAACAGGTCAGTGTTCTCCCCTTCTTCCAATCCACCACATCCCTCTGCTCCCGACAGGTTCTAGCTTCGCTGCCATCACGGAAGACGGTTCAGGCGTTCAACGTCTTGATGCTAAGCGAGGTCGCTACACACAACGCGCAAACTGGAGGCATGGAGGAGCAGCATGTGTCGCCGAATTTGTCCTTGTACTACGCATGCATACTGTCACTCAAGAGCCTACGACGTTTGGGACAGGTAGTTTGAAATCGCGGCTCCTTGACGACCGAATTGCTATGGCAGAAACAGCCAGAGGGGTGACACGAGTGGTAGTGTGCGAAGGGAGAGGACGGTGCGAAATAAAAAAGATCGGAATTATTTCGTATATGGCGGCAGCGCGTGAGTGGAATCGCACCAGGACTCATCTCCCTCTTTTATGGCCCCTCCTTGGATACCCGCCGGTGCTCTCTGCTCCTGGAAAGACATGCACGGAGCGCCAGTCATAACCGACACTCTCAGCCTCCGAGATTCCATAGACATGTACTGCACTCGCAACGCCTCGCCCATACTCTCCACTTCCAGCTACTACCGCCATGTCGTGGGCCTGACGTGGTCGCATGTCAACATCGCTGAGCCCGTGAGCAACAACAATGGTGGGTGACGACTGGTGGTCGCACATTAATCACTCGTAGCATCGCTCAGTGGCCGTGAGTGGGGGTAGCAAACGGAGATACACGCGCTGTGTGGGGGGCGAAACGGGGGCTTTGACGGGTCGGGTGTGGACGAGAAGTTTCACGGTCTGAGAGGGAGGATGTAGGCGCAAAGTGTGTACCGACGACATCCAGATCCATCGTCGAGGGATGCTGGTAAGTGGGAAGGCGCGGTGCGCGTGGAGTGGATTGAGGGGGAATGAAGACGGGGGATGTCTGTCAAATGGTACGTAGACCAGGCTTCGTGTCGATGAGATAGCGGGAAGGCCTGGGACTGGGCGCAGTAGCCGTCACCGCAGAGTACTAGCGACAAACACGACTGGCTACGCGGGAGACCAGTGTCGAAAGAGGTTGAAAATCTGGGACTAGTCACTGAAGCGTATCAGGCGGTCGCAAAAGCGCTGATTATGACCCACTCACCAACGAAGGTACACCATTTTGTACCAACACCCCTCTTCTCCTTTTCCCGAAAAGAATTTCTGCACAGTGTTCAGAGCCGGTTAAACGACGCATTCGAGAGCGCTTGCTGAGTTTTAGGTGGTACAGCGCAAGAAAGTACGCAATCCAAGTCTCGATTCCGTCTTTCGCCGTTCGCGTATTTCGTGACGTTCGACTTTTTCGGGGACGTTATGAGACGGAGATGAGGGAAGTGGATGATGTGGAGGCTTCAACGTTGAATGACCGTTAGCGGGACGAGTCGATTGGCTCCGTAGCTTCGGATATCGCCGGCCCGGAGCAGGACATCGCATCTCATCACAAAACGAACCACCACGAACTCGACTTCAACAACTTTGTGAGTATTTTTTTATCTTCAGAGACACGTCGAAATAACAGAATCCAATTCTCAGTCGCCAATCCTTGCAACGATTCACCCCGCTCCATGAAGGCGTCAAAGACATCTATCCATTCTCCCAAATCTCTGAGCGCCGGATAGTACTCAGCACGTCCTTAGCTCTGCCAACGATTAACGACGGCTAAAGAAGTGGCGAACATATCTATGCATACTTCTGAATCCGATAAGCAGACGCTCTCGTACTGAGATCTGCGTGCGTTCGTGGATAGTGAGTCGAACACTACGTATCACGAGTCGGGAGCAGGGAATGTCTTCTACTTAGGCTTGATTTCCAAGTTGGCGATTTCGTTGGCTTGACTGAGTGTCTAGCTCGAGTTCACGGTGCCCGAGGTATGAATACTTCGTCGACTCCTCTGCCTGTTTATGCTTACGTTCATTCGGGGGATTCAAAGTGCCCAGATATGTCCATGCCCCCGTCATCTCGCCCCGTGTCCACACACACCTTTCAAGGCGCCGGCACCACTAACTGTGTTGCGACATCAGGATGGGCTCGTGGATGGTCATGTACCGGAAATGCCTTCTGGTTTGTCTATCCACTGCCGAGTTCCTCGAAGTCTAATGCTTGGCACCTCCCTCCTGCAGTTTACGACTTGATCGTCCCCACGTCCACGTTTCCGTGGCCATTAAGTGGCAGACTCGGCGGCCCCTGGAAAATCCGACCTTACTCTCCGAAGTCTGTCAGATCACCCAGGCAGTTCCATGCTTTCCATGATCTAGAAACTCGATTGACTGTCAATTATCGCTTGACAAGTTCAAGGACAAGCTAACTGAGTGTGTTCTACCGGTTCGTCCTCTTTGGAGCTGCCGACCATCCAAATGGACTTGAAGACACATGGATTCAGAACGAAGGTGGCTACGAAGCTGAATTCACGATGCGACTTTGTGCCTCCATGGTGTGATCAGTCTCCATCCTACTTTGTCCCACGAGCCGTCCAAGCTGACCCGCTTCTTCCTTCAGACCACTTGGACCTGGCGTTTGTTCATTGCCAGCTCGGGTCCGAATCGAAACACGCATATAATGCGCATGGCGTGAACCGTGGTCATAGTTGGCGTTAGAGATGGCGAGCAGAATCAGATACTGCGGGTCTGGGAATGTGATCAGTGACTTCAAATCGACGCTTCCTTCCTCTCTCACTCACTCTCACACACACACAAACTTCACATCGTTATGACACCCTGCGTCACGCCGACAAGCACTTGCAGCTTCACCGCGGGACACTTATTACTTTCCCCGATATCACTGTCCTACCGCCCCCTGCCTCGGGATACGTGGACATCCACCGATCTCTCTTCCTCTCCGCTGCCGGGCCCGGACGTATACCGCCACAATCCAACTTTCTGCCCGTCACACTCGATCCCCTCCTCCGAGCCTGCGATCGCCTGTATTTCGCGTTTCGACAATTTCACTGTTGCAGATTCCCAGTGTCTCGGGATTCATACCCGCTGAGTCACCCGCATGGATCACGGCTTGAGCTTTAGGCCCTATCCCACCCATCGTCTCTTCAAGTCACCAGCGACTTCGATTTCATTGTTGATCAGCAGCGTGTCGTGGTTCCGCACCCGCACACTCTCTGCTCCTCCCCATAATGAGACTACGCCTGCGTACTTCGATCCATCAGCAATCATTGATCCCCAACGCTCTCGATTCACTTGCGACTTTGCCGCAACGAGGCCGCTTCTTTCCCTCATTGATTTTCCCCTCGCTCTGCCGGCCGATATTCGAATGTGCGCCATCCACCTTTGAGTCGAAGAAGTCTCTTCCGGGACGCTGTCCATCCCCATTGTATTGGGACCATCTCCGCCTCAAATCACCTCGCGCTTCCTCCGAATCATCTCGAAGGCTGGACCCTGCAGAGAGCAGTGCAGAATGCGGTTAAGTGGCCGGACGCGCGCAAGCACACGGGGTGTAGTCATTCTGTCGAGCTCGGTGCCACTGGGCTCCTTGCCACCCCGATTCCCGTCTTGTTGGGCCTTCCTCGCTCTCAACCTACCGACGCCGAGTTGCCTGCATCGCTACGGCGCCATAGGCCGTCCATATCGCAAGTTCACGTTGCTTGCCCACCTTCCATCCATGTGACACCGTGCTAAATTGACGGCTGAGTTTGGACTTCTCTCCTTGGAAGCAAGGCCACGTTGGATTGAGGTAGGTTAACGGTCATTGACGCCTTCTTTGTAGAGGCACCCTCGCTCGTAGATGTTGACGTTATGGAGAGGTAGAAAAATATTACTCACACATGACTGGGATAATGTGAAGTCTAGGGAAGAGACGGGATACAATGCGGAACAGTATTCGTCGGCAGGGACCTGTGGGGGGCCTGTCAGAAGAAGGGAAGACAGTCTTTAGCTTTGCAAAGAGCCTCCATCAATGATAACGCGCTACGATTGGTTGAGCAGAGGGTGACATTCGTGAGACACTGGAGGTACTGCTACAGCCCTTTTGCTTCAACAACCACCTTTTCCTCTTCTACATCTACATTATGCGTGAGCGCTGTGATGAAGAGACGGAAATCCAGTAAGTTCAGACTCGAGGGCTTGCAGGCCGAAGGACTCAAATTGGCTTGATTCAAGTACCTACTACCACTGTTATTTTGAAGGTACACAGTATGCTGTCGTGTCGATGGGCTGTAGACTTTGACGAGTGCCTGCCAAAACTTAAGTGTTGAGGTCGACTTCAATGACAGTTGGCATCCAGGAATGACCGTGTCGTTATATCATCGTCCATGGTTGGCGAACCCGCTGTATACAACGACATACTGCCCCAAAGTGTTGCATTGGACGCGACCTAAGCCTGGGTGAGTGGTGAGTGTGTTTCCTAGTTGGTAGATGCTGCCAGTGTAACTGAATGTCATAGGGTCCTCGGGCGTGACAATGGCGTTGAAATAGAATATCTGGAAGATGGATATATGCGCCGAGTGGTGCTGGTGACTGAGCCAGAAGCTGATGATATAGCTTCCCGAGCGGATTATGATGGACGGAATATCGCTCATATCCTGCATGTGTGAGCCTCATGCTGATTGATCTAGAGCAGAGTTTACGGTAATGCCGTAAACATCACCATCGATTTGTGTGTTGAATTCGGGAATTCGGAGGAGTGCACTCGGTTTATCCATGGGCCTATGGTGCATGCATCCAGTGTCTTGCTCTAGAGCACACTCTGATTGCGTGCGAAAAGAATGACTTGAAGAATTATGCTCTTGCGGACGAGGAAAAGCACCCCGCTGCCATGGATGACATTATGCGTGCTCTGTGCCTAGTCCACGACGATTATTCCTCTGGTATGCTTTCACAGTCGCATCGATCCAGCTGAGCCTATTGTTGTCTCGTTCGTGATGTAGCATCAATGAACGCTGCTGAGCGTTGGATTCCCTATTCCCAGTTCATCGACGACCTACCTCAGCCCGAGACGCAGCTGGTCCGTTATCAAGGCTTCAATGAGGGCGACGATCGACCGTGCTGTCTCACACTGCACGTCGCTACGTGGCGCGCATGCCCCATTGACAGCGCTGACTGGAGTGCAATCAACAACTCCCCAGCTGCTCCATTGCGCTGCAATGCTTTCCGGGCTCTCAACAACCCCCACATCAAGTTTCCCTCGCCCGCATCCCAGGATCGCACCCACGGTTCTTCCTCGCGGTCCTCCCACCAGGACCACCCCTCCATCTCCATCTCGGCGGGTGGGATATCGTTCTCAGCTGGAGCGGATTCCGTTTCGCCCGGGAATGGATGCACCCCGCGCAGCAAGCACCGCGCCATCGACGGCAACTACATCGACGCCACCCTAGGCGACGCGTGCTTGGGCACCACCAACGGCGGGAATATTGGCGGGAGGAACAGTGTCAACACAAGTGCGCGCTGATTTCTCATAAGCACATTTGGTACGTGGCTGATTTTGTTTGCTAGTTCGCATATCGAGCCCTGTTGGGTCTCATTCCCCTCGTTTGGCCTGGTCCGTGCCTCGTAGGCCCACTCCACTCCTACAAGACCAAGCGGAGTCACGGGCGGGCGTTGGTCGTTGGGTGCAGCCGCGTCCATCTCGTCCCAAGCCGTATTGAAATAACCAAGTACGCGCCTCGCTTCCGCCTCGTGTAGAACACACGGCAAACGGTTGCGAGGGTGTTAGAGTATACCCTGCATCAGTCTTGTTAAATTTTCCAGCATGCTCCTTCTTGCTACATTTCCTGCCTCTCTATCGCGCGTTTCCCACTTTCATAGCAAGTGTATACTTTACCGCTATGTAATATATGTACTCGACATTTCTTTCCAACGCGGTTGCGCTTCGAACATCTCTGCATCCACGGTCGCGGGACTCTACTGTAGGGAATGCGGTCCAAGCACACCCAACGCCTCAATCTCACCAGGTCATGACAGAACAACATCCAGGCGGGCCGACGGCGCAGTCAAAGAGCAAAGATGGCGTTGTTGAGTGTTCGTGCATAGAGGGCTCGATGTGCTGACTTGGCTTGCCAGACAGGGAACGCCAGGAGGGAAGCGTCACAATGTCCCTATTTCGGTAGGTTTAGGCTTCCACATCCGAACCTGAACAACAGCACGATAATATTGTGTTCGCGTAGCTTGGCATGCACTCGTTCACTGGGAATCACTATGGTGTCTTGTTGCACCCGCTCCCGCCGAGGGATCCTCCAGGTGAAGTATGGGGAAGGATAGAAGATAAACAGGGAAGTGGGGAATCGGTTTATATGAGGGTGATTTACTAGAGGATACAGTCCCTCCGCTGCAGTGCGGCCTCAATATCGGCATGTAAGTTTAAGGAAATAGGGTGGGTGTATAATAAATAAAAAGTGTTTGTATGACTTGATGTATAATTGGATTACATGTGTCACCAGTAGGAACTAGCTATAGTAGGCTTGCTCACAACTTTGCAATCAACCATGGTCAAACGCCCAATGCGCTCCTATCTCCTAATTGCACCCTGAGTCGAATTTCTTTTCTTTTCCCATGTCCCCCATGCCGCGTCGCTTTGCTTCACGTTTGCTCCTTTCACTTGACATGCGCTCTCGATCTTGTAAAGCCCGGCTTCGAGTCCTTACATTCGCTCGACATTTGTTCACCGCATAATGCTTGCGATGTTCGTAGCCGTGCATGGTGTTAGTCGTTAGGCAGCTCCGAAGGCCCCCGCGCTGTCTTCCAACGACTATACCTCGTCCCCAACAGCTACCTCGCTGGCCAGTGCTTCCCTTTATGTGAATTACTCGCCTCTCTCCCCTGCCTCCTTCCTTCTCTCCTCTCCTTCACCACTATTGCTGATAAACGCCTCCCATTTCTCTGTAGCACGCTTGCGTTTCTTGCAGCCTCCGTCGCTGCCCTCCAGATCGAGCCTCTCGGGGGTGCTCATTCGCAAGGGGATGTGAGGATCACATGGATTAACGAGACTGATGATGCGTGAGTGTCCCGTCCTTGCTCTTCGCCCGATCCCACCTACTCTCCCCCATCCCTCGCAGCCTCTCTGTTCTACTAACCCTTTCCCCGCAACGTAGATCCCGCTTCGCAACTTTCTCGGTCTTCCTCCACCACCCCACTTTCCGCTCTAACTTCGCCATCCTCAACAACCAGCGCCCCGCAGACGGCGGCGCAAACGTCACCCTCCCCGTCGTCCCAGCTCAGTGCGTATGATCTCCACTACACTTGTTATTCTTGCTTCGCGCATATACTCCTTTCTTTCTTCGCCGTTCCCGGCTTGGCCACCGTTGGCGTCAGCGCAGTGTTTCTCTGCTCGCCTCCCTTTAGCCTTAGGGTCTATGCTCCTCCACTTACCATGCGTCGGCTCTCTCTGCAACGTCGTAGACCGTGGAGTCGTGAAGACCACTTGGCGTCCTTATTCTCACAACGGCGGTAATGCCCCTGCCGTTCGCATGTCACCTTCTCACACCACCGAGCGCGTCGTCTCTGCTTTCGAGCCCCCCTTGCTCGGGCGCGCAGCAGACTCAGCTAGTTATTTATATGCTCGTTCCTTACTCCATCTTTGCTTCTATCTCTCGTTCCCGATTCGAAAATGCACATACGTCTATATTCTTGCCCGTGCCGTTCTTATTCTACCATAAAACTCGTGCTTGTGCTCTCGTTCTCGCTCTGACTATCCCCCCCTCTCCTGTCATATTTACACAGAGACGGCTACACCCTCCGCGCGACAGACGCAGGCAACATCAACACCGAGTTCGCGGTCTCCCCGCCCTTCTCCATCGGCCCCGAACTATTCTCCACCTCCTCCATCGCCTCTTCCGCCTCTTCCGCCCTCCCCTCTGGATCAGCGCCTGCCACGGCTTCCGGGAGTGGGACGACCCTCCCCGTCCCCCAACGTCGGCGTTCGGCGTCACAGTCTCCGCGCCTGCTAGCGCTTCGGGGGCGTCGACTCCAAGCGGGGGCGCGATTGGGAGCGGGACGAATACGGCTGCCCAGGGTGGCGCTACGAACTTCAACGGCGCTACGTCGGTTGAGATGGAGGCGTTGGCGCTGGGCGCTGCGGTTATGGGGCTGGGATTTGGGTTGGGTCATCGGGGCGTACTAGGTCGTTCAGCTGTCAAGTGCTTGGGACGTGGGCTTGGGTGCACGCACGTATGTCTCGGGTTGGCAGATGTGTTGTATTGGACGAGCGGACTAGCAGAGTGTTCTCGGACTTAAGACTCAATGCCCGCGCGTCGTAAATAATGGTAATAACGTACTTTACACGATGCATTTTAAGGTTGTCTATTACGATATTGCACGCAGATATTGGGGTCAAGGTTATTGCAATCCCGTTTGCATAGATCCCGCTCTGCCTGCTCCCACCAATGCCCCACCCCGGGTAGTCCTGCCGTAATCGACGTGGTAGCGGCTTTGGACAGCTGGATGTCGCGGCATCGGGGGGTGAGGAATGCGGGGGAATGGTGAGGCCGCACCGATGGACGCCGCTAACCTTCAAAGCTTCACGCTTCAATCCACGCAGAGGGGGGTGAGTCATGAGTCATGACACGAGAACACGAGCCTTAAATATGAACACAACTCAGTAGGTACATTGAAAGCAGTTGACGACGGGTTGCTAGCCTACTTGGATGCCCCGAAGATGCTATACCCCCTCCTCCTCGTCTCCCGCCAATTCTCCAACGTTGTCATCTCCTACATCTACAAGGAAATTTATATCTCTCGCACGGCATCGTGGCTAATCCAGGAGTTCGATTCGCTGCCTCCTTCGTGTTCGACGCGCTATCACCTGATCCTGCCAACGTGCAAGCGAATCTGGGGCTCATCCTCCCGTATCTAGTAAACATCAAACGTCTACACATCACCTTTTGGCCTATGGGCGCGTTTGATTCCCAGGTCCTTCTCTTACTCCCGCCCAATGTCGTCGGAGGCGTTGGAGCGAAAGGAGGATAGCTCAGTGGTTATAGCGGGGATGCTGACAGTTTCTCAATGTTGAACGCGTTGCTTCTAAAGGTAAGCCTTTCATCATTTTCTGCTACTCTCCTAAATAAGCAGCTGCAGCGATCCGCCACCCATTCCATTTTCCCGCCCTTCTTACTCGCTTGCTGAGATATTGACATTTCTGAAATTGCACTCAGGTCGCCGAACATTCAACAAGCTACCACTACGTGTCAGCGCTCAGCGAGGCGCGCTCACCGCGACCCATCCAAAGGACTTCGCTGCATTACATCCTTATTGGTTGGCGTGTTGAGGTCTACTTTAGCGTACCGAGTAAGACGTTCGTCTGAGACCTGACTATCGCCGTTCGGCAGGTGGCTCCTGGTGGCTCCCGTGATCCCCATAGCAGACACCTTGACAACCTGATCATGATCGGATGATAATCCAAACCTCCATAACCAGCTTTGCTCATGTTCAGCTCCCTCTTTGCGTGCTATCTCAGGGTACCGTCCTTGTCCTTGTATCATGGCGATCATGGGACCCTTTCGCTCCCTTGCCAGTGCTGCGTCTCCGCCTGTAGATATTGTCATATCAGTGAACCAAATCTCAATTACTCCAGGTACCGACTCCGTGTTTTGGGGGAAGGCCGTTGCTTTGAAAGGAGCGGCCCGCACCATCAACATCAACTACAATGTGACATTCATGGGAGACAATCTTAGCGGTCCCATCCAGGGGGGAGATCGGTGGAAGAAACAATGTCAACCAAGGTGAGGTATACAACCCGTGTATCTAGTCGCCAGCGCTGTCTAGAGTCGTGTTCACAAGCGACCATTTCGCATCGAAAGGACTGAAGCCACTAGTGTTTTCATTGGACGCTGGCACTCCAATAAGGAAGCTTGTTCTTGTGTATCATTGTGCTATCGGTAGAGTAAGGTTGACGCTGGACCATTGATTCATCATACATGGGCACAACAATTGGGGGGAGAACGAACAGAAGGTGTGAATTACAAGGTGAAGCGCAGTATATTCGTATCCAGACACTATTTAGACGATGGTGCTAGTCAACCACCAGAGCAGATCTTGTGACGCTTTAACGAAGAGACGTCCTGCTCCGCATTCTCCCATCAATAACCGCATACCGAGTAAGCGGCATCATAGATTTCGACATCATAAACATGGCAATGAGTCGAACATGGATCTCCGACAATCCGCCTGTAGGTTTCTGCATTGCCCACGTCGAAAACGGCCAACACATTACTATCCATGACACTGGGGAACAGCGTAGCAATGTGACTTGGCTCCTCAGATACATGCATGAGGTGGATGTACTGGAGTTTGGTTGAAGAGAATGGGCGCAGACTTTGGAGTGTTGAGTCTGGTGGCATCTACAATGAGCATGCTGTGAGAAGCCGGAGGCACGGTGCTGAGAGTCAGGGAATAATTACTGATGCTCCATCAAGGAGAGATACTCGAGGTTACTCAGTCCGTGTAGCAGGGACGTTACCGTCGGATGATACTTTGTGTTCTCCAGGGACAGCGCACGCAGCGAAGGAAAGGACTGGAGAATATGGGCAGCCTCGATGCCGGCAGAATAATGCATGCGAGGCGCCCCGGCGGCGGCGAGGCCTACCAACGAAGGCGGGGAGTCCTCAAAGACCAGCAAGTCCTCAATCGGTGCTTCGAGATATCGGAGACGAGGAAGCAGGGCCGTGACTGACAGCTTTGTATCGGTGGGCTGGGTGGTTTGGCATGTAGCGGTGAGCGGATCGGGTCGGTATGCACTGAGAGATTCGAGCAATGGGTGCGCTAAGGAGAGAAATGATATGAGGTCATTTATATGGGTGCTGCGATCCAGGTAGAGATGGTGAGCTGAGCTGGGACGTTGGGCGGGAGTAAGAGAAGGACCTTGGGATTAAACGAGCCCCTACGCCAAAAGGTGATATGTAGACGTTTGATGTTTACTAGGTGGGGAAGGATAAGACCCAAATTCGCTTGCGTGTTGGCAGTATTAGATGACAGCATGTCGAGTATGAAGGAAGTAGTGAAACGAACTCCTGGATTAGTCATGATGTTGCGCGCAAGATATGTGAATGCAAGGAGTTTTTGTGACCTGTGAGGAAGTATGGTCATTTCTTTGTTGAAATAAGGGACTATAACGGCGTAGAATTGGCGAGAGACGAGGAGGAGCGGATATAACATCTTCAACGAGGCGCCCACGTTGGCTAGGAGCTCATCCACGATGACGATGAGGATCTCATTTGGGAGAGCCGATAGACAGCATCTGAGATAGTTGGCTCTAGCAAAACTTGGGTCTCTTTGTATGATATGTCTTACCGAGTGCCCTTCGCCAATTTCATCAATGTAGTTGAAGCGAAGGTTTGTACGCTTGTGACTTTGTGCCCGCCGTGTGACGTGTCGATTCATCAATAAGCGCCCAATGGCTTACAACCTCATCATCATTTGTTGTGTCCACTTCCATTGCAGCCTTTATCTTCTGCTTCTCATATTCATATTTGATAAGGTCAAGGAGGGCTAACGGAACCTCCATCCTTTCATTTGTACTTTCATCTCGTAGGGCGAATGTTGATTGGGCTCGGACAGTGCTGTCGTTGTTCTGCATATTGGTGGTATTGGTGGTCGATGAAGAGCCGATAACGATTCGGCTGATCATCAATATCATGTGACCGTGAGTGAAGTGATCTTGTGATCCGCAAATGGTTCATCTGTCTCGTTAGCAACTTTTCTTCAACAACTTCACTTCGCACCACCAGCATGCTCAGCCGACTCCACATCTCGTCAATCTAAAGCTAAAACCATGTCCGCCATCATTGCATACAATGTCTCATCCCAACAGGCCGTCACCGCCACATTCACCGAGCTGCAGCAGCAGCTGCTTGCCCAGGTCGCTGCCGGCACAGGTTTAACTTGGGTCAGTCTATTTTCTGTGGCACCTGCATGACTGACAGAGTGACGGACCATCATTTCAGTATGCGTTCGCCAAGAGGGCATCAAACCGAAAGTTCAAACAGGAGATAGAGGACAAGTGGCTCATCACGCAGACGCTAAGCGCATTGAAGGAGAAGACGGACAAGTTGGTAAGGGAGTTTTTTGATAATCTGTGCATGAAGACGGCCTGCGCCATTGCCGAGGCTGCCCAGGAGCTATGGAAGCGGCAGCGGTCAGAAGGTGGGCGAGCTGATCAGTCCGGCGTGGATAGCAGAAAGAAGGGAGAGCGGGTAGCCAAGGCCGAGGACGCGATGGAGGTTGATGGCACAGGGCCATCGGGGATGCCGAAGGCATGAGCACCCAAGGAGAAAGTGCCGACCACTCCGAAGCGACGCAACGTGGAGGATAATGAGGGGCGAAAAGTGGTTTGGGGACACGGTGGGGTGCAGTCCAAGCCGAGGGGGCCGCGACGATCGCCAACAGTTGATGAAGAAGAGATGAAGGTTGTGAAAAAGGAGGCATTCGACACACTCATCAGACCGAGGATCGAGACACTGGAAGAGGCGATGAGGCGATGGATGGAGAAGGGCAAGGGGAAGGCAACGGACATGGCCGCATCGGGGGCGGGGAAGGCTATGGAGGAGATAACGGTGCGTAAGATTGTTGCGCCAAAGAAGCGTGCCACCGCCAAGTCGAAGTTGATGGTCGGTTCAGAGACCGATGAGGCGGGGGAAGCTGGGCCACCAGTAGCCGGCCCAAGCAAGGTAAGTGCAGCACAGACAACCGCCTACAAAGCTGACTGAGGATCAGCCCCACCGACGGCCTGAGCCCTCAAGTGATGAGGGCGAGGAGTTCCTGGAGCCGAGGGACGATGACGAAGAAAGTGACTCCGGCAAACGACGAAATCCTTGTCGGCAGGCGGAACCCAGAAAGGGTTCCATGGCCCTGCCGAAGGTCGAGATTGTGGAGCGAAACATGTGTGGAACGACCCGCTTGCCGTCGCTTGGGCCGACCAATGGTGAATTTGAACCAGGATGTCGCCGGTGCTTGAAAGCGGAAGTCCCATGTCAGCGCCTTGCGAGAAACCCAGTCGGCTCCTGCCGAAGGTGCCGTGAAAAGAAGGTGTGGTGTGAATGGGTGCGGGAGCTCGACGACCCCAACAGCCTCATCTCGCAAATGCGTAGGCAGAGGGACGAGGTCGCACCGGTGCCGGCTGAGTGGCAAACGTTTGTGCAGGAGACGAATCGACAGATGGATGACATGGCCCGACAGATAGGCGACTTGGGCAGAGAGGTAAACAGGAGGTTGGAGTCCAACTCCAACAAGTTAGATAGCATGGACCGGGGACTCAAGCTGGTCCTCAACATGCTCGGTCGAAACGGCCTGGCCGACGCGGAAGGCTCGGTTGAACAAAGGAGCGAGCTGGCGTATCAGGCAGGGGGCTCAACATACAAGAGAACATTGGTCGGCGAATGGGCACAACACCATTCCAATACACCCATCGCCCCCATTGTCGCAGAGCCTGCCCCCGCAGCACCCTCATCGCTTCCTCCGCCGCTCCCCGACATGCCCCCACCCCCACCCGCAGTTGCACCTCCCTGCACCCCTCCGCCGGCACCACATCATCCATTATCGCCGTCACAAGCCCCCGCATCCCCTTCGACGCCGCCACCGCATTCACCATCCCTGATGCATTCTCCGTCATTGCCGCATGAGTTGCCGACAGCGTCTTCGGCTCCAGCACTGTCGCAGACATGAGCCACCAGCGAGGATGTGAATATAGATCTCACCTCGTCACCTGCCATAGCTGCACCGATTGTCATGGTGCAAGAGCCAACACCGCGTTCCAACACCACCCTTGCAAACCTGAGCCACGCACTTGCTCAGCTTCAAGTACCTCCCCCGCGGATGACAAGAGCATGGTCAGCAACACCGACAGACACCCTTCGTCGGTCAACTCGCTCGACATCTCGGACTCCTGCGCCCGATGATAGCAAGGCAGCCAAGCGAAAGGCTACCAGTGGTGCGGTGACTAACACAAAGCGCTTGAAGAAGTAGAATGCAGACTTTTTATTCTAATATCATTTTTTTTTGTTCTAATATAATATGTTTGTTGTTCTAATATAATACATCTTTGGTCGCTTGGAATTCGCATCAGAAAGATTACAGATTAAGTGCCCGATTCGATTTCTTGGACTGCCGCTTGCTGCCCTCGGCCGCCCGATACCGCTCTGCATCCTGTGCAAGCCTCTCTTCCTCTGTCACTCTCTTCCTTGCAGTTGCACTCGGCTGGGTCATAAGTGTATTGGTATGCTGCGGAGTGTTGATCACATGCGCCTCGGACCGATCTGTAACACAGCCAGCAGTGTTTGAATGTACTGTTGGATATTGTAACTCTGGATCATTTGTTTCTTCTGTGGCTGGGCGTTGAAGTCTGCAAGGCTTCGGTCGAATAGCAATCGGCTCGGAGGCGAGTGATGCCGATACATCAGCTCTTGCTCCTTTCAATCGTTTTTTGCCAGGCTTTGTCTTTCCTCCTTTCTTAATCTTCCTCAGAGGAGACGCGGGTGTGGGCGGGGGAGATTTGCTTTGCCTCGGGATGCTGCTCGGTGGGGGCGATCCTGAACGAGTCCCATTGTCACTGATAATTACATGCCTGGATGTGCGAGATAATCGCGCTCTTCCCGGTGGTTGCACATTGGGTAGCGTGTTGGTTGCCTCGCTTCCCGTGCAGACAGACCGATCACCCGTCGATGGTTGTGCTGGACTACTGGTTACAACCGTGGTTGACTGATCACTTGTAATGATGTTCGTTGCCTTGACCTTCCATCGGATAGGTGCCGGGGTTGTGACCGGTCGAGTACATACCAACCGGTCAGCACTGTACCTTGCTGGCATCATCTGCTTCTCCTTCGTGTTGTAATACGCCCTGAACTTGAACGGTCATTCTGTCTCCTGCTTAGCAAGCAGTATGTCGTACCACTCATTTTCCAGTTCCGCCACCATGTTATGTGGTTGCCCGAACTTGAACATCGGGGCAGTCGGCAGATATTCGGCCACGACCACTTCTTCGCAATGCTGACTTAGCACTGTCCATGGCACCTTCCTGTCATGTCGGCCTGAAGCAAGGACTATCGGCAGCATCAGTGTCAGCTGCCAATTGCTAAAAACGTTCCTACTCACAGTAATGGGCATTGAGAAAGAGTCTCAGTGTTTGCTTGACAATTTTTGAATGTACAGGCACATTGCCGACGAAACATGATGGTAGTATCGGTATACCATCGGCATTTTTGAACAGTTGGATTTGGCTGTCCAACGCATCGACCGATATCGTTGTCTACAGCGGTGGGATCATCTGCCTTCCCAAACCTCTTTTTGTTCAGCGCCACCACTTGCTGTGTAAAATGGTACCAGACTTGGTCCTCGAGCCACTTGTCTTTGATTAAATTGTCCTTAAAGATAAGCCGACCTGCGTCCGCACTAGCCGAAGGTTAGATCGGCGTTGAAGCAATGGGATCTGAACCACAGTACCTAGTGAACTTTGGGTTTCCTTCGGGGTCCAAGAACATGGCAATACTGTATGTGAGCATTCCAAACCTCTTGAACATGTCGCGGCAATTTGCATCCAATGCCTTGAGTGCTCCAAGCATCGCATATCTATTCAAAGTCAATGCCGGTCATTCCGCGGTCAATGCCGTCGGTCGCTTACTGTCGTCGCACTGGCTCAGAATTCCTTTCCGCCTGGAGCTTTGCTATCTCTTCCTTCACCGCATCGCGTTCCAATGGTTCCATGGCAAAGTAAATCTGCCGCATAGCCATGCTTCGGTATCCGAGCAAATTTCGCTTTGTGGCTGCTATTCGTATCCTGGCCTCAACTTCCACCCAGTCTGGTTCCTCCTCTTGTGCCATCTCACCAATGTTTTCGGTCAGTGAACGATCCTCCGCATAAGCCGATTTCGCCTTTTCTAATTCACCGAGCATGGCGGTCTCCAAGTATTGATTAGCATACTCCTCAATGCGCTCCTTGTAAGCGTCCATTCTTGGTAGTACCGTTCGGTAGCCGATGCGGAGCAGCCGACTGCCATCTTCGGTGACCTTTTTGCGATGTCTTTTGGCCCGCCAGTTGTTTCTAACCCATACAAGGAGTTCCTAGTGTGCAAGGGGTGAGATTTAGATACCCATCTGATTGACGATAACCATGACATTCACCCCCTCCCTCTGTTTTTTCTCTTCTGGACTGAAACCGTTCTTCTTCTCCTCATCTGTCTTCATTTGTGTAATCCAGTAATTAAACAGTTTTGCAGCCGCGATGGCAAAGGCTTCCTTGCGCTCTGAGGTTGTCTTTGCAGCGAGGTAGCCTGGCTTCCACAATTTCAGAACTGCTCTCTCCCCTTGATTGTATTTCGCTAGTTGTGTGACTGTCGCCATTGTGAAAGTGGGTGAAAGTCGGGGTGATGAATACCCACACTTCCCATCTTTATGCATGTGTTCACTGTGAGGCACACCATATGGCACCATGCCCTGACCGCAAGGTGCCACCATGCATCGCAGCTGTTGCTTATTATATGTGTGAATGTTACAAGAAGGTTGCTTGCTCCCCAACAACAGTATGCCTCCCAGAAAGCGACAACGAGTGTTGGATCTCGACCATCCGAGGCTTTCTCAGTCCACTTGGGCAACAACTCAATTCGAGACTGATTCTGTTGATGGCACTGAGCATGAATACACCGCTTATGATCATGTCCCACACCAGGATAGTGGAATTCGGTTTGCCACAAATGCACCAACTGTTGTCCCTGACAGGACCACACCAATGGTACTTGACCAGGAATACACGGAGGATGAACAAATCGCAGTATCAGCTGCGTCGAAGACGAAGGTGAGCATATTAATTCATGCACTATTGCCAAAGCTAGACAAAGAGAATTGCAATAGAGCCAACGAGACTATTTGGAGGAATTTGTCGCGCGTGCCGGCATTGTGATGAATGCTTTGATGGAGCATGAGGCCTTGATTAGCACACGCTGTGCATGCGAGCGCAGAAGAGCAAGTTGGCGATGCAAGGAATGTCACCAGAGAACAATGTTTTGTCGTGAATGTATGCGGAATGCACACCTAGAAATGCCCTTTCATCGGATCCAGAAATGGACTGGCAAATACTTTCATTCAGGTAGCCTCTGGGAGGTTGGCGTGTGCGTGATCGTCAATCACGGTAACACCGATCGGCGATGCGAATGGCTGAAGCACAAAGCGGACGAACAAATAAGGTTGCAAGCCACATGCGATAGTCAGGATGAAGGAGAGGATGAAGTTGAAGAAGTGGAAGATACATACCGAGACCGGCGAGCGGACGCCAATGTTACCATCAAGCAGCGCAATGGTGGGGTGGAGGAGCGCTTTGACATTGATGAAATCATTGAAGAGCTTGAGAAAGAGGAAGCGAGGCATGCACACGGTGGAGAAGAGGACCTGGATGGTGCCGACGAGGAGGACGAGGGGAAGGCCGGTCTTTCCAAGGTGCCGATTGACCACCTGATCACTCCCAGTATGGATCCTGACCAAAATCCATATGTTTTATTCGTGCACACGAATGGTCTTCACTCGTTGCCATACATACAATGTGGATGTGGGGGCCCGCAAGAGAGGATCGCTGGTGCCGTACGGATGCGACTGATGCCAGCAAGCTTCACCATATTCAAGACTATGTTCACCTTTGATATTCTGGAGGACTTCCGCTTGGCCAATCTGGAGTGTAAGACATCGGCATACCAATACTATCAGCTACTGAGGCGAAAGACTGAGCCCTTGGCACCTCAGGTAGTCATTGAGCAATATGCGGAGCTCCGGTGCTTGTCTCGATGCTGGCGATGGCTGAAGAAACTGAAATGGGTGGTCAGAACAAGACGCGAGAGAGCGATGGCAACACCATTGGCGAAGTTCACACAGCCAAGCTTGCACCGTTTTGTCCATGTTGTCCGCAACCAGGTGTGAACCTACCTGACAACTGGAAAGAGGATGAAAACAAGTGCGTAATGTGGTTAGCTTCAGAATCCTGATTGCTCAGATTGTTGTGTAGGTGGGTGTACCGCTGAACACTCATGGCCGACGGAAACTTCAAGGCTGACCATATCTGACAATCCACCGGAGACAAGGATGTATGGCTATCACCTGGGTCAAGCATGTTGCCACATCGTGAAGAGTATACCGAGTTTTTGCGGGCAGCAGAGAATATCAAGACGGTGTGTAGCGGCTTGACCGCAGCGCCAACAGTGACTAACCGAGAGACAGAAAGCGCCTTGCGAGAACAACTTTCGAGCCATAGAGAACACTCTCCTGTATGCCAAAACATGTGATATCAATGGCATTGTGGCGATCGCCTGCCCACGGTATGGATGCTTCACCCCGGGCGGTGTCGCCAACCTCTACAGAGGCGAACAGCAGAAAAATGTCGACTGGGTATTACTTCAGTCATTAAAGTACTCCAACATGGATCCAGAGCAGGGGCTCCTATTCTTCTATGACATTGCCTGTCAATACAGTGTCCATTTCCAGAGGCGGATCGGCCACCAGCTCCCCATCGGCCTTGACACGGACTTTGCGATAGGCCAATTCCATGTCCATGGGCACAAAGAAAATTGCCTGTTTCGCTTCTTGTCTATGTTCATCCCACAATCTGGGGTCGTCATAGGCGAGATTTTGGAATTGCTATGGGCGAATCTCAATGCAGTGACACCAGCGATGAGGACGGCCACACTCGCTCACCGAGCGGAACTGTTGGACAACCATATCTGTGATTCCAATCACAAGAAAGCATTGAACATTGGTGTGATCCATTTGCTGTGTTCCATGAATAAACGGATTGACTCCAGATGCAGTCAGAATGCTTTGTAAACGATATGTTCTCGCCGACAAGTGGGCAGCCGATGCAGAAGATACAAGGGATGAAATCGCAGAGCGTGTTGGTGCGAAAAACATCGCGGCATGGACTGAGGCCGTTGTTGAGGCAGAGAACACCCGTCACATTGATTTATCAGTGATGGATATCTATGGGATGTCTGCAAGTTATGAAGACCATCTGGCGGTTCCTGCCAAGGATGAGCTGGTGCATGGCGAATACCAGTGGATACGTGAAGGGATACAGGTTCAAGAGTTGCAGTAAGTACGGTTTTGATTGTTATGTTAATATTGCCCTCTCATATTTGAATTGTCAAGATGGCACGTCCTATGCCGGGCTAAGCGCACATTGAAGAACGGCCGAGCAGATGAGGCAAGGCAAATTGCAAACTTGCGGGAGAAAATATCCAAGGGCATAAGCGATATCGCCTTGCAGAGTCGTGTGTTGGGCATTGATAGGTCCGACATTCGCAACATTGACCCACCGGCCTCAATGTCGGGGACTGAGCCGCTTCCTGGTGACGCATTATTTTCAAACCTGAATGACTTTGAGCCACCAGATGATGACATTGATGTTGATGACGAGGAATCTTCTGATGAAGCCAATGTTCCTACGGTTCTCACTGCGGCCGTCGCTTCTCCTCCGCTGGCCGAGCATCCAACGACGGCATCACCGAGTCATACCGGCGCACATATACGTGCTGAAAACGTCATCATTCCTTTACCATCAACAGTGTCCGAGTGTGTGGAGCAACTCAGATCACATGAGCTGGCCCTACGAGAGCATCAGGCAGATGCATTGCTCAAGTCACTTCGTGAGATCATTGCCGAGAAGTCAATGTTATACAGTCATACATTGCGCGGTGCTGGCCGGCAACTCATTAAAACGAGATCGCGCAATCGAATTAACATGTTGAACAAGAAGCGAAGCGATCTTGTGTACGCCTATGCCCAATGTTGGCACGTGATGATGACACTGAACGCCAATGATACCATCCTCTGCAAGTTCAAGGAGCTGTTTAAAGCCGACATCAAGAGTAATACATATGTTGTTAACCCAAACCAACCTGGCTCTACAACCTTGAAGCTGTCCTGGATTTGGCACGTTGGCCGAGATGATGAATCGGCTCCGGCCGCCCTACAAGAAAGTGAGTACTGTTAACGACAATGGACAATGTATTCAATGACTGCATCGTTGAACTAGGTAATCGTGTGCTTTATCTCAAATCGCACGCACTTGCCTTCCACTGGTGGGAAGAACTTCTATTGGTAAAGTACGAAATGGAGTGGACTGTTAGATATTTCAAGCACCACCATGACGTATGGGTGGATCGGAGCTCCGACAGTAGTCCGGGGGCAAAAGCTTATGCCCGACGCAAGGCCGCCCAGTACTTGCGGCAGGCTCAGGTGGCTGAAGGGGAATTCATCAAATACAATCGAGCACAGCTTCACCTCGTCACATGATTTAATTAACATCACATGCCATTCGTGTATCTGTGAATCAACAATCTTGTATTACTACCCAAACTTAAGTTGAGCAGATTGATCTTCACTACCACCCTACCACCATGCCGATGAACGTGATCCCTCTTTTTTCATACGATCAACTCAATGCCGGACCCCTGGGACTCCAGGCCACAGCATGGGAGCGAAGAATTCCATCGCAATTAATTGTTGATTATGCTGATCATCGGTTCCTGGATATTTTGCTCGCTATGAGGCGCAGCTGGGACACGGTCCCCATCGCGCTGTTGCACAGAGAACTTGTAAGATGCCGTGGTGTCAGTGCTCACAAACCGTTGATTCCTTGATCCCTTAGGAATACGTCCTGGGCACAATCGGTGCATCAGTTGCCCTGGGACACATTGTGATGCCGGGTCCAATTGTTCGGGCGCTCACCAAAGGCCTCGAGGAGAATTCGATCACGCCCACGTCATTCCAAGATTCCCGCGAAATCGGAAAGGTGCTGAATCTTGCATGAATCAATCGTTTGAAACAAGCTAATCGACCATTAGCTCATAGGCATGCTTGGTGGGAAACATCGGCATCACGCCGAGCAGCCGAGGCGGACCGAAACTCTCCGTCGCCCCACATTCTATCTGCAGCAATGATCATTCAATGTCTGGAGGCATGGGGAGAACAGCTATCGGAAAGTGAAGGCAAGAAAAATATCCCTTTGTACAAAGATGGAGATGGGGTACACCGCCCGCTCAGTGTACTGATCGTTCGGTACGCGGCACAAGCTGCCATTCCGATTACCTCACCGCCTTGTGACCAATGTATCGAGCGGCTTGACATCATGATGCAGATGATGTCCACACTGGAGGTCGTGATGAACGACAGAATGATGGACATCGCGGCTCACGGGCAGGAGGCGGCCGCCCTCTTCGATATTTACAAAGCCGTAATTTACAAGGAAGCCGACAACGCGGACGAGGCCAAGACGCAACAAACCACCACCGAGCTGGACGATGAGATCCAGCGCCTTTTGGACGACAACAAGCCGGCTCCTGAGCACACGAACCGAAAGAAGGCGACAAAGGCCATGGAGGATCTTAGGCGGAAAAACCACGCTCTCATTGACCTTATCAACAAGGTCGCTCGCCAGTTGCTCAAGGAGATCCCGAACCGGACGAACGCGTTTTGGAGCGAGGGCCCCAACTTATCGTTGGAAGAGGTATTCACCGAGTTTCGCCCAGACTCCAATGTTGGCTCTTCGGAAATGCACGACGGATACTTCCGCTCCCTGCCATCTGGGTCCGAATGCTCAGGTGACACCCTCGACCAGGCAGCGAAGATTCGCAATGCCCAATTCCCACTTACATATAACCTTCAGCCACTGACGCCCCTCCAACCGAAAGACGATGGCGATATCCCACACATAACCTCGGCCAATCGTCTGCATGATCATCTTGCATCGGTGTTCTGAACACCACAGCTTTCAGAGTCACTGGTAAGATTCCTTCATCTTGGTTGCAGATATCTACTCATGCTCCGCATTGGGCTAAGGTGGACCTGACCGGCTTTGCCGCACTTGACCATGCCCAATCCTCACGTCAGTCTGAGCCGAGTATGTACATTTCCCCCATCGCACATCATGAGCCCGAGTACGTCCCATCTGGCTCAGATACCCCGATACCTCCTGCAGTACCTGCCGCCGACGTCCTGCAAACCGATGATGAATCTTTCCAGAGCCTTGGAGGCACATCGCCCAGCATCGCAGGTACGAAATTGGGCAGCCGACAAGCCTCGGCTCAGCCGTTTGCCAGTTCAGCCAGTGGCTCCGATGCCTCTCTCGGTGGTGAATCGGCAATGGAATATGAACCACACTCTGTCTCACGGCCTGACGTTTATGACAATAACGATGCCTGAAGCCTTGGCGGGTCCTCCGCTGACACCCAAAGCCACCAACCTGGAAATGTCATTCGGCCTCATATGCCACATACCAAGTCGCTCGCAACTTCCGATGATGAGGCGAGCTTGGGTGGTGAGTCGACTGAGGACCCGAGTTCAGACGACGAGATCACCGATGATCACCCCCATATACCCCATCACACCTCGCTCGCGGCTTCCGATGATGAGGCGAGCTTGGGTGGTGAGTCGACCGAGGACCCGAGTTCGGACGACGAGGTTGCCGATGATCACCCCCATATACCCCATCACGCCTCGCTCGCGGCTTCCGACGATGAGGCGAGCTTGGGTGGTGAGTCGACCGAGGACCCAAGTTCTGACGATGAGATGGCCGATGATGAGAGTATGGAGGAAAATACCCCGGGCGTCGACTTATCCTGCCATTGTCAGCACACATCGCCTGCCGCGCGAGAGGCTGAAGATGATGAGGATGATGCAATGTTCCTTGGCGGCTATACAGATGATGAAGCCGACAACTCGCATGCATTCAGGATGGTGGATATGCAAGCCAATATCTCCAATATTCCATCTCCTGAGGTTGGTCGCATGGGTTCACCTGTTGATGAAGTGGATGACACCTACTCGGAATACTCGGATGACTCCGACGGGGATGACGACATTCCCAATGATGTTCGGGCATACCTACAGACCTCCCATACTCCGGGATTTCAATGTATGTTCGTTCCTTCGTTTCTTCATTCACATTGTCAACTCATCCCCCCTCCAAGTGTGCTATCAACATGTCGACTTTGAACATATCCCAGATGCCGAGTTTGCCGATGATGTCTTGTGATTGAACAGTCATCGTACATTGCTCCTTATCCATTATTCTTGATGTAAATAATGACGCTTTGTTTGGATTTTGAATATATCATACTACAGTACATACCCACTACTCACCTGGCCAAAGTGTTGGCCTAAACCGTACTATGTTGGTCTTCACCAGACGTGCCACGTGCCAATTCTTTATACTTGGTATTGTTTACTACACACTGTCGGACACGCCTGCTATTTACTGGTGGACAACGTTAGTCTGTTTCACTAACCGTTGGCCTATCCCGGCTAGCCGACATGGCGACGCTTTGCCTACATGGGCCGGTGCTTTGGTCTCGGTATCATGCACTTCATCCACGAACATGCGAGCTACTCACCCACTAAGAATTTCGGCCTGTTTCGCAAATCCTTGGCCTGCATCATACAGCCGATGTGGCGACACATTGCCTACATGGGCTGGTGTCTTGTTCTCGGTATCATGTACCACATCAATACAGTATAATTTCGGCTTGTTTCGCAAAACCTCGGCCTGCGTCGTACAGCCGATGTGGCGACGCTTTGCCTACATGGGCCGGTGCTTTGGTCTCGGTATCATGCACCTCATCCATGAACATGTGGGATACTCACTTGCTACCAACTTCACCTGTTTTGCAAATCCTCGGCCTGCGTTGTACAGCCGATGTGGCAGCGCTTTGCCTACATGGGCCGGTGCTTTGGTCTGGGTATCATGATGTATAACAATACAGTACACGCACACTACCTACTACCTGAAAACATCGGCCTGTATCCCAAAGCATCGGCCTGCACCGGACATCGGATGTACCGATTTTTTGCTTATTTGGGCCGACTTCTTTACTGATGCATCATATACAGCATCCCAGTAGGTCTCGGCTACATGCTGGCTGAAACCATCAGCCGCAATAGCAAAGAATTGGCCTACATCGATAGCCTGATGTTGGACTGATTTGCTGACATTTCATCCCTGCTGCCTCAGTGTACCTGTATAGGAATGATTGGAAACAACCTAGCCACCTCACTAACCATTCCACAGCATTCTGCTGCATTGCCGGTCAATCCCTCGGCCCTTCCGATGTGCGAGCTGCTCCGCGCGGATGGTTGTTATTGCATACATTGTAGACTTACCATATTGGGCAATTTCCGCTGGGCTCCGCGCGGACTGTTCCTATCAATACAATGTATAACTCCGCTTTGATGTGTTTATTGGTACATTGTAACTCCGCTATGTGGCAGGTCATGGGAATGGTGGATGGGGTCTAACAGTAGAATTCATACGGACTCAATAACAAATGAGAAAGGCCATCAAACTTTATGTGGAAGACTGGATACGTACTGACATTCATATTATTGGCCCCGCCAATATTACTACTGGTGATACTGCCAAAGTAGGCATCACCTGAGATAAAGTTGACGTTGACGGTGATGGTGCGAGTACTGGGGAGGTTGACATGGACATTACGATGCTCGCTAGTGATTGTAACAGAATTCCCGGCAGCGACAGAGTTTGTGCCGGTCAAGCCTTGGATTCCGCTTGCCGCAACGGTGAAAGCCAGAGCTCCTGAGTTGCGTGGATGGCAGTTATCTTCAGATGCCGTGGTGGGGAAATTGAGGTGGAGGTTACTGAGAGATCTGAAAGAACTGGCGCCAGATGGATACGCGGAGGGGATGTTGGTTGCGCTCCAATCAAAGTTGTGAATGTATGCCGCGCTTAGCTCATAAGTCCAAGTCAAGACAGAGAGATGCAATATGAGATAGCATCGGCAAGCAGGGTCCCCTCCGTGTGGTGTACTAGTAAAAGCTGGATGGCGTATCAACGTCAACTTCGACTTGGGTTCAGTGAATTCCTCTTCAAATTCGGACCGTGAAAGGCCATGTTCAATAGCAATTGTCTGTGCTATATAAATAGTCAGAGAACGATCATGCGTTGACTGGGGAGATATACCGTGACGATGGTCCAACGTGAAGGGAGCAATGGTTTGACATACATCGTCAATGATCGTATGTCGATCATCCCGTTCTGCCGATCTATCCGTGCTTATGATGTATCTTCTACTTCCAACGTCTCGATTTGTAATTTATTCTTAGCGCAGAACTAAGTCAGCAGAAGAGTGAATCTCATACAATGCACATACCAGATCTCGTTGAATAAAGCGAATACAATCATCACTATTAGCAAATTCCAGAGTGATGCTTTGATTGAACTTCGCGCTGCAGTACCATTGTTGCTAAGTCTATCAGAACCACTACATGAGAAAGTAGTAAGCAATTGTGCTTACCCTGCGCACCATGACCCAGCTAGTACTTGTCCCAAACGAGAATATACGTGTGATCTCGATATGAGCCTCCTGTTGTCGGTACTCCGCTTCCCTAGCCATCTCGTCGACATCATCCCATGCCACCACAATGTCATTACGTTCACATGCCTCGTTACTATATCCAATAATGACGTCGCTCTGTGTATATCTGTGGGACTCAGTGGTATCCCGTACCTAGATACCAAATGGTAGAATACCTACTTGGGTTGATGCGGCTTCCATTGTAGCACCGCCGGGCAGTTTTCCTCCCTGAATAGCTCTTGCCAACCACGAAAGTCCAGTTTCTTGAACGAGATGATTGATCCGGGGTTCCAACTAGAATCGATCTGGACATAAACGGCTACAATTCGTGTTGTACTAGTCAACACCACAGCTGTACAGCCTAAAGGAACTCTGGTCAGATGGTCACCTTTGACGTAAAACTCATAGCGTGTTCTTCAACCATGCCTATGCTTCAGTACTCCGGCCTTTAGGATTCGAGTTCAGGACTCTTTACTCACTGGATTCCTTTTTCGTAGTCTATAGGCATGATTGGGAGGGAAGCAGACTGTGCGTAAAGGCTCTGGGAAGGTCAAGGTCCGACTGACAAGCCTTCTTGATCACTACGCTTAAGTACTTGTCTCAAACCTTGACGCACCATAAGTGTGGCATGGGATATCCTTCTTCTCTGAATCAATTGTGAATCAATTGTTGCCATTGATGGGGTGATGTATGTATACAGCTCCGTACGTGGTATGGGACCCCTGAGAGTCCCCTGGGTTCGAACTTCGCATTACTCGGCGGTCATGCCACTGGTGGTCCTCAAGCCAAGGCCACGCCCGTAACCTTTGTCGAGCATACAGCAAAGACACTGAACATTCACCAATTATATATACAAATGCACCCAATTCACGAACCCGTTGTAACTCATGGCAACCACAGCCTCGTTCTTAACGAGGAACAAAGGCTACAGCTCTATATTTAGCCTCACAAGTAAGTATCAATCGTATGAAGAGATTACCTGATATACGAGCAGCCGAATGGGTGTTAATATGCGAAGCCGTGGACCTGGGTGCCTGGGTGTGCGCAATCTGAATGCCCATAGTCCTGCGAGTGAGGTTGCGCTTCAGTGGTCGCTGGCGTGGTAAAGAGATCAGAAAGACAAATGGGCCAGAGAGTCATTCGTCTACTGAAGCTTTGGTCGGCGTGTGTACAGCCTACGAGTTGCCGACCATCAGGGTGCTGGTCCATTGACTCGGTACAGCCATACGCCCACGAGTAGCATGCCGATCGATTTCCATTGTTCCTTGTAGATCTTCGAAAGAATCCCGTCCACCTATAATAAACAGTCGCACAGGTATTTGAGCCCATCGTGTAATTAAGTCTACTGTCGTAGATGAGACCACACGTCACCTGGAATTGTTATGATCAGTGTGCTGGGGTTGAATTGAATCCCAAAGATGGTTGTGGACATCCACCTCGATTCGCGAAGGAGACGAATAGACCAATGTAGAGGCGACTGATATGTAGACGTTGCGCAATAGACCTCTTCGGGTAGGGCACTCCAGTACTGTAAATCTATGATGTCCACTGAGAATGCTCATATCCTCTGGGTAAAGGTCCATGTGCAGTATGAGTATACTGACAGTGTAACGCACCCTTCGTCTCATCAGGTTCCTCGTTTTCGCGTGAGGCCCGGGTCCGGCGATAAATGAAGTCTACTCACCGAATGAGCATTCCGTATGATCATCCACTTTGGAGTATAGACTTACCTGTACAAGCCACGTTGTCCCCCATAGGAAGACCTGCAGCACCCGCGATTGCTCCTCGGTGGAGTTCGTGGCGAGAAAGCCGTAGAGCAAGCCCATAGTATACGGATACAAAGAAATGAACTTCAATGAAGAGGTATCTTCAAGTTCAGACCTGACATGGACGCTGATGATCGAGAGTCGAGACGTCGGGGAGCGAACCAACGTCAAATGCGCAAGGCTAGCTCGAGGGTAAACGATAGGAATTGGATAAACTGAGCGGCGTCGTCACACGTTCAAATGCTGCGTTCACGACTTTGACGGCGATGAAATCGATTCTGTGCAGCATTCGGTGAGACACTTCAGCTGAGAGACCGAAGTTGTGCTCAAACCAACGATCACAGAGGCGATGCAGCGCTCCCGAATGAGATCCTCCTGGCCATCGTGGAGAAGCTACGGGCCGGCGCCGCCAAAGTGGACCGGCGAAGACACTGCTCCCCCTCCTCGTCTCCCGCCGATTACACGCCGTCAGCATGCCTCTCATCTACCAGAAGATATTGATACCACTCTTCCGTACCCAACAAATTCCCGCATTCCCATGCCTAGCTCGCAGCATCGCGACGAATCCAGGCGTTCGATTCACTGCCATACTCAAAATCGTCTGAACGTAGTGCCGATAGAGTATGCAAGAGAACACGAGGCGCGTATTTCCGTATCCAACAGATCTCAGACGCCTGCACATTACCTTCTCCCCTGTGGGCATGTTGAATCCGCAGCTTCTCCTGCTCCCACCCAACGTACCAGCCTAGCTCATCCATCCTTGCGTGGATCGCAGCGTCTATCTGCCCGACCCCCCACCGCTCCTCTCCCTATCACACCCGTCACTCAGGTATCTCCACATACGCCTAATCAAGTCGTCTACCACCATACACCCATCCAGTCCAGCAACCCAAAGTCATCAGCAGCCGCGCCGTTTCCCGGCCTCCAATATCTCGAAGCACCGATGGACGACTTGCTGTCATTTGCGGATGCCCCGCCTTCGAGCCTGGCCGTGGATGGCATGTCAGCACGCATTATCAAGTCGACGCCGCGGGCCCACATATCCAGCACGCCTTTACATCGCTGCATGCACTATCCTCGGAGGCCTCGATATTCTATCCCGCAGTAACGTTTCGTTATAATTACGCGTGCTTCCTGGTCTAGAGCATATTTCTCTGAATGCACGATCGGTAACTACTCACTGCTCTCCGTCGCTGCACCTGCCTTCTCACCGCACCTCTTACAGATGCCGCCGCGTCCGGCCGTCCAAAACCTCTACCCGTTCTCTGCAACCAAGCTCAAATACGTTCGCCTCGTGTATCGCCCCGAATACGCCGACATCCAATCTACGCCGCCCCGGAATTACTCGGCATGATGGAATGATGGATGGTAGCGCGTTGGCGGCTCTTGGCCTAGGTGACGGAGAGAGGTGCAGGCGGGCGGTCAGAGGCGTTCATTGGAGGGAGCAAGCAGAGCGGGATCTACGCACAGTTCAAACTGATGGTAGGCGCCAAGTAAAATTATCTGAGCGTTGCGAGATTGACTATGACGTCAGCTGAGAAAATCTTTTCAATGGAGAAACCGACCTTCAGCTTGATGGGGCGAAATGTCATGTCTATACGCCTGCTGCCTTCAATGCTGCGTCTGTTGATAATGGTGGCAAGGCGGGAGGCGATGAAATGCACGAGATATGAGGGAACATTCTCGCCAGCCTCCCGAACTCATCCGACGCTCTCTTTTACGAGATTCCATTTGTCCTTGAAGGTATCTAGCGAATTCGTGCCTTGACGAACGAGACGAGCGCTATCTGAACTATTGCCGCAGTTGAACTGTGATCGACGAGCTCAGTGTCGATGTGATCGAGCTCGACGAAAGATGCATGATGATCGATGATGGTGCCCCAAGTAAGTGGTGTGACGGTGCGAGTGGTGTGACCGGTTGACTTTACGTTTAGCGCTGTCTCTTCGCTTCGGTTGCATTATCGTGATGGCGCAGACGGGCACCTTGGCGCAACGATGCACGGCCAATCTACTCGGAATCGCTCAGACAATCAACATTTCGTCTGAATGTATTCCAGCATAGCAAGCTAGCGAAGAGGCCGTGCTCATGTTCTTCGGCTCTCGAGCCTCTGATGGTCCCAGATTTGACGGTTGTGCGGGGCCAGCAAAGCAGGGCTGATGTAGAGGTGTTGAGATGGCTGAGAAAATGGGTACGTAGCATCCTACTTCGCAGAGAGCACACAGTGACTGACAGATCGTCAGAGAGGGTGGAATGACTCTGATTCTATTGTGCGGAAAGCCCCGGAGTGTGCGGTCTCGCATCGTAGCGGACACTACTGCTTTTGCATCGCCAGCGACCAAGTCATTGGCTTAAAATCTAGCGAAAGTCATCACAGCATCGAGCAATCCTACTCTTTACTCGGCTGCCTCGTGTAGCCCATCGTCTCCGTCCGCAATCGTAAACATCCATAGACGTGCGGCTTGAACGTTCTGGCTCCGTATACTGCTCGAAGCCGGAGCATTAGCCCCAGCTGTCTCGACTAAGCTTTCCGCAGCGGCTATCATGCCCTCATCACTTGATATCAATCTAGCTTCGGAGATGGCGGACGATCTGAAGTCCTCAAAGACACCGATTATCGGCGACTTGGACGTGTCTATGAACGACAATCACCCCCATCACTGCGATCAGGTCGTTTATGAGCGTTACTGCTTCCGCGGCGTGTACTACGTTGTCTGTAACCCCGAGTCCACGTCTGATCTGGAATGCCTACTCCGTCCTCGTGACTGCTTTGCTCCTTGTTTGGATATCCCTAGGACATTCGACCTCCTCATAGCGATCGCTCTTCCGGACTATATCATACTACCAGGTCCATGTTTTGGGGTTTGCTAACATACTCGTCGCAACTCTGGTTCTACTCACGAGACTCGCTTCGTACCTCAGACACAACCATCTTTCTCCGTTGTTCATTCGCACTCGCTTCCTAGGTCCAATCACTGTACGTTCGTTCACGTTGAAACTCACGCTATGCAGACACGGATCCGTACCCTTGCCAACAAAGCTATAGTGACTGGTGACTGACCACCCCGACAATACAATACATACATACATACGTTCATACGGCTTAACCTCACTCTTTGGCGACGACCACGACGACTTTGCCGACGCTTTCTCCGCCTTTTAGCATTTTTAAGAATGCGTCTGGAGCATTCTCCAGGCCCTCGATGATAGACTCCTGGCTCTTCAGCTTTCCTTGGGCGACGAGGGCTGGTATTTCCGCGAAGAACTTGCCGGCGAACTTAGGGATCAAGTCTGGGACGAGGAATCCTCGGATCGTGAGACGTCTCTTGAAGATGAGAGTAGTGTTCTGTTGTAGGATGGTGAGTAATGGAAAACTATACTAGCACCAAGCTGACGAACCTTGATTCCGTAGCGTTCTTCTGGAGCGCGTTGATAGTCTCCGAGAGAACCGCAGCACTTGACAGAGTATCCATTAACAACGTGCCTATGTAATTCAATGGAAGATCGGATTACTCACGACGATGTGAGAGAACGGCTCGATGTGTTCAATGGCAGCTTCAAGAGCTTCTCCCCCGACGTTATCCTTGACGGCGTGTGAGTAACCTCACGACAGCCGCTTAAACGGTCGTATCACGTACCCAGTAAACCTGGAAAGGCTTGTTCTTCGCAAGGAAGGAGTTGTAGCTTTCCTTCTTGTAGTTGAACGCCATATCTGCCCCCAGGGACTTCAGATATTCCACCTTCTCATCGGTGCCAGCAGAAGCAATGACTTTCATCCTGGGAGACGGTGAATCCGTAAGTCAATATCCCTGATCGTGCATCACACGACGGCTCACCCTTTCAATTTAGAAAGCTGGACAACCATGCTAAGGAGGTATTTAGTCCTGAGATGCAACCACGGATGGAACCTACGCACCTGCCAACACCAGACGCTCCAGCAGAGACGAAGATCGTTTTCCCCTTCAAGTATGTGAGTATGGTCTAGCGCCTTTCCGTCCAGATAGCCACTCACTGGTGCGGCCTCAGCCAGGCCTTCAAACCCGACAAAGGCAGACAAGCCGGGCGTTCCCAGCAAACTCGCGTACCTCGTCAGCGGGAATGCCCCCCCAGGATTCGGAACCACTTGGAGTGCGAGAGAGTCCATGTCGAAGGTCGCGGGTGGCCAATCAGATTCCTTGTAGTCAATACGACCTATGTATCCAAATGTATCCAAAAGCTGTTAGCCACGGAATCGAAGATTTTGCACGAGTATCTCCGTACCCTCGATGTACGGCTGTACGGTATACGCCTCCCATGGCGTTTGTCCATACATGTAATCGCCAACTTTGATACCCTCCTTCTCAGAACGTAGAACGATGACGATACCGAACCCGATGACGCTATAACTCTATGAGCCACGACATCGTGCATAACAGAACTGTCTCGTACGGAGCGCCGAGAATGAAAGGTGTGGTGTAGCTTTGAACCTTAGGATCTCTCATCCGTTCGCGAAGAGCAGGTTCTGGGCTAAATTGTGATTTCGACTGTTAGACGGTCTCTTGGATCGTATGAGCGCCACAACAAACCGACCTCAAGACCAGCATTTTCGTCAGGAATCCTCCATTGAGTGGTACATTTTCGAGATCGATAACAGGTGAGTTGTCGTAAACAAGATGCTCCCCAGGAAGCGGTAGTCCTCCTAGTCCCTGTGCAGCTTCAGGGATTTTGGCAAAGATTACACGAGGGTTTGGGGTGGACATTTTTCAGATTTCTTGGTGGCGAATGGAGGAGGAGTGTGGTGATGGGCTGACACATTCGACGGCGGGGCTATTTGAGCAATCTACCCTTAAGCGCAAGTAGTCGTTTCTGGCTAGAATGATGGGGGTGATGTGGGTTTGAGGGGGGAAAGCATCATGATTTGATTCTTTACTTGGAACACCGCTGCTCACGGGCGATACTTGCAATCTAACTCGTAATCATACATGTAAGCGTATCAGAACGTTGCGATCACCGCACATGAAAAAGCACATCGTAGCCTTCTCGTGGGATACATCACTTCCGTCCGCGAGATCGATGTAGAAACCCAAACGCTTCTCGTGCTCACCTGGGCTAGTATTGCCATCAATCGCTAACAATGGCGTTCGCCAATCCTGGCGAAGTCACGACCACGAGGGGCTACGTACCTTTTATGGGGTACTTTAGGGATAAGGCGTGATACACAACACCGAGCAATCGAATGGGTGGAGTAGACTAATGAATTGATACCAGCTTGAGTAGTCCTTCAATGTCTTCCGAGGTTTTTTCCCAATGAACATAAAAAACTTGAGCAGGGGAGTACCTGAGGGACATAAATATATCTGTGCTAGTCTATAATGCGTGGAGCGTGGAAACAGAAGCGCCGAACAAACCGGGGGCTAAAACACAGTGGTGGACACTTCGTCCCTCTCCAAGAGAATGTCACGAACATTCTCATGCCTGGGTTGCAGTTTCACTCTGAACGGCAAAGGGGTACGCCCGGAAAGTCCCTCGTACTCATCAAGGCTGATGGGTTCTCCCGGGACCTCTTCGAAACGGAAGGCCCACAAAAGCCGAGACAAAGCCATCCATAGTTCACGTTCGGCCATAATCATGCCCGGGCAGAGGCGGCGTCTGAGAAACCCTTCATTGAGCGAGACTGGCCTTTATAGTCAACGTGGGACAACGTACCCCGCACCGAAAGCCCAATGATCCCGAAGGAGTACATTCGTTTGCTTCGCCGACTCGGAGGAACTGAGCTCATCACCCAGATAACGATCTGGGTTGAAAGTAGAGCTATAACGCCACCCGTCAGAAAGAGTTTGACATCTCGATGTAGGAACGTACGATTCCGGGTAGCGATCTTCATTATGGTGAAGGGCGTAAACGTTAAGAACCATGGTGGTATTTTTGGGAATATAGTACCCGTTGTACACGAAATCTTCGTCGGAACAGTGAGGCGTTCCCATCCAGAAAGGAGCGTGAACGCGAAGAACCTGAATAGGTACCATGAGAGTTCATTAGACTAGATCGCGGGAGCGGAAATGAGTCGAATGCTCACCTCCTTGATTATCGCCCTGCAATAGGGAAGCTTCATTTCGTCACTTGCCGTAGGCCAAGCGTGCCGACCGACAACCCGCTCGAGTTCCTCGCACGCTTTAGCTTGAATGTGAGGGTGGGATGGCATTAATGCCAAGAACCATTCTATAGTTCCCGATGTCTGCAACCTTTTTGAGTAGGTCAGCTGGAAGTAGGCAAAAATACTAACCGAGTGAACGCCGCCAGTCGTGAACGCGATGACGATGAAACACATATCCTTCCAGCTGAGCTCTTCTTCATGTTGACATTGTAAGAGCGTTTTGACCAGGCAGTCTGGTACATCCTCGCCTGCGTCTATTCGGTCTTTGACTTGGTTTATCATCGCTCCGTACACGTCGAGGAAGTCACTGTGGAGTTTACGAGCACTAGCTCGCGAAGGAGTGGGGAGCCATTGTAAAATCTTGATGAAGTCGATCATATTAGTCCAAGGGCCTAGAGCGTCGGACCAATGTCAGTACTTATATTAGTTTATTTACTGTGCGTGTGCTGTACCGGTGAGCTGCATGAACTCCATGCCTAGACGAATAGCCTCAGCGACCAAGGGCTCAGAAGCCGACACGGTCCGTATACCGAAAGCAAGAGTGAGCATGTTGCTGTACATGCGGTGAGTGCGTATGCGGGCCTCGTTCAAGGTTGTGACGTACTTTAGCGCGAAGCGACCGGCGAAATAGGCGGGATTGACGGCTGATCCGCCATCTAAAGATGCTTCATAGAGAGATCGAGCAAGCATGTGGGCCTCATAATCGATGGTGCCTGCGTAGGTATCCACAGCTTTCGAGTTTAGAAGCCACATCGCGATTTTTCTATGCTTTCTCCTAAGGAAATTATCAGCCGTCAACAACGAGTCGGCAATCAATAGATATACCATGTATCATTGTACGGTGATGCGGTGATTGCTCCCCCGCCCAGGATGGTCTGGTTCTTCATGAAGTAGGGCCAACGGCTAGAAAAGTTGGAACCGTGGACAACTAGTAGGTCACGAGCAACAGTTGCGTCGTTGATGACGACGAATAGTTGCTCGCCCATCCAGACTGAGTATATTGGGCCATATTTTTTGGCCCACTTGTACAAGGGCTTCTCGGGGTATCGGCGCAGAAAAGCATAGCGTAGGGGTGGGCCCGGTGGGAGTGGGTTGCCCTTGCTGTCAGTCAAGTGTTTGCGGAGGATAAATGAACGTATAACAATGACAATAGATGTCACGAAGACAAGGGTTATAGCCAACATCTGCGTCCATCGTCAATGCTTTATTCTCCGAGTTAAAAGCGAGACTCACAAGGGCTGAGATGAAAATGAGGGAGTGAGTTCAGACCTCGCTTTTCATTCATTATGAAATACTCGTTGAAGGGATCTCGATAATCCTTGAAGTGGACGCAAAGCGTTCATCCGTGCACTGAGCTTCCACCGTGGATGAAATGCTGTACCCGTGATGGCGATGGTGAAACCATCTTGATGATCCGCATCGCGCGAGGGCGTGGGACCAATCCCGGTACCTCGAGAAACCACAATGGCAGGCTGTCGTATGTTCATCAGCCGCGAGGCGGGAGTAGATTAACAAATTCTCCAGAAATAGGCGATCGTACCACTCCGAATAGCATACGTTGGTTTTACACCGTTCGCATGTTTTGGATTTGATCTAACTTTACAATAGAGACCATTGTTATAGTCGTCAATCCGAAATACCAAAGCTATGTCGAAGACTCACCTGAAACCTCGTTTGGGCGTTGATGTCCAACTTAACCTTGGAAACGTAAATCAGATCGCTCCGGGTAATTTTGGAACAAAGCCTATGTTCAACAGATCGAGCGCTAGCGGAGGCAAGTGAGAAGTTTGGACAAAGTGGACGAGCAAAAGTTCCGCATGCTGTGTTGATTTAGCGACAATTCACTTGCAAGCTTCGAGTTCCCTGGGCCACACGGGTGAAGAATCTGGATGTGTATCGTAGCTACAGGCAAGCAGCGGTAGCGGTGACAGTGCGTCTCAACGCCACTCCCACGGTTGGAGGACCGTGGGAACTTGAAGATTTCCTCCTTTCTCGTGCCTCACCAAGTTTTGTCGGTGACGGTGTGGAACAAGCACAACCGCTCTAACAAACGTCGAGCACGATGGGTGAATCACGTATCAACTTTTCCAGTGGTTTTCATCAGCATCAATACTCTAAGCGACTAGTTGGCTCCAAAGATCTACGCCGACATAGCCCCATCACTTCTTGATACTTCCAAACGGCCTGGTCAGTATCGCCGCAGATCCAGATTTAGTTCTACCATATGTGCGAATTCTGAAATTGAGGCCATAGCAAAGGGGCTTCCCACCGGTACGAGTAATTCTGTTTCTGGAATGATATCCCCGAACTACTTATACAGCACATGTGGTGAACCATAGGCGTCCGATAATCCCCCTTCCCTTCTTATTATCCCTGTAGCCCTTAGCCATGGCCGAGCTACCCCTAGACAAGACGTTTCTACTTGCGGCGTGGTTAGAGGTACCAGTCTCTCTTTCTATCCTAGTGTCGTACTGACTTATGGTTTTATGGTTTCTTCAGTCTCTTGCTTATGGTCAGGAGGGCCCATCAATATAATGGCACGCAAACTCATCGTGATCATCTATAGGATTCTTTCTTTGTCTATTTTGTGGTACGATGCTGTTCACCTTCGGTAGTGGGCCTCGAGGCGACGTCCATAGCCGGGTAAGCGTGGCCCCTCTACATCCCTTGCTGTCTAGCTAAGCTCCAATTGAAGATTATGGTCGGCATCTCCTGCGTTATGTTCTTCTTATCCACATGGCACCTAGCAATGAATGGGTATCGTCTCCTCCAAGGTTTCGCTGTACACGTAGGCGATCCAGGCGGTGCCGTTGGGTATATTGGTAATCTGAGGAGGTGGGATCATGTGCTGAAAGATACCATATACGCGACCCAAGAAATCTTGGGTAATGCGGCCGGAGTGAGTCTTGCCTTTGTTTTTCGCACGAATATGCTGACGACCCCCCTTTCCTCAGATATACAGATGCTTCATCTTATGGAACAGCGACTGGCGGGTAATCGTGCTCCCGCTCATGCTCCTGGTTGGCAGTTTGGGTATGTAGGCGGAAGCATCTAATCTGAGTCTAGCGCTTACACTTAAATTAGTCTCTGGGTATACGGTCTGCGCACTGTTTGTCCAAGTCGATCCAACCCAGTCCGTGTTTACCAATCGGCTGAACTCGTGGATTCAAGCATTCTATTCTATCGCTGTCGTCCAGAATGTAATCACAACTGGCCTGATGGCGTACCGCATCTGGCGAACATCAATGAAGTCCGCGAAATATAAGACGGAAAACGCACTACTCCCGATTGTTCGCATCCTGATCGAATCGGCAGCCCTCCAGCTTCTTGTCGAGATTTTACTACTGGCGCTTTACTCGCGCAGCGTCAACGCCCAATACATATTACTGGAGCTTGTTACGCCTACGGTGGTAAGCTTCGATTTACATTGATATCGACACGTTTCTTAAATATCTGTAGGGTATCACCTTCAACGCTATCACCATTCGGATAAAGCTTCGCGCGATCAACAATAGCGCCGTCACGTCGGAGTACTCGAGGTCAGAGCCAGTGCAAACTATTGGAAGTATGCCCATGCGACGCATCAAGGTAGACATTACGACGCAAGTCGAAGACGATACTGATGGAAAAGAAAGTTCGAACTCGAAGCTTTCTCGTGCTTAAAAATTCGGTAAATGTCGTAGATATGTATACCCACCATACTGTAGTTGTCTCAGAGATCGTGAGCGCCTCGTTAATTTAATTGGACTTCCTGAATTCGGCGTCGACGAATATCCGCATGGCCAGACATACCGTTGTCGATTCTCTAGGGTCGGTTATAAGCCTTTGCTCATATTCTAGGCCGAATGTCTGCATTTTGTACCGCATGGGAGTGCGATTATCGCTCGATGTCTTCTTGAAAGTAAGTTCCCCCGTCCGACGGTCGTGACCAACCGCGATGATATTATCCATTTGGTGCTATTGGATCCGGACGTTCCGCATGGCACCAGCTTGAGGAGGCCTTCTCGTTCGGCCTTCGTCGTCGCGATATCTACGGAGTGACTCAAGTTTGTGGCTTTACTTGCTAGTCTGTATCAGCCTTGTGATCATGCTAAGTGCCAACATCAAATTTAAAAGGACGCTTGCGGAGTAAATAGGATGATGTTTCGAGACCTGTAGCTCGGAGATATGACCCCAAGGCGCTACGCTGTAAAGCCACACGATACGAAGCTTCAAGGGGAGACATAGAAGCTGATGGTTGATGTCAAACGTCGAAATAGAAAAAATAGTAGCGATGTAGTCGCACTTAGTTCGTTGTAACATTGACCATGGGTCAACCATAGGTGTGTGACGCCCTACGTATATCGAATGAGGGCACTCATTGTGATTGCCACAAGGATTTAGCCGTAGGGGTGGGTGGTTCGTCTCCATCACCTCACACGGCCGAGCTTTCCATTACTATCGTTCCCATAGAACTTGAAAAGGTCATAGAAGTTGAATTTTCACTTTGGACTTAGATTCCTCCTCCCTCCCTCATTTTTAACATATGAGATTTTTATATATTGTTTTTGAACACTATATGATTATATACCCAAAGACCTGGGGCTGTCCCTATTTGTGCGATGCTCTATAAATCTGACAATTGTTGTCACACATTTCTGGAGAGAAAACAAGGGATATTATATTGAGTCGAAATTCTACCAGTACAAGAAGTTGTATATTTGGTCTGATGTTATATCTATAGCTTCTAAAGAAGTCCTGGGTTTATTCACAAGCTGTAGCGGTGTGGGGCAGTACTTCAATGTCGAGGGTGACAAGGAGCTCCTAACTATTTGACGCTCCGACTCAACGCATCCCAAAACCATCCCAAAGTGTCAAGAACCGGCGGCAAGAATGCATATGCTGACTCATCCCGGGACTCGGCAACGCTTGCCGACCGCGGGAACTGCGTTACATTTCGTGACGAAAGTTCAAGTTCTATGTCTTTTTGCTCCCTCTCGCCGGCATCATTCTATATCACTTAGAATACATCCTTTCAGCGTCTGAAAAATGACGGAGATGGATGTACTACTTAGCTACAGTATACGTCAAGCCGGGGACCAGGGAAAAATGTGATGAGCCCAAAAGTATTCCTACGAACGGGTCTCGAAAAAATTCAAGTTCTATGGGAACGATAGTACCACTCGTAGCTCCAACGTCGAAGCGAACACAATTAGCGACGGCCACCGTGCGATGGGCCTTTCTAATCACAGAACTGATTACATCATTCCATACATTCCGTCGATTTGCCCACTTACTCAGGGAAGTAAATCTGTGTCAAGTCAGACTAGGGAAATCTTCGAGTTTGAAGTTCTGTGTTCTCCGATTTCTGATTTGTGATAAGATGATGGGTCCTGCTCACAATTAATCCACCGTGTTCATATCCGACTACACAGATCTACCGCTGAGAGTGCTGTGCATATGGCCGCCTAGCCCCCCGTCATACCCGCCTCGAAGCACCTCTTTGAAGAATCTCACCCCTTGTTTCCCCTTGTCGCATCCATTATCTGACACCATAGTTATACACCAAGAAAATTCGCGTGCTGTCGTTGTAATTGAATACAGCCAAGGCGAATCCATCATTATTCCCTCACTCTCATATCTCGATGTGCCAATTGAGCGGCGTTGAGGTGGAGCGTCCAAGTATGCGGCTGCTTGGTCGGCGGAGGACTCGAAACCTTTGACGTTCATCCCCATCAAGGTTCTCGCTTTTGTGGCGGGCAGCTTTGATCTACATCTATGGAAGAACGCACCTAGGTCAGGTGTGTTTTATTCACGCTACTGACATGTGTGAGGCAAGGAGCCGGTGTGGAGGCTGCATGTGCCATGGTTTGCCATTTCCAACCTGGACTTGATCGAGGGGCCTGCCTTTTGGTTACGATTGGTGTCTTCGCCACTTAGCTCTCATAACCGTACCCAAACATACCCTGCTCGTGTTCGACTTCTTGTATCCCTTGAGCTACCGTCCACGTACTAGCAGGTGCCCTTTGCTTTCCTAAGCGTACACGCACAACTATGAGTTAACGACACTGTAGAGGTCGAGGCAGATAGCCTATCATGACCACTAAAAATCGACACGAATTTATCGCAGAATGCCCAGGACATTAACCTTTGTCAAGGTACCCACCTTGCCATGCACGCACTATGTAGCCCAAGCCAATCGTCACCTGGGAATCGGACCCCTGGCGTTGAATCCACGAGAGATATGATGCTAATTCACCGACGCAGCTCGTGACCCACCTCATCCTTATTGGACTTCATGGTGGAGAACTCGCTAGCCCCGGTGCTTTCCTTCGTCAATCCGACGACGACAAGGCCCGCTGTGTCAAAATCCATGAATAATCTGGAATGATGAATTACTTTTTAGCTCGTCTACATTAACGAGCTCCAGGAGTGATATACGCGCACTCGAGCCTTCGTGTCTCGACATACTGCTGCTTAGCTAAGTCACAATTCTGAATTCTGGTCCCGGGGCGTTCATCACGCAGTTCATTTCTCTATACCAAACCCGTCTGTGGCTCCTTCCGTGGACGCTCTTTACTTCTAGCGTTCCCAGTCGTTTGTGGAGCTGTCGTTTGAGCAACGTTTCAGGTGCTTTATCAACTTGATTCCCGCAAGATACGAAACGTCGGGCCTTCAGCCTCAGGATATACACGTTGCGCCCTTCGAAGATGCACCGATCTACCCGGAGGACGCCTAAAGCGAAGCAGAGTCCGTGACGTACTCCTTCGTCGGAAAGTCGGAGACTCCATAACTCCAAGCCTCGAGCCTTCGAGCAGCGAGTCGCTATGAATTCGTAGTCGCGATATGATGCAGCGATAGGCAAAGAATCGGCTTGGCGTAAGCTTGCATGGAGCTTACGTTGAACAAATTCTAAAAGATAAAAGAGAGGGTAGACATGCCACCTACATACCTCCACGTCGTACGCCCATGGCACTGCGAGCTAGCACGATTGAGCTCCCAATGGAATTAGTGGTTCTCATCATCAACAACATCGACGACAAGGATACCCTTCTCCACTGCCTCGTCCTCTCGCACGCCCTCTCGCACTACGCCGAACGGGCGCTATACACTTCCGTTTCATTCGTCGTGCGAAACCCCCTGCCTGGACATCGTGGCGCGCTCCCAGGCTTCCGCGCCGCAATCAAATCAAAGCCCCGCCTCCAGAAAATAACCACTCATTTCACCGTCAGCATACAGACCAGCTTCGGAAGATACACGCCCTTCTACCTCGACCTAAACGAGATCCTTCCCAAGCTCACGAATCTCACATACCTAAATATACAGGCGTCTTCACTTTCACAGAACCGTGGCGTAGATTTCGCTGCGATCCACAGGGTTTCGACTGCCTCGATCTCGTTAACGACGTTGGTTTGTTATGACGTGTCGGTTCCATGGGAGTTCGTTGTGCGACAAGGGTCGCTGAGGCATTTGGAGCTTCATGGGTCGATGCTTGGCGGATCCAAGTTCCCTGGATCATCGCACCCTAGCCTACGCACCCTGCGCCTGCCGTACGAGCACTCAGCATCGCAGCCATTGTCAACAACTCGGCGCGATGAGGGATGCTGTGCACCAACTCAACTTGGATTAGAGGAGGGAGAGTGGGCGGCAGTACGCGAGACGATATCAGATCGAGGAGCACCGAAGTTGGGCTCTTGCATGATGACGTGGGTGCGCAAACAGTATGAGCGCTTTGAGTATTCTCCGTGTAGACCCAGTAACACTCATGCTCGCAGAGCCAGGGATTACGAGGAATCAACGAGCCGGAATGCCGCAAGGACGGGATGAAGCGACATGGTGCAGACTACACGAGTGCTATTGGTGCTGCAAGGGTCTGGTTGAGGCATATCAATGAGGACGCCATTTGCTTACCGTCGCCCTCATCGCTCCTCCCATCCTTGTTGTGAAAAGTCGACTAACGCGTAAGTGCCTGCCGTACCCGCGGTCAAAGTAGAATCCAAGCTATTTTTATTTGCTACGAAGTTCAGTAAATCAGACTCACGTCGCGTGCCGCCACCATAAATTTGGACCCACTCCATCCTTTCCCTGGCTTCCTTCACTATGCGACACGTAGTCATTTGTGCGTTGATGAAGAGGATGTATGCGCTTAGTTGGAACTTCTCCTTTGTCTCCTTGACTGTCGAGGCGGCAACGGTAACGGTAGATATGGCGGAATGAGAACGTGCTGGATGGACGAGTTCGATTGGGGGCGTGAGCCATGACTGACCTCCGTTGGCAAGTGGGTTAGTCGTGGTCTTTCAAAGCTTAGAGGTTCCCCAATAAGATATTTCGACGACAGCTGGTGGACTGTGGGGCCTTGGCTCCGGCCTGGGCATTTCGACGCGTACGTAGGAGGGAGAGGGAGGATTCGTAGGCGTTTCGACGATCCTTTAGCTTATAACGCGACAAGGAGGTCTAAATATATATTTCGTGCTCCGAATCAAACATGTCTTCACGGGTGCCGTGCCGTCAACGTCACAACATCACGCCCTGCGTTCGCTCGTTGGGTCGTCCATCGCGACTCTCGATTTTCTTCCTCACCTTTCGACGACAGGTATCGCTGGATTTGATTGTGACCTACCCTCACTGGCGTCCTACCATCCTCTCTTCAACACGCTGGCAGAGCATACCCTATGCACCAAAACGTCAAACACAGCGGACACGGACACTTGGTGAGGTGTCAGTTGTCCCTCGGGTTCGGGAAGTTCGTCTATGAATTGGGACCGTAACAGGCCGCATCGGATGGCATTTAAGGTGTCAAGTGTTAAAATATTAGACGCTCGCGAGTTGATTGCAGACGCATACCTCGGCGGTAATCAAGAGTGAGTGGGCCTGTACGACAAATAGGATCAATGACCGTGCGCCCTTCGTCCTCCGTCCGATCCGTTGATCTACCCGTTTTGTGATATATTTGCCGTGGCCAGTGCTTGTATATTGAAAGTAGATCAACCGTAGAAGAAATATTGACTATGAATCCGATACTATCAAATCCGAGAATGATATCTACGTTCAAAGGTGCCGGGTGCCAGCGTACCGAGTATAAGTTTCGGGAGGCGGGTATCTGATGATCTTTAACGCCAGGAGGGTGTGTATGCTGGACGGATTTGCTGGATGGATTTGGAAAGTTGAGATTTGGGATATGTGGAAAATCAAGCCAAAGCCCAGTCACCAGTGTAAGGAGACGATCGTCGGCTCTAGTGGCTCAGACGGTTAGACGTCAGAGTTTGATTGGATTTCCGTCACGGCTACTACATGACCGGTATTCGCTATGAGCGCCGCCGATTAAGTATTCCACTTCAGAAACCACATATGATGCACGCATTAAAGAGAAAGTATCTCAATGATGAGTTCGCAATGGATTAAATTACGAGAACGAACTTACCAAACAGTCCAGCAATAACCTAGCAATGTAGACGATCCAACGAGCGTTTACATGTGGACTAAACACCAATGTGACTTGTGAAAGATCGACACGGAATAATTGATACTCACTGAGGTTGACACTATTACCTCCAACATTACCACCGTTGATAGGGCCCCAGTAGGCATCACCCATGACATAATTAATGTTTACAATGCGATGATCGCTAGTGCTAGTGCAAGAATTCCCGGTAGATACAGAATTTGTGCCAGTCAAAAGCGAAATTTCGCGCGCTGAGATGTTGATCGTGAGGTCGCTACAATTGACGCTACGATCTCGAGATGTGTTCGGGGGGAAGTTGAGGCGGAGATTGCTGACAGATTGAAAAGGACTAGATGGAACTGTAGGAGTGATTGTGGATACACATTGTCGTGCTCCGGGGGACTTGAATCGAAGATATCTAAGGCGGTTGGTGGCCAAATGTCAGTCTGCGCAGTTTTCATATAAAGTGGGCTGACTTACCTTTCATTCCTCAGTATATTTAGCTTGCTCGTTTGTCCGTTCCTCGTCCCGGCCGACTCCGCGTCACAGACGGAGTGTTTCAACTGTGTTGTTGGCATTAGTTCGCTATCAGCTGCGAGGTCAATTAGTAACGATCCAAACAAATGAAATTATAGTTTACTTACGGAACGGTGAGTAGGCGAAGTGAATTTTCTTCTCGATCGCTTATCCTGCGTTGAACGTGGGCCATTGCCGAATTGACCCAGTCAACGCGGTTGATGAACGCCAAGGCATCGCTATAGTGGAGGATGTATACTTCAAGGTGCAACGTGAGATAGCATCGACGAGCATGGTTCACGAAGGGGTTAGAAGCTCGGCGACGTATATTAACTGTGCTTCAGGTCCCGAAAATCCCTCCAGGAAGCGGGAGCAAGGGAGGCCACGCTGAACGGCATCCATCTGTGCTATATAAGAGTGCCAGAAGTTGGTTAGAAAGCAATTGCACGTTGACAGCCAAAGCGTACCAGAATAATGCTCGGAGGCGACAGGGGTAATGGCATGGAAAATGTCATCAATGACCGTGCATCCGACCTCCTTCGGTGATTCATCTGTTTCCGTAGAAGTACGTCTGCTGCCCCTCTTAGTAGAACCGGTTCTAGTGCCAATGCTTTGGTTGGGCAATATATTCTAGGATGAAAGTATTAGAGCCAACGACAGGCGGAGTCCTATAGTGCCTACGTACCGTATCATAATGAATGAACCGAAAAAATATTTCTTCGCTATCAGCGAATTCGAGAATGATATTCAGGCTCCAGGGTACGATGAGGTAGAATTGAAGCTAAGAGATCAAGTACCCGGCGATGTGGGGAGATAGTACACCCACGCTTACCTTGCGCATGACGACCCGGCTAGAGCTTCTTCCAAATGAAAATGAGTGGTGGATCTCTAAGTGAGCCTCCCCTTGTCGATACCGCGCTTGCTCAGCCAACCGCTGAACATCAAGCAAATCTGTTACTATGTCAGTGCGATGGCATCTGCCTTTAGTGTACTCTATGATGATGCCACTTGCAATCGGCAATAACCTGCGCCATTGGACGGTAGCAACTCATAGATAGATGCCACACAGTTTGACACTTACGCAGGCCGATGTGGCTTCCATTGTAGTACCTTAGGGCATCCTTCCATCCTAAACAACTCTGACCTACCCCAAAGGTCCTGTTTATTGGAAGAGATGGTCGAGCCCATGCTCCAACTGGAATCAAAGTTGATGCGAACGGCTAGAATTAGTCAAGTGCTGATTAATCCATGATGCAGCCAGATTGAACACGAATCAAACGGGTACCTTTGACGTAGCATCCGTAGTGTGGGCTTCATCCACGTCGAAACTTCAGCACTCTGGTCTTGGAATTAAAAACTTGACTCCGCTGTACTCACAAGATTCCTTGATCCATGATTGAGACGGATAATGTCTGTGATGGCGTTGGGTGCTCCGCAGGAGATTCGATCGTCGTGCTTCATTGCGTTACAAAAGGGCCAAACGGGGACCAAGGGCTCGGGTGCGCCCTTCTTCGCTGTGGCGATAATCATCACACGGATAGCCGGCTCCGTTATCAATATATCACTCTTGACTATGGCCAGAAACGTAGACAGGTGGAGTGGTGTAGTAGGTTTAGACGGGCGCCGAGCTCACGAGGGAAGCTGTACGTTGCGAAAGGGAGAGTATTACACGAGCCGCATCCCTCGCAGACCGCCAGCGTCCTGTCATGCCTACAGACCACTATCGACGCGCCAGACAGAAACAGTTTGACATACTGACGTTAAGTAGCCTTGATCATTCAACGTTGCGGCGATACACCATGCTACGAGCCGTAGTCTATTTGTGGATCCTCTCCCACTGTTTCATACACGAGTAGCCGTCATAGTCTATGATTGGAGCAGTGTTCATAAGTTCAAGCCACGCACGTAGAAAGGGCAGTGGGCCTCACCAAAATTCCGCTTCGGATCGCAACCACACTTAGATGTCTCCCATAGCGTCGCGTTCTGCGTGCAATGTATATACGGGTTGTTTTCGTACCCTATATCATCGAAGAAATGGATCTGGTCTTTTTGCGAGAAGAGCGCAGCTCCGATGCTGTGAATAGGTGCGTCGGCCCAGCGCTGCACGGTACAATGAGGATAGTGATATCGGTAGAGGGTGAAGCTAATCTTACTTCATAGTAGAAACCGCCCTTTTTGTCTAGGTAATCGAAGAAAGACTGATATGCTTCGCCTCGCCACATGTCCATATCAGCGATTTGGAAGTTGCTCCAGACTATAGTTAGGGCGTTAGGGCGCGGGCGGTGGTTGAAGAATAGAACGTACAGTGACATCGGTTGTAGGTCTCCCCACCATTATCACTCAGATAATCCATCGCATTGTCCTGCGCGACGTACTCCGGGTGCTGCCCCATGTAATCTACCGCAAAACGTGAGGCGACGGCGTTGGAGAGGGAGAACTGTTAATTCGCACCTCGAACATGCCCCCATAAACTTGGAATCGTGGACCCGAATTCGTAGAGGGTCATCGTGAAACCGAAGGTCTTGTTGTTTTGCTCCATGAAAAGGAAAGGGTCCCCCATATTGCAGTGATAACGGGTTCCGGGGCTAACTACCCGTCAGCGGCCTGATTATATGCGAAAGATGTACGAACGCACTCAATCCACCAGTACCATCTATATTGCTGAAGGAGGGGGTGTTTGAAGAAGAACTACAGGTCGGGGGAATCAGGGCCGAGACGAGTAACAAACTAGGCCATGGCGTACCCCTGCTCTGAAGCGCCAGAGATTACGATGATAGAGACTTCCTATTTATTCGCCGCTGTGAGCTCCCGCACTAGGGATATTGGCCCAGACGCGCGCGCACCTCCAAAGACGATGCCATTTTTGTCCATCTGCTCCCTCGTCTTATCCGCTCTGTCTTTGTCTATCCACTCCGGCTGGTCCCACAGCTCCTTCGGCACAACTCCGAACTCTATTTTCGCCTTCGTCAACACTGAAATACGCCTGCATCGGGGTTATTCTGTCAGACGACGAACTAGATCCCCGTGAATAGGTTGTACTCACTTTTTGAAGTCGTCGCCGAACTCTGCTTCGGGATTGAGAATCACGTAGGGGTAGTTGTGATGTTTGTTGAATCTATCCTCTATGTCACGGATAGTCGGTACAAGGGTGTCCACATCGGCGTATTTCGCTAGGATTAGAAGAGTCGCGTTCGCGCGTGGCGGTGCTGCGGGTGCTGCGGGTTTGGGTGGTAGCGGGGGGTTGAAGGGTTCCTTCGGGGGAGATGGGAAGTCGTTTTGTATGGGTACCCGGACGTCCCCCGTATCGAGAGCGTCTGGCGCTGCTGGAGCAGTGGGTTTGAAATGGGAAGCGATGTTGTTTATGGACGTGATTCGGCCGTACTCTTCATGAGTGAAACTGATGATATAATGTATACAAACCTTGACGGCTTGTCGGTTATTCTGCGTCCAGCAATTGAACATCAAGGAAACATACCACAGCGCCCACGACCAACAGAAGATACCTGGCCCCGATATTCATCCTTGCACCTCCTCAGCTGTTCGTCGTCAAGGAATCGACTGAGCAATCTCCCAAAGTGGTAAGAAGCGTGAAGGTCAACTCCGCGCGAAGAGAAGCCAGAAAAAAGGCAGAGGCGAGTCGGAAAGCCGACTTGTAAGTAAGCAGTCGATTATGAAGATGGTGGAAGTGGCGACCTTGGCAACGTGGTCATGCTGAAACTGAAAGCGTCATCAGCGCTTTCGGCGATTCTGCTGGCGCCCGGAAGCATTTTTGCAATTTTGATCGCTTATCAAATTTTGGATTTCAAAATGATAAGTGCTATTGTGTTTCTTCACTCCTTGACACAACAAAATAGATAAGCATCCCGACTTCGATCTATAGGTGTGATCCTCCTTTTAGCTACGTAGATAACTAGTAAAGTAAATTGGTAATAGCCTTGAATATTTTAATGAATTAAGGAGGACGCGTTAGGTATGATCTTGCTCAATGTTACTTTTCGCAGTAACATCACTCCTTGGAACACCGTGACAGTATGTGACTGATCTACTCACACATGCAACAACGTGATGAATGTGGGAACCGCTCAAGATCTCTCGACTTTGTCTGATGGTCATTCGCAAGTTATTTTTCCTATGAGTATTTCATGTCGTATAGCCACAGATATATAGTAGGGATGGTAGACAGAGTATATGGCTGTATCATCAAATTTTCTCCATGATTTCACCCCCTTCCATTGTCCCCCAATTCCACTCCCGCATTCATAGCTCGCTTCCCATGGCCCTGTTTTGTAGCCTTTTCATTTATTGCTCCTTCCCAATAATCTTCCATGCTGTGTAGATATTGTCCGGGGTAGACACAATGTATATACAGGAGATAGGATTTTCTGAGAGCATGAATTTAGGTAGTTGTCCGACAAAATGCAAGTGATTCAAGGAATGATGGTGTGCTAAGGAGTGATGAAACACTGTATAGGAGACGATAGGGGACGGAGTGTATGAAGGGTCCCAACTGGATTCCAATAATTATTAATGTGTGCAAATGGTTTGAGATTACAATCACTCTGGGGTTGGTACAGTACTCTGCTTTTCGAGAATTATTAATTATGAATTATGTCTTCTTACACACTTGATGCAGTGGTGTCATTACTGAGACCAGTGAGCACGCTCGTGTTGGGCCTCCTAGGGCCTCCGACGGGGCCTGCGAATTGGATTTCGCTCTTCATTACGGTCGTAGTTGACATGCCAAGCAGCGAGGGATCGCGCAGGTTGAACAACAGCCGCGATACGATGACGGATGCGACGCTAATCAGATCGGAATATTGGAGATGATCAAGATCGTTTAACGGTGGCCAACAAATGTTTGCACGTACCAGCTGCTGAATGTCGTACTGACGCCCTTGAGTGCCGCCTATTTTATACCATATGTCGTATCAACACCACATAGTATAGAGCGAGAGTGGACGAACCGGTGCTAGCTGTCGAATGCAAGCAGTGAGAATACATGGAAGAATGTCGAGGGGAGGGACGTACGGCGAGTGTCAGCACGATTGACATGTTTATCACCAAGATGACTCTAATGCAACGGTCAATCAGGGAATTCCATTGATATCTGCGGTAGAATGACATACGCAATGTATACGGACGCTATCACACCCGACATATCAGCAACTATGTGCATGACCGCACCAAGAGATAGAGACACGAACCATCGCGTAGAATAATCTGCACGAGCGACTTTCCGGGGACACGATGCGATCCGAAGGCCTTGCGTAGAGTAAGGACATAGATGGAGATGTCGAACACCAGCAAGCACGCCCAAGCGATCGCTAGATCTATTGTCAGAAGTGGCTATCAGGAGTTACTTTTCCATGATTCGGGGGGAGTACGTACGAATGCCGCTGTGGGAGAATCAGTGTTATTCATTCATTGGGATTAAATAAATACAACAGCGGACGCACCCAGTATGTGTCAAGCTTTCTATACACCCGATGCGAGGCCACGCTTGGACTTGCAGCGCATCAGGATTGGAGTGCCCGTCATCGGATGAGGCGATAGCCCACTAGACGAAATATGATGAATTAGCGCCTCAGGTGCCTCCGAGGTTTAAGTGACGGAGACCCACAGTACCGAGTGCCACCAGACCTGCGATGATGGGACACATAATGTAGAGGAATTTCCTGTTATGCGCGTATAAAGCGTGTGTTCGGATAGTCAAAATCACTATAAATCGTCTTTAGCCTTCGTCGCGAGCGCGCAAACGATCACGTACGGCCGATGATGAGTTGCGCAGCTACGATGTAGTACGAATGGAAAGAGTGAAAGTGATGGCAGCTACGACATCAACGCGTGAGCCACATGCTCGTTATGAATACGACGCTGCAATGGTAGCACGTACATCTGATTGCTAAGGTTAGTTAATGGTATGAGAAGAGGGGAGACCGTAGCAAACTTACATCGACTTTATTGAAGGGGTCGTCGGTCCAAAAATAGGCGACGATGACCGGGACGTGGGCGAAAAGCGAAGTATATCTGTTTAGGTAGAAGAGAAACCGGGCGGTAGTGAATCCTTTCAGGGCCCAGTAGCGCTCAATCTCCAACGGAAGAGTCAACCAGTAATCGTAGTAGAGGATCGCTACATACGTGAGATCAAGTCAACCATGGCGCCCCGACTACCCAATAAACTCGCAGGACTTACTAACAGCAGCAAGGGACAGATAACTCTTAACATTGCTACACACCGTAGTCAGCCCGTGCAAAGCATCCATGCAAGCGCTTGTGACGTACTTTTGGATCTGCAGTTCGCTCGCTGTGAGCTGAGTGTCCATAGCTCCGCACGCAGAGCGATTGTGGGGTAGAGTGGCCAGGGCTGCAGGTAGGGCGACGGGCCCCAGCATTAAATGTCCGTCCACGACATAGTACAAGCGTGAGATGCATCATTTAGAAGACGCGTTATGGTGTGTTATTTTCTTGGCTGCAGGACAGATGCATGATTAACCATCTTAACACGGGGAGTTTGAGCTGTAGGTATATCAGTGAAAGGATTTTCCGTGGGGGATCATCGATGATCAAGGAACGCGCCCGGTGGGATCCAATCGCGAACGCAGCAAGAATACGACTGTGCGAGCTAAAGGTTCACTTGGCGCCGAAGACGTGGGTCTGCAGAGTCAGACTGACGTGGGTACGACGTAACGGCAGGGAACCACGACTATGCACATGGCAGGCCCCTGACTGCCACTCAGGCGAGGCCTAAGCCACGAAGCACAGGAAAGATTTGCTCGCCGTGGTGATGGTCAAGAAGCGCTTTACGATGAGGTCGACCAAGAAGTAAGAAGTATGGCCCTCTTGTAGTCGGCGCGGATGGTCCGATTGCCCGGCTATTCGCGGAGCGCTCACATCACGTGAAGAGCTGGCGGTCTCGGTCTGGTACTGGTGGCAGTGGTAACTGGTGGCACTGGGCAGTGGTGCCAATTCGAGTGATGCATGATGCATGATGGTCGAAAGCCGCTGATGCGACCTGTGCAAACTTATCAAGGCGTTGAGATCGCAGTGAGTGAGCTCATCACACTAAAATGGTTACGTCAGACGATCAGACTCGAGTCCCACAAGCGACTGCATGTGCAGCTTCCACGACCTCCATTTCTTCACACGCATGTAACTGTCGCCTGTGGGTGAATGCAGACTTGAAGAGATAGACACACACTGCTCGCCGATGGAAGGCGGCAGCGATACAACGAGCGCATCAATGTTCAAACGCATGAGCGTCCACAGAAACGGTGATTCTGTCGCTTCAGATTTACAACACATGGCGATCACCATCGCGAGGGAAACCGACCAACGTGTACCACTGCCTACATCATGAATCCGCCTTCTTCTCTCAGTTGATCGCATGGATCACGCTTCTGGCGGAGGGATAGATAAATGAGAGAATTGTCACCTATATGATGCCAGCCGCCTGATCCCACCCACTCGCCTTCAGAGAGACCCAGCAGTCAGCCTCACTCTCACTCAGACGCGCACCAATGCTTCCCTGGCTCTACATCGTAGCTTCATTGACTCTAGCGTTAGCTAGCCCGTTGGCAAAACGGTGCGTCCTTTTACCTTTATGTTTAACACCTACTCATCGTGTCCTGGGGACTCTTTAAGAGCGACAGTATGCAATGGGCACGCTGAGCTGTGCGATAGGAGCTTCGGCAATGTCACCTTTTTCGGCTCACATGATTCATTTGCATTTACCACCGATCCCATCGTTCGTGAGTCCCTCTTCATTGCCACCCCGACGAACCAGACCGCTGAAACTCGCCACAGTTGCTCGCGATCAAGAGGTGGACATACCTACCCAACTGGGGCTAGGGGTTCGTCTCTTGCAGGCTCAAGCTCACATGTAAGTCGCGCATTGACATAGTTCGGAATCACTAATATATCTATCTTTCAAGGCGCAACGGGGCTTTGCACTTCTGTCATACCAGTACGTATCCAATCCATCACGTCGCGTCGCTAGAATTCGATTTCGATATCTATCTACTACAGGCTGCGTGAGTACGGAACTAGTTAAACCCTCTTAGCTCCTTGACACTCACCCCTGATACCCCTAGATCCTCTTTGACGGTGGAACTGTCGAAGACTACCTCAAGAAAGTCAAGACCTTCCTCGACGCAAACCCGAACGAAGTCCTCACCCTTATATTCACCAACCCCGAGGGCGTCTCCATCCCAAACGTATGGAAGCCCGCATTCGACAACTCCGGTATGCCTCATCCCCTGATCTGTTTTTTCTCGAATTCTCATAAAAGGCACTCTACTTCAACCTACTTATACGCATATATGCACATATGCGCATACGTGGTATAATAGGCATTACGCCTCTTGCTTTCATCCCTCCTTCCATTCCGATGAAGGCGTCGGATTGGCCCACGCTCGGCCAACTGATCGACTCCGGCAAACGCGTCGTTGTGTTCCTCGACGCTGGCGCCGACGGGCAAGGAAGCAGCAATTTCATCCTGCCCGAATTTCCTATGGTACGCGCCCTCCACCCCGCCCTATACCTCATTTCCCATTAGTGGATTGTCCGCGTAGATTTGGGAAACGCCCTTCTCTCAGACAGACGCTTCGTTCCCTTGCCGCGTCGACCGTATTCAGGGGCCCCTGTCGACGGAGGACCACATGTACATGATCAACCATTCGCTGAACGTCAACATTCTTCCGATTGGAGATGGCGTGCTCGTCAGCGATCCCCTAGACGCGCCGGTAACTAATGGTGTTACCTCGTACGTCTCCACTACCCATTCATTGGGACAGCACACTGACGGCGCTGACTAGGATTGTGAATCACGCCAATGGGTGTGCTCAGTTCGCTGCCGGGAGGGCACCGAACTTCGTCCTCCTGGACTATGTTAATATTGGGCAGGGCAGGCAAGCCGTTGATATCTTGAACGGAGTCGCATAAGTCCGCTTGCTCCTGTGTAAATCACATGAATGTGAATCGAGACCGCCTTTAGCGTACAATTGCAACGTCTGGTATTCGAGGTCAGGCAGCCAAGATCAGGGTCATTATGTTTGCATTGGCCCGGCGGCGTTGATGTTGATCGGCACTGACGATCACCCCGATCCACAACTAAGCAGTAAGTCGGGTTCGCGTCGCGCCACGGGGTTTCTTATGTGAGGATGAGAACTGCCTCAACTCATGGTCACTCCAGCAACTAATACGAATACTCGGAACAACATATACAGCGAAGCAGCGAGCGTCAACTATTTTTCTCTTGGGTCTCAACTCATATTCTGCAAACTATGCGGTCATCATTCCATCTAAATTCCACAAATAACGGCTCCAGACTTACGATTTGCTGACTTGACAGCCAATTCTTCCTCAGAAAGTCGACGCCGTCATCCCGCCGTCCATGACGATGATCTAGCCCAATATTCGCAAGTGGACGGGCGCGCTTGGGGAGTCTTGCAGGATATTGCTCACCTTGTTTGTCATGTATGCATTCGTGACCAGCATCTCCACGCAGGAAGACACCTCCTCTGGCACGCCGAAACGATTCACGGGAATCAATTTCTGATCAGGGATTAGCCATGATGTGCGGGTCAACTTCATAACCAGGTAAAACTACGTACCCGATGTTCGTCAGGAGGGTTGGCCATCATCTCGGTTCCTAGATGGAAATATGTTAGCAGGGGTCCATTGTGGGCTATTAGACAACGCACCAATGATCAGAGCAGGAGCCACCGCGTTGCATGTCTGCATTGTAAATTCGACACGGTCAGTAACCTTGGAATAAGATGGTGTGCGGCCTGAACGTACGACTCCGTCCTTTGCGTATCGAGAAGCGACCCAATGCATCAATCCATGGAGAGCAGACTTGGAGGAAGCGTACTGAGGGCCAATTACGCCTCCCGTTGCTTCAAAGAGGCAAACATTTGTGAACGAATTGCGATATATCCACTACAGCATGTGAGCGCGTACCTGCTGCGACACTAAACACAAGGTGGTTAGGCGGTCAGTTCACTTAGAATGATACCTGTCCAAGGCCCAGACATACCTTGAACAAAAGATAATCCGTCCAAATCCCTGCTGCGCCATGTGTGGCACGCATAGTTGAGTCAGCTGTTCCTTCACTATCAGGACGGCATGCTTGTGAAATAAATTATCCACGAACGAGGAAAGCCTGAGCCGTATTTGTCTTCCAAGTACGTTCGAACTCTTCGAGGCTCACATCCTCGATGTTGCCCCTTGGCCCAATCCTGGGCCCAGTGATCCCAGCGTTGTTAAACAATATGTCGGGATGCCCCATTTGAGCTAGGACTTCGGCGTAGAGCCTCTTGACGTCGTCGATATTGCCGAGATCTGCTTGAAATGCTTTAGCGTCGACTTGCGCACCAGCGGCCTTCAATTCTTCTGCTAAGGCGGTAGCCTTGTCCTTGGCGGAATGGTAGTGGATTGCGATAGAACATCCGAGACGAGCGAGGGCAAGCGCGGTAGCGCGGCCGATCCCGCCACTAGCGTTAGTATCGCGCATATCAGGAAGAAAGGATGAGTCAAATACCAGGCTTCAGCAGATCGGGAAGTCTGGACTTACGTGCAGCCTGTGATGAGCGCGAGTTTTCCCTCCAGTGATGCGGTCGACATCGCTAATGGTCGGTCACAACTGAGTACTGAGGTATTATCGATTCTATTTGTGTCAGAGGTCGGAGATCTAGTGGCACGGTCCTGCGACGTCGATGATCGTGAGATAGCCAAAATCCGAATGGCAAACGAGTCTGCCGATCACCGCATAAAGATAGACTCAGCGGGCCTGTTCAAAGTTGAACAGAACCATTCAACGAGCACCTTTGCCATTTCCATTCTCCCTACGCTCGACTGCTTCGAAAACTCACTTATATATTTGCGAAGGATGTGCAAATGCCTATTTTCCAGAACGATACACGCGAAGACAATAACCCCGAAGTTTGAGGGTCGTTTCATGAGCTTTACATATTGGAACAAAATACGACGAGACCATGATCGGTTACAGAAATATTTACAAGATGTCGATGGCAACACAACCAATGTTGATCAAGCCCACATAGCGGAGTTACAATGTACCAATAAACACATCAAAGCGGAGTTATACATTGTATTGATAGGAACAGTCCGCGCGGAGTCCAGCGGAAATTGCCCAATATGGTAAGTCTACAATGTATACAATAAGAACCATCTGCGCGGAGCAGCTCGCACATTGGAAGGCCCGAGAGATTGACTGGTAATACAGCACAATGCTGTGGAATGGTTAGTGAGGTAGCTAGGTTGTTTTCAATCATTCCTATACAGGTACACTGATGCAGCAGGGCTAAAATGTCAGTGAATCGGTCCAGCATCGGACTGCTGGTGTAAGGCAATTGTTTGCTATTGAGGCTGATGGTTTCAGCCAGCATGTAGCCGAGACCTACTGGCATGCTATAGATGATGCATCAGTAGAAAAATTGGCCCAAAAAAGCAAAACATTGGTATGTCAGACATCTGGTGTAGGCCGAAGTTTTGCAAAACTGGGTGACACTTTCAGCCAGTGAGTAGCAGGTATGTACTGTACTGTTATACATGATACTCAGACCAAAGCACCAGCCGATTTAGGCTAATCGTTGGCACATCGGACATTTGGTACAGGCCGATGTTTTCTGAAACAGGCCGACGTTTTGCGACACAAGCCGACGTTCTCAGCTGGTGAGTAGCCGGCATGTCCTATGGTGTAGTATATAATACCAAGTCCAAAACATCGGCATATCAGTCGTCCGGTACAGGCCGATGGTTTCCGAAACAGGCTGACACTTTCAGCTGGTGAGTAGCTGGCATGTCTGACAGTGTAGTGCACAGTATCAAGTCCAATATGTCAGTGCATCAGACGTTCCATACAGGCCAACATTTTCTGAAACAGGCCAACGCTTTCAGCCATTAAGTAGCGGGCACGTCTGACGGTGTAGTACACAGTACCAAGTCCAAAAACTTGCCACATTGAATGTCCGGTAAGGGCTGACATTTTCCAAAACAAGCTGAAGCTTTCAGCCGATGAGTAGCTGGCATGTCTGATGGAGTAGTACACAGTACCAAGTCCAAAATGTCAGCGCATTGAACGTCTGGTGCAGGCTGACGCTTTCCAAAAAAGGCTGACATTCTCATCCTGTGAGTAGCAGGTATGTACTGTATTGTTATACATGATACCCAGATCAAAGCCTTCCCCAATTTAGGCAAGATGTCACCACATCGGATGTTCGGTGCTAGCCGATGTTTCGCCACATAGGCTAATGCCTTTAGCCAGCGAGTATTAGGCATGTTCTATGGTGTAGTATACAATACCAAGTTCAAAACATTGGCCCAAGTAGGCAAACCATCAGCACATCAGACAACCTATTTGGGCTGACATTTTGCAATCACATCCAACTATGTCGGTTGGAGCATTTGACATGAGTTCAAAACATTGGCCTGTACTGGATGGCCGATGTGGTGACATCTTGCCTAAACTTGGCACTTGTGGGCCAACACGCTTGTGTGGCAGGTATAGTGCCTTGTACTTAGGTTCCAATGTATATACCTCTATGTCCAGTGTGAGAAATCCAATTTGACCATGGGATCCACTCACAGTGTGATAGAATCATCAGAATGAGCCATCTAAGTCAGTGCTATGGGCTGTATGTCTATGTATACAGGCCTAATTCAAGGGCACATCATTGCCTGAGTTGGGCTCACTCGGTGCAATTAACATTCAAGAGATACCATGTTTAATTTTGAATTTAAGACATCCTATGTAAAAAGCACCCACCAAAGTTTACTCTAACTCACATCAAAGTTAAGTTAATTAATTAAATGACCTCATTGAGAAGCCACTGGCACTCGGCTAAGTTAGTAACCCTGCAACTTAGCAAGGCGCCCAAACCGTCCAGGAAATTAAGGACGGAACCTTTTGTTTCACTACAGGCCCCGTAATCGGCAGTGGCTTTGTTCTGAGTATCATGTATAACAATACAGTACATACCTGCTACTCACTGGCTGAAAGCATCACCTAGTTTTGCAAATTGTCAGCCTACACCGGACGTCCGCTGTGGTGACGTTTTGGACCAGGAATTATATACTACACTATAGGACATGCTGGCTACTCACTGGCTAGAAACGTCAGCTCGTTTCCCATAATGTCGGCCTGTACTGAACAGCCGATGTGGCAATGTTTAGCCTAAATCGGCTGGTGCTTTGGTCTGAGTATCATGTATAACAGTACAGTACATACCTGCTACTCACTGGCTGAAAGTGTCACCCAGTTTTGCAAAACTTCGGCCTACACCGGACGTCTGACATACCGATGTTTTGCTTTTTTGGGCCAATTTTTCTACTGATGCATCATCTATAGCATGCCAGTAGGTCTCGGCTACATGCTGGCTGAAACCATCAGCCTCAATAGCAAACAATCGCCTTACATCGGCAGTCCGATGCTGGACCGATTCACTGACATTTTAGCCCTGCTGCATCAGTGTACCTGTATAGGAATGATTGAAAACAACCTAGCTACCTCACTAACCATTCCACAGCATTCTGCTGTATTGCTGGTCAATCTCTCGGGCCTTCCGATGTGCAAGCTGCTCCGCGCAGATGGTTCTTATTGTATACATTGTAGACTTACCATATTGGGCAATTTCCACTGGACTCCGCGTGGACTGTTCCTATCAATACAATGTATAACTCCGCTTTGATGTGTTTATTGGTACATTGTAACTTCGCTACCTGTCAAGCCATCTAGAATTCATTTGGTCAGCATCAGACAGAATGGCAGAAAAGATAGACAACGGCGTGAGCTTACTGAATTGGATGTTCTCGCAGCAGACAGTTTGTGTGTTGCTAAACAGGAAAGCATCAGTATTTATTCGGCGTCCGAACATGTCAGAACCTACCAGCTACCTCTGACGGCAACACCACTGCATGTGAGGCCCAGTACAACATCGATGGAGCTGAAGAGGAGGGCGACAACACCGTTTAGGCCAAGGAGACTGAGAAATGGCCCAACAAGGGGAATCAAGAGGAGTATGGGCATAAGGACATTGCTGACAACAGCCACAGTGCCAACATTCTTGCAGCACTTTATCTCAGTGGAAGAGCAAGTGGGCTTGGTGCAGGCCACGAGCGGTGTGGCAGCTGCAAAGGTAGCGAGTGCGGTGGTGGCAAGGATGGCAGGCTTGGAGAGCATCATATTAGCTGCTGGTGATACTTGAACGGTTTGAATGTGTTTGAGTGAGGCATTATGGACTAGAATGGGTGTCTCTTATACGGTTGACCGGGGTATACGTCTGATTGGGTCAAATGAAAGACCATGTAGGGTAGAGAGGCCATGGAAGCACCACGAATAATTGATGTCTGTTCGGTTAGAGCCTGAAAAAGGGTGAGATGACGCTGAGAGCACGATGACATTTTGATACTTGCACGCAGTACACCAAGAGTGGCGCCCTACATCTGACGAGGGATCCTAGCTTAGGTGTGGTATCTGTGAAGACGGATTAGCAACGGTATGTTACGCACTCTAGGGACTTGAACCGATGGGATTCCTGATGTATGCGTAGAGGTAGATGACTAAATATCTTGCTGTATATGTGACATGAGCAGCCACATCAATGACAACTAATCAATAGGACAAGTAAATGGATGGCCTAGATTGCAAGAAACCTATTCCACGTACACTCGTTTTGGCATGTGTGTGATACCAAGACCTTTACATCTTGACCCATGGTCAAGTTTTAGGTTGAGAGGTTGAGCATCTCCAACCGCCAAAACACAGTTTCATCCTGGTTGAAGCCGTGTTGGTCAGTTTGGAGGTGTCCATGTAGGTCCTTTATAATACCTAGTGGATTCTCCAGGGACATGCATTATAATGTTCCACTCATCAAACCCCACCCAGGTAACATTGTAATATCTGTAGTACAGCTGTTTGATGGTAAATACTGTTATTATAATGTTGGGCTCACTGCGTACATTATAATGTGGATGGGCGTATGTTAAGCACATGGCAGACATTGATCGGACTTTCGGCGCATTTGGTTCTGTTCGATGAATTCTTCCATCCGCTCCTTCACCTGGCGCACCTCCTCTTCCAGCCTCTCCCTACCATCCCATCGTACTCAAGAGTCATTCAAAATTGGAAAAATGAACATACACAATCAATATACCAATAAGTACTGCAAGGCAAATGGGCAGCAATGTCATTGGCGAGTTGCCACCACCACTAGCGTTGGAACTCTGCAAGCCTGGTGGAGGGCATGGTCCGATAGCTACTTTACTTAGAGCAAACTTGTGACACACTGGGGAGTCATTGTGTTAGGTCACTAATGATGTGGTCCTCACTCAGCTTGTTACAACGGTACAGAAATTCAAGATAGATGCTCTGCTGTGATCAACTATCACCTCCACCCCATCCCGCATTCCTATCTTGACCCCGTTGTCAATTTCCTCACAGGGCCCAGTCCACGTATCACTTGCCTCGGAAGAAAGCCTGAGACCAAAGGAATTGTAAATACTCTCTGTCTTGTTGTAATAAGTCATTGGCGAACAGCTGTAGAACGGAAATAATGAGTAGATTTGTTACCAACTGCCATAAGTATCAAGATAAATTACTCCTAGCCTGTAATATTTGTAGAATAATAGACACTAGAGCCTTTATGATGCTCATTTATCAGTTATGGACCATTGTAGCAGGCCTGGGGCTTCAACGTTCAACATCCAGTTCGTTTGTACTCATTGCACAAGTTGAACCGCTTGTATCTAAGCAGGTTGGTCTGACCTTTTCAACAGAGTCATCAAGACAATCATTGGACACAAATTATATATGGCCAGGTATATAGAGCTGTCTATGATTGTATACAGCAATCAAAATGTCCTCGATTCTAATGCAACCATTGGAATACCATTATCTTATGTTTGTAACTTAGATGCCCATCGGTGTTTTAGTTCCAACCAATCAAAGCTTCCTGTGTTTCACGTCTTACTGTCTTTCCTCTTCGTTTTAGCAAGGCCCCCATGGACTTGAAGTGCGAGCGGTATACCCTCACTCGTGATCCATTGTATAACCATGCAAACTTGACGCAGCCCAAGCGCATACCGAACCGAACCCAAACATTCAGAAACTTGGAGCTCCAGCATGCAGCAAGATGTTGGTGAGGTGACATAAATTGGAACTTGTAGGTGTGGGGCACACTATGCATGCCCAGGTACGAATCCTTCTCATGCTAATCTTGTCCAGTCCTGGCACACTGTGATAGGAAGGACTTACTTGACTACCATATGCACACTACCTCCGCCTGTGAAGTGGTGGAGATTGCCTGGTTTCTGATTGGCGCCAAACCTGATTAGTGCCAAAGACAGCAAAATTAAATCTACAGAATGGAAGGTGGCACTCTTAGACTGCCATGACAATGAGATGGCACTGGATGCTGATGCTGTCAACTATTCTCATTACTCACTATTCACTACATCACATGTATCTGTGTAGATGTGAGTGATGGTAAGCAAATCTGCTTATTGAGTTTGTGGACGGTACTTACAGCTATAGAGCAAGGAGGCAGTAAGCAAACCAATTAAATAAACAAGGATCTGTTTGCTCACACTTGTCCCTTGTGGTGATCAACCACAGTAGTGGTGTGTGTCTTGGTTAAACCCTTTGACTATACCATTGTAGGCAGGCTTCTGAGCTAAGTTATTGTGGCAGCACCTTGGCTAGAGAAGATATTGTTAGATTTTGGCAATCTTGGTGGTACAGGGGTATAGGGGGTATATGTGACTATGTAAGATTACATCACATGCCCATGTACTTTTTCTTCATGTGTTTGCTAGAGTACCAGTTGAATGCAATACAAACTACCTGTTCATTCAAATATTGTGTGACCATCAGCAGCTTATTTTAACAGACATCTGGTACTCATAAATACTAGAAATGTGTTAGCCAGATCTGTGCTGGAATCTAAGACAAAATGCTCAGCTTGTCTCTGTACTCCCACACACAGTGATACCCACACACAGGCACAGCTTTGCACACAGCAGGCATTGCTTTGGGAATGGATCATGAAATGTGAGAACTTCTTGCAACACAAGAACATCAGTGGAAATGACATGGTCAAGAACATCACTTACAGAATGTTAGGTGTTTGTGCCATATGCTGGTTGGCAGCAAAGGGTCCCATCCTCGGAGATATGGATTGGGACACTTACAAGCTACAGATGTGTTCCTTATTTCTTCCCTGCGACTGGGAGCATACTACACAAATGGAGATCCTTAGATTACACCAGCCCTCTACTACACCCTTTATGGACTTTGCACTCCACATTATGGGAAAGAACAACCTCCTTGCTGGGACTGATTCCTTTATGAATGATGAATATTTGTGTGAAACCTTGGAAGCTGCCATGGAACAGGAGCTCTCATGTGAATGCAACAGGGAGAATACCTCTCAGATCTCGGACTTTCAGACCTGGTCAGACACCGTGAAGCGAATTGATGAACACCGCTAGGCCCGCCTCAAGGAGCTTACCTGCAAAATCACCAAGATGTCACTAAGGTTGACAACTGCTACTTGTACACCTTTCCAGTGTCCCAGCTCTCAGGTTGCTTCCTCCTCATTGGTCCCTCATTTGACACTCATGCCTAAGCTTTCTGAACCTGAACATCAGCTTTTATCTGCTAATGAAGGGTGTTGCAAATGAAGACAATTCTGGGCTAACCATGTTGGCGCTCACTGGACTGCGCTGCCCCTAGACGGTGCTACTTACAAAACACTTACAGCTGCAGATGTCCCTCCCAGGCCTGCTTCCTTCACTGCCAGAGGTAACTCCTCTCATCAAGCTGTGGTTGCCCTGCTTGCCTATGCTTTGTCCACTCCCACTCCTGGCTCCTCCTCACCTGCACCTGCCCCGGTCGCTCCCTTGGGTATTGAAGAACTCCCTGACAACTCTCAAGTACCCCTTATATCACGCAATGCAAGGTACGTTTTACCAACATATATTCACGGTACATACTTGCATAGTGAGTGTTATAAGTAATGATAGTATGTGTATAGAAAACTTCACATTCAGAAACATGAGATAAGAAAGAAGGCACATGTGACCTAGTCACATGTGAGTATATTGTTAGGGGAAAGAGGGGTAAGGGGATTACACCTGCCTCCCTTAGATTGCACTATGTGATCTATAACAAAAGGAATAGAATGGGAATTTAAAGAGTGGTGTTTTTGCAATATGAGGATGAGTTGGGGGTGAGGTATAGTGATGAATCTGCTGCTGTGGGGCAGCAGTGGTAGAATAGCATGTAATCCACTACTGTGGGGTAGTGGGGTTCGGTGGATAAGGATGTCAGTCCATATCATCATCAATGTCTTCTGTGGTCATGGGAGGGGTGCCAGAGAGGGATACCTTCAATGGCGCCACACTGGATCTCACAGCCTTACTGCTCTGGAATGAAGAGGCAGGCCCACAAGGGAAGTACACCAGGGTGGTGATGAGTCCACCTAGAGACATGGGCGGGCCATCTGGAACAAGAGGGAGCCCAGACAGTGCATCGACGGAGGAACTCCCAGCGGTAGTCACTGGGAGATTCACAGTAAAGGGGGGAATGGGATTAACCATTCCTGTGGAGGTGGAGGCCATAACAGGTAATTGTGGGGATGTACAACGGTTGTCCGAGGAGGGTGTGAGTGCAGATTGTCTGCTGCCAGAAGCAGTGGAGGATGTGTCTCCAGCATGAATGGCATGGGCATGGGTAGCCCTGAGGCCCAATTCACGCCATGATGGTCGTCCCGCTGCAGGGGATGGACAACAGCCAGGTGGCCAGAGAGCCATGATGTCCACGAGTCTATCAGGTTCATGGGGGAAAGGCGGGGGGTCAGGCATTATCTACTAACGACCCCAATAGCTGACAGGTAGCCCTCAGATCCCGACCATCATTGTGGCCATCCATGATCCAGGCCTGGGCAAAGTTCCAACAATCGTTGGCCCAGGTATATGAGAACCCGCACTTGGCTAAGTGCTGAGCGACTGCACTGACAGTCAGGTTGTTGATAGATCCACCCAAGGGGTGGAAGTTGCTCATGTTGGCGATGATGAGGTGATCGCGAGCAACGATACTACTATACTGGCTGGGAACAGCCAGCAACTCACAAAATTGTTGATTGAATAGTGTCCATTGTCACCCAAAGGAGGTGCCCACCAATTGCTCGGTGGGACTGAGTATGTGCATGGCACGCCATCCCCACACCTAGCGGAGGTTGAGAGGGTCCTGAATACCAGGCGGGGGCCTATGAACACAGTGTTCATAGTGATAATATGCTGCCCATCATTGGGGTGGATTGTCTGAATGTGGGGGCCCCATGCCCAGACGGCAAATGTTGAATGAGGTTTCCACTGCAGCTAGCAGTGGTGGGGGGTTGATCAAAATGGGAGCATGCAGATTGGTGCGTGCAGCCACCAGAGCCGGATGGGGTGAGGGTCCCATTGAGGGCTGGGAACGGTCCCCGCCTGCTCTCATTGGACAAGAGGGCATCTCATTCTTTGCCCACAGAGGGATGCACCACTCGCTGAGGGCTATTTGCTGGGTGGTGGTCAGGGGCTGCCGTTTGTTGCAAGCATGATTGGCGGCGTTGGCCAACGCCTTGCATGTGTTTACCACGTTACGGTTTCCCACAATGTGGGTGAGCTGATTGGCATGTTCCCAAGCACTATGGGTTATGGAGATTCCAGCTTCGTCAAACTGAGTTTGTGATTCTCATAGATTTACGAAACTGTGATATGATGTTGTGGCTGCAGCCACACTGGGCAACGGTGGACATGGGTCTTCATCCGGGTCTTCATCACCCCAGTCCTCTCCTGAATCATAGTAATCATCTTTCATTTCCACGATCTTCATCGTGGATGTTCCCCCAGTGGTGGGGTCCCTTATCTTCTGATGCACATCACAGTGGTTGTCCAATTCATCAATTTGGCGTCGTAGATCACAAATTTCATTGTGAGCATCATCAAGCTGGTCTCAATAGTATCGCAGGTCATCCTCTAACCTCCCCCTCCCCTCCCTTGAAATTTCCTCGATAACGTGCCACAACCTGTACATCTGTTCCAGGTATCGGGGCAATTTGGAGTGCAGAATGGTAGCCATCCTTGGACCCCATCTGGGGGTCCATGTAGCCCTGCATACGATGTTGGCCATAAGCCAAACACGTTGTGCAGGAGGGGTCTGTGCACATGACACAGTGATACCCTGGGTGTGCTACCCAGTTACTGGGTGCCTCAGAGGACCCATCTGCTGGGGGTGAGGAGGGGAAGGACAAAAGCTGGCAGATTTCATCGTCCATGAGCTTGTCACGGAATATGTGATCCGCACATTGTTGCCCTTTCTGGCGCGCAGTGAGGTGTGCCAGGGATTTTCTTCCACCTGAGTTATCATAGTGTTGCTGCAGCTTCAAGCCTCGTTTTTTTGTTTTGCTTATATCTCATCCAATACTTTGAGCTATGGGAAGCTTCTGGGCTCCAATTATAGACCAATATGTGTAGTTTTGTGAACCATAAAGAAATTTGCACAAATGTCCTCAGGGAGCTCAGGATTGGAGGCAAGCCATTTGTCAAGCCAATGGCTTGAAGCCTGGAGCCAAGTCAAAGTTAGGACCACACAACAAGAACTAATGGGAGTCATAGAATAGCTTTTTGGGATATCAAACTATCATATTATATCTAGGTTTGACAAGAGGTATCATGAAAAAATATACAAAACTGATTGTGCAGTGTAGGTTACAAAGTTTGGAGCCAAGTTGAAGCTGTGGCAACACTAAGTTATCAGGTGGGTTGGAACCACCCATGGGGTAATCTGGGGGCAGCTGGCCGCCCGTGGAAGCCATGGAACGATGTTGCTATTAGAGTGAGGTGGTGATGGAGTGGTTCAGCAATCGATTTTGTCTCCAGTTCAGTCCCCAACTTCACGTTTGCGGTTTATGTACCATGTGATTACTGCCTGAAAAGTCAGCAGCGGTACTACTGACATCTATGAGCGCCAATCTTATCAGCGGTCCGTCACTGTAAGCCCCTGCTGTTAGGTAAATCATCACCTGACTGTTCATATTTCCTTTGCTGTATGGCTCTGTACATGATACTCCTTTTGATCCCTCATACATCACTCTAAAAGCACATACATACCATATGAATATATGTTGGTCTAGCATATTGTGCACAGCGTGATCAGAAATATAAAGTGAGTTTCATACTTTTTTACACTATCGTAAAACACGGAATATCCTGTATGGCACCTAAACATACCAGACAGCCACAGGCCAGAAATAGCTCTAACCTAGAGCCTCCCTCTGAGGCCAAATCAGCTTCTCGTCCCTGTACGGGGACATGTGATAATGAGGTGAAGGAAGTATGCAGGAGTCGTGCCAGCGATATGGGGAAGTGAGAACAGGAAGTAACAAAGTGGGGAAAGAAGGGAAAGGTCATCTCAATGAGCCCCAAAGTGTATACATGAGTCCGAGTGAGTCTGAACTGCAGGAACACTTTGCAGTCATCAGATGCAACTCAGATGCAAGGGAAAAGTAAATGGATGAAAGGAGAGGAAGGGGTGCAATCCCATTGGTGACTACTAGCTCAGACTCCAGCTATAGGTCAAGGGAACACCCCCTATTCACCAATGGTTTTAGACTATGATGGCCCAGAAGTTATAAGTAAAACAGTGCAGATAGGAAAGGGAAAGAGAAAGGAAAGAGGGGAATGAAGGAACATGTAAATAGGGGTCCATGGAATGAAAGGGAAAGAGAAAGGAATGAGGGGAAAGGGAGAGGGGAAAGGGAGAGAGACAGGGGAATTAGGAGAAAATAGGAGTGTTCCCTTACAACATTCAATTCACATACATGAATACCACAAACACATCAACTGGTGTCTCCTCCTTCTAGCTCAGACCAAGATGTATAAATCCATACTAGGAAATAAGAGAGAATGATGTCTCCTCACCATCTCAAGTGACCATTACACCAGTGGCCTTGCAACTTGCCTTTAAGTAATGAGACAACAGTATAATATATGATCTGTTAAGCCAGGAGAACTTTACTCCCTTCTTTGGCTTTAATATTCAATCCAGTTGGGCAATATTGGTACAAATTGCACCTCTCAATCTTGCAGTTAGCTACACACACACCTGGATGACTGACCTTTGCAATAATGTAGATTGATACCACAATATGTGAATACAGCAGTAAAAGCTCTCTGGGTAGTAACCTATATGTATGAGAATCAAGTGTACCTATCCTTGGCCCATCCACATCCAGCAAGAGACACCCCCACAACTTATATTTTGATGGCTCTTTGGTATATATTCATGCAGAAATACTTTGCTCATATGTGTTGAATCAGCTTACAGTGTGTGGTAAATAAATTAAGCAGCATGAGCAACATGGATATCTCAGAAGCATAAGATGACACTAGAGCAGGGGTGATACAGATAAAGTGACAGCTGGTGACTGCTCTATCATTTTACCACATAAATTTCCCCGTTGTTGTATTGTTAGTAGGAGAATTTGTGTTTGAAATCCTCATAGTCTTAGGGGCATCAGGAGCGCTCCCTGAACAAACTCGAAATGGCAACTCACATGATCAGATGCCGCATGAACTTATTCCATGCGTAGCGAGCCGAACAGTCAGAATGATTACATAATAAGGGACCAACCCTTAGCGCACTTACCGGAACTGGAATCATTCTCATTAGCCAATCAAGACTGATCAAACTCAATAATTGATGGAATCAAACTCTAACGCCGTCAAGGCACAAGGGGTATTTTGAACAATGCACACAGGACGATATCAATGAATCCTTTTCCTTCAGAAGGATTCGTAATAATGGTATGTGGCATGCATATGGAACACGAAAAAGATTAAAGATGTCATTCCTCCCAGTCTAAACACCGATCACCATTACACACCCACCACACACCTCTTATCAACACTCATACTGAAGACCATGTGCCACGCTAGCCTAGTCGAGGCTAGTTCTAGCATGAAGACACAATATTTGCCCACCATCCTGTACAATATATTAGTATTTACTATGTATGACAATGACACATGTACAACAATGACACATGTCCCGAGGATATTGAGAAATTATATGTTTCAGAATGAACCAGAGTCACGGGCCTAGGATACATTATAATTTGGACACAGATCACTAAGAACGGCATTATAATTCAACGAGTTGATGTCCAGCACATCACAATGTTGCGTGGGGGGGTGTTGATAGGTGGGACATTATAATGCGTGTCCTTGGAGAATCCACTAGGTATTATAATGTAACTACATGGACTATTGCAGTTTGAGCCCCTTCGCTAATGTACTTACATAAAGGCCGTTCTCACACTAAGCATATTCTGGCACTGTCCACCATGTAGCTCTCCCAAGGATCGATTCCATACACTGGAGTCTCATGGTTGGACAAAGTGGGCGATGGTGGAGTACTACCTTTTGCAAAACTTTTGAACTTCTAAGAACCCATGTTTGTTTGCCTTTGATTCCCAGTGAGAACCAGCCCCGAGAGGATCTGTGTGAATCTGAGTCGCACCGAGTCTCAAAAATGCTCAGATTTTCTCAGACTAACTCTGCTTTTGCAACATTTTCAGGTAAAATCCGAGTACAGTAGATAATTATTACAGCTACTACTAGTGCATGCTCAGAATAATATGAGTTCAAATGAGAGAATCAGTGAAGAGCCGTGGGACATCGCACCAGGGCACACCTGCGAGTAACTGAGCATATCCGAAGTCACCTCAGGAATGCGGCCAGTTGTCATAGAGTCGAAGCACAAAGGCCATTCTAGCAAATGTACCAGATATTGAAAAGGTGGAAGAAAGCAGTAAGAACGGCCAGGCAGGTTGGGGTATGAAAGTGGTCTCGCTCGTCCTCTTGTCTCGTTGCTAGGTAGGGACCACCTCCATCATTGGCGATGGCATTGGTGCTAGATATGTGGACTTGAATGCAGGGACACGTCAGCAAGCGACAGGAAGAGATGGACGGCGGGAAGGAAGGAGACATACCAGATGAATATGGTCGGCACTGATGAAGGTGCCACATAGCACGGCATTGGGACAGAGGTCGATGTGCTCAACGGCTCTGGTAGACAGATACACCCACACTGAGAGGGTGAGAGAGATATGAAGCAGCATGATGGACTCACCCCTCGAGCTCGAGCATAAGATGCTTGTGACTGCAGTCACACCAGAGGGAGGCGTGTTGGCTTCGGTGGTGTTCATGTGTCGGTGGTGCATTTGTGGTCTGTGGTTCGTTCACTGCCCTGGTTCTTTTCTCCTCGTGTTGTTTCCTGTCCCCCCAGTCATTTGTTAGTCTTCCCACCTCATCTCCATATGTCCGCAGCCATTCTGGCATTCACTCTCATTTGTCTTGTTCCCTTCCCTTCCGCCTTCCCTCTTTGCCCCTAGCTACATGCTTACACTGTTGCTAAAGTTGCCCCCAAGTACGCACTTGTTTGAACGAACACCGTCATGATGGCGAGATTGGTGCTTCGCTGAAATAGTGTCCGTGCACGTGGGGTATTTGTCTGCACGTACACGCGAAGATTGCGAGGTTGGGATGGAGCTGACGGAAATAACACTGACAAAATCTGTCTGGTGGAGATATTCTCAGCATGTCAAATTCACATGAATGCGCATACATACTTCTATGCTTCAAAGGATGCGGCCAAGTTGATGTTTGCTCCCGAAATGGTGCATATACCGGGTTTCCAAACTGTATCAGCATCAGGGCCTCCAATGTTTGATACAGAACCAAACTGCTGGTGAATTCAGCATAGAGTGAGTGAACACTTGAGAAACGTCAATTAAACGTACCATATCCATGGATTCCATGCTAGTGCTCCCTCTGTTCCCCAGCTAGGATGAAGAACTTGAGTTCCATTAGGGATCTGGGTGCCGTGAGTCACGAATAAGCCGTCTGAATTAGTATCCCTATCAAAGTGCCAGGCAGAGGTGCTCACTTTGATCAACGAGAAGAGTGGGAAGGAAGAAAAGAAAGTGACAAGTACGGCGACACGTGTCCTACCAATGCAAAGGAACACGGTCACATGATACCCCTGAAGCGTTGAAAGCAAATAATGGGGACTTTGTAGTGTTGGTCGTGGTCCTAAGTGAAAGTCGTTGACAGAGGTGAGCCTACGTCTGGCTATGTGCACTATATGTGGACTCAGAAACAGACAACTTAGTAGTATTGACCGCGGGAACAATTTTCTAATCGTGAGAGAACAGCTATACTCAGATAATTCTGGGTGCTACATCAATACTCGGAAAATGACAACCCAATGCCCTGCAATACCCGGATTTCACCATTTTCACTCGGAGCCGGTTCTCACTGGGTTTGATTGGCCATGGAACGTTTGACCGAAATGCTCCGGCTATATTCGCAGTCGTAGCAGACATAGCTCATGAAGACTTCAAGAAACCACCTCCCAGCTGGATGCCCTGCATTGCGCAGAATCGTGTGTCAACGTGTCTATTGGACGTCATGTGTGTGCACGATTTTGTTTTGTCTCGCCTTAATCTCAAGCGCTGTCGTCCCCTGACAATTCATTTATTGACATTTGGCATTCAGACATAGTACTCACATCCGTGTTAATCTGACAAAATTCGCCTTTTTTACTTTTCTTACTTCCATGGCCTCTCTACCCTACATGGTCTTTCATTTGACCCAATCAGACGTATACCCCGGTTAACCGTATAAGAGACACCCAATCTAGTCCATAATGCCTCACTCAAACACATTCAAACCGTTCAAGTATCACCAGTAGCTAATATGATGCTCTCCAAGCCTGCCGTCCTCGCCACCACCGCCCTCGCTACCTTTGCGGCTGCCCCACTGCTCGTGGCCTGCACCAAGCCCACTTGCTCTTCCACTGAGATAAAGTGCTGCAAGAATGTTGGCACTGTGGCTGTTGTCAGCAATGTCCTTATGCCCATACTCCTCTTGATTCCCCTTGTTGGGCCATTGCTCAGTCTCCTTGGCCTAAACGGTGTTGTCGCCCTCCTCTTCAGCTCCATCGATGTTGTACTGGGCCTCACATGCAGTGGTGTTGCCGTCAGAGGTAGCTGGTAGGTTCTGACGCATTCTAACACCAAATAAATACTGATGCTTTCCTGTTTAGCAACGCACAAACTGTCTGCTGCGAGAACGTCCAATTCAGTAAGCTCACGCCGTCGTCTATCTTTTCTGCCATTCTGTCTGATGCTGACCAAATGAATTCTAGATGGCTTGATCAATGTTGGTTGTGTTGCCATTGACATTTTGTAAAGCACTGCTACAATGTTGTTATGATTTCCAGTTGTACTTCGTTTCTGTGAATTGATTTTGATGAAACATTGGCCCATTTCCCTTGCAATATCCGAGCCCGCAAATCTTGCTTTCTCTACACATAGTGAAGTTACAATGTACCAATAGATACATCAAAGCGGAGTTATACATTGTATTGATAGGAACAGTCCGCACGGAGTCTAGCCGAAATTGCCCAATATGGTAAGTCTACAATGTATACAATAAGAAGCATCTGCGCGGAGCAGCTCACACATCGGAAGGCCCGAGAGATTGACTGGCATACAGTAGAATGCTGTAGAATGGCTAGAGAAGTAGCTACATTGTTTCCAATCATTGCTATATAGGTACACGGATGCAGCAGCAGCAGGGCTAAAGTGTCAGTGAATCAGTTCAGCATCAGACAGCCAATGTAAGCTGATCGTTTGCTATTGAGGCTGATGGTTTCACCCAGCATGTAGATGAGACCTATTGAGATGCTGTAGGTGATGCATCAGTAAAGAAATCAGCCCAAAGAAGCAAAACATTGGTACATCTGACGTCCAGTGCAGGCTGACATTTTGTGATACACACCGATGTTTTCAGCTGCTTAGTGTGCATGTACTGTATTGTTATAAATCATGATACCCAGACCAAAGCACCAGCTGACGTACGCAAAACGTCGCCACATCGGCTCTACGACAGAGGCCAACACTGTGCGAAACAGGCCGACATTTTGAGCCGGTGAGTGGGTAGGCATGTCGTTTGACGTAGTACATGATACCAAACCGAAGAAGCGACTGATTGAGGCAAAATGCCGCCACATCGGACGTTCGATGCAGACCAAGGTTTTGCGAAATAGGCCAACATTCTCCACCAGTAAGTAGTGGGCGTGTCTGACAGTGTAGTAAACAATATACCAAGTCCACAATCTTGGTACTTCAGACATCCAGTGCAGGCCGATGTTTACCGGAATGGGCTGACGCTTTCAGCTGGTGAGCAGCAGGTATGTACTGTATTGCTACATGATACTCAAACTAAATCACCAGCTGTAAGGGCAACCTCAAGATGGCCGACAGCGTGAGCCTAGCAGAGGGAGAATCCAAAGAAATGAATAGAGCTACTACAATACATGAGAGGCTGCTCACCTAGCAGAGGGAGAATCCAAAGAGAACAAGATAAGGATTCTCCATGCTAGGAGGCGAAGTATATACTGTAGAAGCGTGAGAGAAAGATGGGAGAACTGTATAGTACACCCGCCACAAGTCCGGAGAATATCACAGGTACGAGCGGGCACATGCAATAGAAAGGTGGAGGGAATATGCAAGAGTCGTGCCGGCGACCCAGGGAAGTGGGAATGGGAAGTAAAGAGGTGTGGGAAGAAGGTATGGGTCACCCGGACATGCCCCGAAGTGTATATGTACATCTGAAGCGCATCCGGGCATGTGCAAGTGCGGCCGAGTGCGGCCGAGGCGCGGGAAATGCATCGGATGAGTCGGATGTCACTCGGATGTGACGGATAAGGCTCGGATGGATGGTAGGAAGGAAAGGGAGCGAAAGGAAAGTAAATAAGAGTCCGTGGAGTGAAAGGAAGGAGAAAGAAATGAAGAGAGAGGGAAAGAGACAGGGGAAAAGGAGAAAATAGGAGTGTCCCCTTACACTGGGGTCCCAGGGGTCCGACATTGAGTTGATTGTATGAAAAAAGAGGGATCACGTCCATCGGCATGGTGGTAAGTGAAGATCAATCTGCTCAACTTAAGTCTTAAATTTGGGCAGTAATACAAGATTGTTGATTCACAGGTACACAAATGGCATGCGATGTTAAAGACATCAGGTGACAACGTAAGCTGTTGCCCCCGGACTACTAACAGAGCTCCAATCCACCCATATGTCATGGTTGTGCTTGAAATATCTAACAGTCCACTCCATTTTGTACTTCGCCAACAGAAGTTCTTCCTGCCATCGGGAGGTGAGTGTGCGCGATTTGAGATAAAGCACACGATTACCTAGTTCAATGATGCAGTCATTGAATACATTGTCCATTGTCATTAACAGTACTCACTTTCTTGAAGGGCAGCTGGAGCCAATTCATCATCTCGGCCAACGTGCCAAATCCAGGACAGCTTCAAGGTTGTAGAGCCAGGTTGGTTTGGGTTAATGACATATGTATTGCTCTTGATGTCAGCTTTAAACAGCTTCTTGAACTTGCGGAGGATGGTATCATTGGCGTCCAGTGTCATCATCGCGTGCCAACATCGGGCATAAGCGTACACAAGATCGCTTCGCTTCTTGTTCAGCATGTTAATTCAATTGCGCGATCTCATTTTAATGAGTTGCCAGCCAGCACCACGCAATGTATGACTGTATAACATTGACTTCTCGGCAATGATCTCACGAAGCGACTTGAGCAATGCATCTGCCTGATGCTCTCGTAGGGCCAACTCATGTGATCTGAGTTGCTCCACTCACTCGGACACTGTTGATGGTAAAGGAATGATGATGTTTTCAGCACGTATGTGTGCGCCGGTATTGCTCAGTGATGCTGTTGTTGGACGCTCGGCCAGCAGAGACAAAGCGACGGTTGCAGTGAGAACCGTAGGAACGTCAACCTCATCAGAGGCTTCCTCATCGTCAACATCGATGTCATTGTCTGGTGGCTCAAAATCATTCAGGCTTGAAAATAAGGCGTCGCCAGGAAGCGGCTCAGTGCCCAACATTGCGGCCAGTAGGTCAACGTTGCGAATGTCGGACCCTTCAATGCCCAACACACGACTCTGCAAGGTGATGTCACTTATGCCCTTGGATATTTTCTTCCGCAAATTCGCGATCTGCCTCGCCTCATCTGCTCGGCTGTTCTTCAACGCGCGCTTAGCCCAGCATAGGACATGCCATCTTGACAATTCAAATATGAGAGGGCAATATTAACATAACAATCAAAACCGTACTTACTGCAACTCTTGAACCTGTATCCCTTCACATATCCACTGGTATTCGCCATGCACCGGCTCATCCTCAGCAGGAACCGCCAGATGGTCTTCATAAGTTCCAGACATCCCATAGATATCCATCACTGATAAATCAATGTGATGAGTGTTCTCTGCCTCAACAACGGCCTCAGTCCATGCCGTGATGTTGTTCGTGCCGACACGCTCTGCAATTTCATCCCTTGTATCTTCTGCATCTGCCGCCTGCTTGTCGGCGAGAACATATCATTTACAAAGTACTCTTACTGCGTACGGAGTCAATCCATCTATTCATAGGACACAGGAAATGGATCACACCGATGTTCAATGCTTTCTTGTGGTTGGAATTGCAGATATGGTCGTCCAACATTTCCGCTTGGTGAGCGAGCATGGCTGTCCTCATCGCGGGTGTCACTGCATTGAGATTCACCCATAGCGATTCCAAAATCTCGCCTATGACGACCCTGGATTGTGGGATGAACATAGACAAGAAGCGAAACAGGCAATCTTCTTTATGTCCGTGGACGTGGAATTGGCCTATTGCAAAGTCCGTGTCAAGGCCAATGGGGAGCTGGTGGCCGATCCACCTCTGGAAATGGACACTGTATTGACAGGCAATGTCATAGAAGAATAGGAGCCCCTGCTCTGGATCCATGTTTGAGTACTTTAGTGACTGAAGTAATACCCAGTCAACATTTTTCTGCTGTTTGCCTCTGTAGAGGTCAGCGACACTGCCCAGGGTGAAGCATCCATGCCAGAGGCAGGCGATCACCACAATGCCATTGATATCGCATGTTTTGGAGTACAGAAGAGTGTTCTCTATCGCTCGAAAGCTGTTCTCGCAAGGTGCTTTCTGTCTCTTGGTTAGTTGCGGTTGGCACGGTCAAGCCGCTACACACCGTCTTGATATTCTCTGCTGCCCGCAAAAACTCGGTATACTCATCAAGATGTGGTAACATGCTTGACCCAGGCGATAGCCATACATCCTTGTCTCTGGTGGATTGTCGGATATGGTCAGCCTTGAAGTTTCCGTCAGCCATGAGCGTTCAGCAGTACACCCATCTACGCAACAATTTGTCTAATCACAATTGTGAAGCTAACCACATTACGCACTTGTTTTCATTGTCTTTCCAGTTGTCGGGCAGGTTCACGCCTGGTTGTGGACAACATGGACAAAATGGTGCAAGCTTGGCTGTGCGAACATCACCAATGGCACTGCCATCGCTCTCTCCAGTCTTGCCACCCCATTTCAGTTTCTTGAGCCATCGCCAGCATCGCGACAAGCGCCTGAGTTCCGCATATCGCTCCATGACTATCTGAGGTGCCAAGGGCTCAGTCTTTTGCCTCAGTAGCTGATAGTATTGGTATGCCGATGTCTTACACTCCAGATTGGCCAAGCGGAAGTCCTCCAGAATGTCAAAGGTGAACATAGTCTTGAATATGGTGAAGCTTGCCAGCATCAGTCGCATCCGTACAGCACCAGCAATCCTCTCTTGTGGGCCCCCACACCCACATTGTATGTATGGCAACAAGTGAAGACCATTCATGTGCACGAATAAAACATATGGATTTTGGTCAGGATCCATACTGGGAGCGATCAGGTGGTCAATCGGCACCTCAGGAAGACCGGCCTTCCCCTTGTCATCCTCGTCGGCACCGTCCAGGTCCTCTTCTCCACCGTGTGCATGCCTAGCTTCCTCTTTCTCAAGCTCTTCAATGATTTCGTCAATGTCAAAGTGCTCCTCCACCCCACCGTTGCACTGCTCGACGGTAACATCGGTGTCCGCTCGCCCGTCACGGTATGGGTCTTCTTCTTCTCCCACTTCTTCAACTACATCCTCCTCTTCATCCAGGCTATCACATGTGTCCTGCAACCTTGAGTGCTCGTCCACTTTGTGCTTCAGCCACTTGCATCGCCAATCGGTCTTACCGTGATCAACGATCACGCACACGCCGACCTCCCAGAGGCTACCTAGACGAAAGTATTTGCCAGTCCATTTCTGGATCCGATGAAAGGGCATTTCTAGGTGTGCATTTCGCATACATTCGCGACAAAACATTGTTCTCTGGTGACATTCCTTGCATTGCCAACTTGCTTTTCTGCACTTGCACGCACAGCGCGTGCTAATGAAGGCCTCATGCTCCATCAAAGCATTCATTACAATGCCGGCATGCACGACAAATTCCTCTAAATAGTCTCGTTGGCTCTATTGCAATTCTCTTTGTTTAGCTTTGGCAATAGTGCATGAATTAATATGCTCACCTTCGTCTTCGATGCAGCTGATACTGTGATTTGTTCGTCCTCCGGGTATTCCTGGTCAAGTACCATTGGTATTGTCCCGTTGGGGACAACAGTCGGTGCAATTGTGGCAAACCGAATTCCACTATCCTGATGTGGGACATGATCGTAAGCGGTGTATTCATACTCAGTGCCGTCAACAGAATCAGTCTCGAATTGAGTTGTTGCCCAAGTGGACTGAGAAAGCCTTGGATAGTTGAGATCCAACACTCGTTGTCGCTTTCTGGGAGGCATACTGTTGGGGAGCAAGCAACCTTCTTGTAACATTCACACGTGTAATAAGCAACAGCTGCGATGCATGGTGGCACCTCGCGGTCAGGGCATGGTCCCATATGGTGTGCCTTACTGTGAATGCATGCATAAAGATGGGAAGTGCGGGTATTCATCACCCCGACTTTCACCCACTTTCACAATGGCGACAGTCACACAACTAGCGAAATACAATCAAGGGGAGAGAGCAGTTCTGAAATTGTGGAAGCCAGGCTACCTCACAGCGAAGACAACCTCAGAGCGCAAGGAAGCCTTTGCTGTAACTGCTTCAAAACTGTTTAATTACTGGATTACACAAATGAAGACAGATGCGGAGAAGAAGAAGGGTTTCAGTAAGGAAGAGAAAGAACAGAGGGAGAGGGTGAATGTCATGGTTATCCTCGATCAGATGGGCATCTAAATGTCACCCCTTGCAAACTAGGAACTCCTTGTGTGGGTTAGGAATAACTGGCATGCCAAGAAACATCGCAAAAAGGTAGCCGACGATGGCGGTCAGCTGCACTGCATCGGCTACCGAACGGTGCTACCAAGAACAAGGAGCGCATTGAGGAGTATGCCAATCAATACATGGAGGCCAGCGTGCTCGGTGAATTAGAAAAGGCGAAATCGGTGTACGCAGAGGGTCGTTCGCTCACTGAAAACATTGGTGAGATGGTGCAAGAGGAGGAGCCAGACTGGGTGGATGTTGAGGCCAGGATACGGACAGCAGCCATAAAAAGAAATACACTCGGCTACCAAAGCATGGTGATGTGGCAGATTTACTTTGCCATGGAACCATTGGAACGCGATGTGGTGAAGGAGGAGATGGCAAAGCTTCAGGCGGAGAGGAATTCTGAGCCAGCGCGACGACAGTAAGCGACCAACGGCATTGACCGTGGAATGACCAGCATTGACCTTTAATAGATATGCGATGCTCAGTGCACTGAAGGCATTGGATGCAAATTGTCACGACATGTTCAAGAAGTTTGGAATGCTCACGTACAGTATCGCCGCATTCCTAGACCCTGACGGAAACCCGAAGTTCACAAGGTACTGTGTTTCAGATCCCATCGCTTCAACACCAATCTAACCTTTGGCTAGTGCAGACACAGGTCGGCTCATCTTTAAGGACAATTTAATCAAAGACAAGTGACTCGAGGACCAAGTCTGGTACCATTTTACACAGCAAGTCGTGGCACTGAACAAAAAGAGGTTTGGGAAGGCAGATGATCCCACCGCTGGAGACAATGATATCCCAGTTGACACATTGGACAGCCAAGTCCAACTGTCCAACAATGCGGACGGTACACCGATACTACCATCGTGTATTGTCGGCAATGTGCCTTTACATTCAAAAATTGTCAAGCAAACACTGAGACTCTTTCTCAATGCCCACTACTGTGAGTAGAAACATTTTCAGCCATTGGTGACTGACACCGATGATGCTGATAGTCCTCACCTCAGGCCGACATGACAAGAACGTGCCATGGACAGTGCTAAGTCAGCATTGCGAAGAAGCGGTCACGGCCGACTATCTCCCGACTACCCCAATGTTCACCTTTGGGCAACCACATAACATGCACTGGAGGCAAAATGAAGCTCACACAAAGGTGAACTGCTTAGACCTCATGTCGTTCTCCCTACTGCAGGCCTGTGCATCTTAGTTCCTTTTTAGGATGTTTGGCTTCCTGCCTTTAGGTAAACAGAGGCTCTCAGAAGGTGTGTTCCAGTTTTACCCCCCTTCCATCTATTCTACCAGTCCCCCAAGACCGTTGGCCAGCAAGGAGCCTCCCATATGGCGTCGCCGTAGGAGGGCGAGCATTAGGGGTGCTTTTCTAAGAGCTTCCAACCTTGGATGGCGCTTGGATCAGCACTCCTCTGATGGTTAGCTCTTTGTCCCTCTGCCTGCAGCATGGCCCATGAAAGACGGTGGCACTACAAAGACATGGGTGAGTGCTTAAAGTGTCGTAGATTGATCCCTACTCAATCCTTCACTCCTCCCTTGCACGCTCATGCCCCCTTCAGCTCCAACACCTTCGAATTCTAAATCCCCCTCATCTTCCAAGCGCATAAGAAGTGTGTCGCCCTTTGCTTCATCCAAGCGGAAACGTCCTGGACCGAATCCCCAAAAGATGAAGAAACCCAGTGCAAAGGTTCATCATATCAACAAGGAGGATTTACCCGAGGATGTACGTGGGTTAAAGGTGTGTCATCAAGTTCTATCATCCATATGCGTACTGACTGTTCCTTAGGTCGCTATTGAGACCCACATCCGCTTGTTATGGGGGCTCGACACCCATACCGCCATTCCTGATCTTCCGACACCAGACATCATCCAGTCCTTTACCAAACACCACAGCGACATGTCAGCTATCCAACAACAGTTACGACAGTGAGGAAGTCCATCTACGCAATCCGCAGACAAGGCTGCCTTTGAGCTTTTGTCAGCGCTTTGCCGTCGTGCTGCTCTTCTACCCTCACATTCACGCTCTCAAACCATGAACGATATCGCTCGCATTCCGGACCATGCCATACGTCTCATCTTCGTTACCATTCACTCTTTCGGCATGACCTCCTGGCGCCCCGACCTTCTCGGTGACCACAGTTCATCGTACAATGCCGCCCTTGAGGCCATCACCATCTGGACCTTTGAGCAAGCGGTCGCCACATTCGCCTATGCTCACATGAGGGTGAATCCCAAGCACGCTCAAAACACCCAACTTATCCAAAGTCTATCGCAACTTTGTCTGGTCATATATGAAGAATAGGATTGTGAAGGACTTACAGAGCCCTGGAATTGTTGCCCAGGCTGACTTAGACAACAAGGCATACAAACGGCGTAGTGAGGTAAGACTCAGTGCACCATTCTATACAACATACTAATACCACTGTAGCTCACCATGAAGTGTGCCATACACTTGCAAAACAATGGCTGGAATGAACGAGTCAAGATGCTCACCGACTCTAATGAATGCACATCCAATGATGAACGTGATGCATCCAGCAACTTGCATGTCCTCTTCGAACAAGCACAGAATCCCCATGTCACCAGTTTCTACCGCGAAATGGATACCCAGCGAATCAATGGTACACCTCTCCTCCATGGCCAATGCCACCGCTATCCAGATCCTCAGGTTCCTCACCCTTTCAACAAAGAAAGTGATATCTCTCAATAGCTTCCTGAATACTGTCCGCTCAACTGGTTTGACCCTGATTACTTCAACTCTCTTGACATCAGCATTCAGGCACTTTACATTGGGTGCCCTATCGCATTACCACTACCTGCTGATGTTACTGCATCTCCCACAGGGTGGGATTGGAAGACAATGGGGGAGAAGGAGTTTATGAATAAGTATGGTTATAAAGTACGCACACTATACAATGTTCCAACAAAGGAGGACTTAGCTGCGATGAATAGTACAAGCAATGCTGACACTGGTAATGATGATATATGATCAATCTGTATTCTTCAGTAGCTACATATGTTCCTGTACGTTAGTAACTTGTAGTAATTGTATTCTATTGTCCTCGCCCTCGTCCAAGAGACCAGTTTACAACTAACATGTTGAAGTTTAGTCCAAATGTTCCAGCAGGTTGCTTGTAGACAGAAAGATGGCAAATAATATGCCTAGGCTTGATAACAACGGTAACTTGCGAGGGATCTTGATACACCACATTTGTCTTGAGAAGCTGACATATCTCAATTGAATAGGGTGTTTGTGAGCACTGTACATCCGATAGCTGTTGGTGGGAGCGAATTAGCAGAAACTGTTGCCACTGTCCATCCAAAACAATATCCCAAATGGCCTCAATTACTCCAGTTTGCGATGATGCTCCATTGCCAATTGGTAGGAAGAAATGAATGTGGCTATTTGCTTCATGTTGGGTGAGGATGCTGTATGTTCTGCTCTGGTGAAGTAATTGCTTTGGTTGCTGGGTGGAAATTGGTAGGATGGGATTTGTGAAGGTGTATGGTGTTTCCATGTAGGCAGATTCGTAAACCCTTCCAGTGGCGTTCAGATATTGAAGGAGAAATTCATAGTGGTTGTGATTAAGGGTTCAGCCACTTGCGTATGCCTGGGCAAGAGCAGATGAAATCATTGGTGGTGATTGGAAGGTGGGACGATGAGATGCCAGAACAGTGGCTAGCTTCTGAAGTGATTCTCCTGAGTTCTTATCCTGCAAGTCTTGGAGCTGGGCATCCAGACGGCCACAACGGCTTGTCTGGCAGAGCATAGTAAGCTCAATGTATCCTGAAAGTATGATAATCTTCAGAAATGCAATAATATAGAAACTCTGATAGCTCACCAAGTCACCGGTTTGTTTTGATTCTCCCAAAATCACCATTTAGACGTTCACCAGGGAATTCACTAAGCAAGGAAAGTGGACCCCATAGCTTCAGTAGTTCTCCATTGTGCATGGCGTAGTGATGGTTTGGCATTGAACCAAAAGCAGGAAAGAGTTGCTGGATGGAAGCCCTATACTTTGTATAGTAAGCTGTATATGCATCTGCTTCTGCTGATGTAACAGAGTATGCAGAGACAATATTTGTTGCTGCAACCAGATCACAGAAGCTTCGCAATAGGTGAACACCAAGTTCGCCAGAGGTCGACCAGATTTCCAGAAGGATGAGTGGTAAAATGGCAATGAAGAGAACAAGGAGTTCATGAGCTTTCAATTTGCCATGACTTGCATTGCCAAGATTTCCAGGGGGTCACTGGACCCAAGTTGGAAGGTAGATGTTCTGTATGCATGCCTGAATGGATGAAAGCCCTGCTGGAGTAAAGTCAAAGCCAACAGGAATGTCAAATGTGGCATCATTTACACCCATATCATCTTCATCACTGTTATGGGAAAGGGATGCAATAGGAGTGTCGGAGTCGGAAGATGACACGTTGAAGTTGGGATAGTGGCTTGCGAAGCTAGGGTTTTGTGGAATATCCTCAGAGCCAGAAGCTGATGACTTGTGCCCTGTTGTGTCATCATTGTAAGGGGACACTCCTATTTTCTCCTTTTCCCCTGTCTCTTTCCCTCTCTCTTCATTTCTTTCTCTTTCCTTTCACTCCACAGACTCTTATTTACTTTCCTTTCGCTTCCTTTCCTTCCTACCATCTATCCGAGCCTTATCCGTCACATCCGAGCGACATCCGACTCATCTGATGCATTTCCCGCGCCTCGGCCACACTCGGCTGCACTTGTGCATGCCCGGATGCGCTTCGGATGCACGTATACACTTCAGGGCACGTCCGGGTGACCCATACCTTCTTCCCACACCTCTTTACTTCCCATTCCCACTTCCCTGGGTCGCCGGCACGACTCTTGCATATTCCCTCCACCTTTCTATCACATGTGCCCGCTCGTACCTGTGATATTCTCCGGACTTGTGGCGGGTGTACTATACAGTTCTCCCACCTTTCTCTCACGCTTCTACAGTATATACTTCGCCTCCTAGCATGGAGAATCCTTATCTTGTTCTCTTTGGATTCTCCCTCTGCTAGGTGAGCAGCCTCTCATGTATTGTAGTAGCTCTATTCATCTCTTTGGATTCTCCCTCTGCTAGGCTCGCGCTGTCGGCCATCTTGAGGTTGCCCTTACAATCATCAAGCTCCATAGCTTCTTGAGAGCTTGTTTTGAGCGACCAATGCCCCAGAGAATGTGAAGTTGATACTGGAGCACACCTTTGAGAAAGTTATGCATATAACCAAGGGTAACATGGTCAACGGGATTCCAATACGGAAGGTCGTGTAATACTGTCCATTGTACCCCAGTGGCCTTTTGGATTTCTTCTTTCGCCTTGACTGTCTGAGCATCCCTCCACTGCACTGCTTGATTTCAAACCTCAGCTCCTGATCAGCGCACCCATGAGTTGTGTGCAAGATCCTCTATGTTCTCCTTCAAGCATTTACAGAAGGAGCAAAAGTAGCTTGCCACATGGGATGCAAATCTGGCAACTTTGCGCATTGCCTGAAGATCTGCAACAAGGGGAATTAATCGTGCAGCAACAAGGGTCGGCTCATGAACATTAGGAATGACAAGTTGTCAACCAGGAAGATCGAAGGGAAGAAGCATTGCTGTAACACTTGAGAGTATGTGGGAAATGGTCCATATAGTCGGTGAGCTAGGAGCTGGCATCATCCCAAGGACAAAGACATTCTCAGGAAGGAACTGAATCTCAAGGGGGAGATTGAGACAGTAGAGAACGATGGCACCACAAGAGACAACCTTGCCTGACAATGTATTCCAAAAATTAGTCCTATGCCAGCTATGATCTTGGGAAAGCTTACCAGCAATCTTATTTGTAAATGGATTGAACCAATCGATATACATGCCAAAGATAAGATGGAAGGGAGAGTGCAAGAAGGCATGAAGGGATTCCCATGCTGGACTATCATGGATGCCATGCATTCGCTCGCCTGGCTGTCGTGGGGCTTGAGTCTTCTGATATGTCTAATTCAATGCAGCACGTATCACAGGGGAAGATAGGAAGAATTTGAGCCAAGCTTCAAATGATTGTATCGTATAGAGACAACAGGGAACCAGCCACTGGTTTGGCTCAGTGTATGTATAAAGTTCACCCCCACATACTCTTGCCCGTGGAGATCGTTTCCAAGTACAATATTGCGGTAGCGGACCAGTCGGAGGGTACTGTTTGAAGCACTTTGGACAACAAAGGACACGCTGAAGGGTAGGCTCAAGGCTGAATTCTGTGTAGAGGGTCCATACATCAGAAGGCAGGTTAATAGCAGGCAAAGAGATGTCAACACCAGTTGCAGCAAGCGCAATCACCAAAAGATGGAGGATCGTGGTGATGATCATTTTAAGAGTGACCAGTACAATGTTGGTGGTGTTCCGACTGACACCAGCAGTTAGAGAGAGCCAAAGTACAAGGAGCTGGCACAGCTCAACTCCCTCTGCCACCACTAGGGAAAGTGACTGTGAATTTCACCAGATTTTGCTATCCAGGAACCGGACAGACACACCATGGTTTGGATCAATAGCCTTTACGACTTCTTTAGCCCTCACGCTGCCCTGCAAGCCTTGTTGTCCTTCACTTCCTGCCTCCTCATCAGAATGGATGTCTTCCGGCAACATTGATCTGGTTGATCTAGCACATTGGCTTCGTTCATGGGACTGACGTGTTGTTGTGGATACCAATTGGCCAGGTACCACTCTTCCGTGAAGCTTACAGGTCTTCCTTTGGCATCGGTTGCATACACAGAGTACTTGAGGCATGGGTAGATTGTCAAGAGTGCACGAAAAACTCGAGTCCAAGTTACGGTGCTGGCAGCATGATGTGGCATGTGTGGGAATTTTATTCTATTTATGGATACATCTCAGAAGCAGGCGGTCAGACGTCCGAGCTACGTGAGCTCTAAGCAAGTGCCTTTGTAGTGAGCTTCATCGTGCCTCCGGTGATGGTTGCAGAACTGGTGAACGAGTGGTATGACATACTGCTTGCTAAGCAGGAGATAGAACAACCGTTCAAATTCAGGGTGTATTACAACGTGAAGGAAAAGCAGATGATGCCAGCAAGGTACAGTGCCGACCGGTTGGTACACACTCAACCGGTCAAGACCCCTGCACCTATCCAATGGAAGGTCAAGGCAACGAACACCATTACAAGTGATCAGTCAACCACGGTCATAAACAGTAGTCCACCACAACCATTGACGGGTGATCGGTCTGTCCACGTGGCAAGGGAGGCGAGTGACAGGTTAAAAAGGGAGGAAAGGCGAAGCCTGGCAAAAAAAGATTGAAGGGAGCAAGAGCCAATGTATCGGCATCACTTGCCACTGAGCCGATTGCTATTTGACCGAAGCCTCGCAGACTTCAACACCCAGCCACAGGAGGAACAAATGAAGAGTTACAATATCCACCAGTACGTTCAAACACAGCCGGCCGCGTTACCAATCAGTCCGAGGCGCTTGAAATCAACAGTCCCCAGCATACCCATACACTTACGACCCAGCCGAGTGCAACTGCAAGGAAGAGTGACAGAGGAAGAGAGGCTTGCACAGGATGCAGAGTGGTATCAGGCAGCCGAGGGCAGCAAGCGGCAGTCCAAGAAGTCGATTCGGGCACTTAATCTCTAATCTTTCTGATGTGAATTCCAAGCGACCAAAGATGTATTATATTAGAACGACGAACATATTATATTAGAACAAAAAAAAATGATATTAGAATAAAAAGTCTGCATTCTACTTCTTCAAGTGCTTTGTGTTAGTCACTGCACCGCTGGTAGCCTTTCACTTGGCCGCCTTGCTATCATCAGGCGTGGGAGTCCGAGACGTCGAGCGAGTTGACCGACAAAGGGGCTCTGTCGGTGTTGCTGACTGTGCTCTTGTCATCCGCGGGGGAGGTACTTGAAGCTGAGCAAGGGCATGGCTCAGGTTTGCAAGGGCGGTGTTGGGATGTGGTGTTGGCTCTTGCACCGTGACAATCAGTGCCACCACAGTGGGCGACGAGGCGAGATCCATGCTCATGTCCTCGCTGGCGGCGCATATCTGCGATGGAGCTGGAGGCAAAGAAGCGGTTGGCAAATCATGCGCCAATGATGGTGAATGAGTTGGAGATGGTGAATGTGGTGGCAGAGTCGAAGGGGATGTGGGGGCTTGTGATGGCGATAATGCATGATGCGGTGCCAGCAGAGGGGTGCAGGGAGGCGAAACTGTGGGCGGGGGTGGGGGCATGTCAGGGAGCGGCGGAGGAAGCGACGCGGGTGGCACAGCCATGGCGATGGCAGGCTGTGCAAGCTCTGTCACAATGGGGGCAATGGGTGTATGTGAATGGTGTTGTGCCCATTCGCCAACCAGTGTTCTGTTGTCTGCTGAGCCCGCCGCCTGATACGCTGGCTCGCTCCTTTGTTCAACCAAGCCTTCTGCATTGGCCAAGCCGTTTCAACCAAGCATGTCGAGGACCAGCTTGAGTCTCCGATCGATGCTTTCTAACTTCGTGGAGTTGGAAGCCAACCTCACGTTCATCTCTCTGCCCAACTCGCCTATTTGTCAGGCCATGTCGTCCATCCGCCAATTGGTCTCCTGCACAAACGTTCGCCACTCAGCCGGCACCAGTGTGACCTTGTCCCTCTGCCTGCGCATTTGCGAGATGAGGCTGTTGGGGTCGTCGAGCTCCCGCACTCGTTCACACCGCACCTTCTTTTGGTGGCACCTTTGGCAGGAGCCGACTGGGTTCCTTGCGAGGCGCTGACAGGGGACTTCCGCTTTGAAGCAGCGGTGACATCCCGGTTCGAACTCACCATCTGTCGGCCCAAGCGACGGCACGCAGGTTGTTCCACGCATGTTCCTCTCCACCATCTCGACCTTTGGCAAAGCCATGGAACCCTTTCTGGGTTTCACCTGCCGACGAGCATTGCGTCGTTTGCCGACGTCGCTTTCATTGTCATTGTCATCCTCGCTTGGCTCCAGGAACTCCTCGCCCTCATCGCTTAAGGGCTCAGGCCATCGCTGTGGCTGATGCTCAGTCAGCTTTGTAGGCGGTTGTCTGTGCTGCACTTACCTTGCTTGGGCCGGCTACTGGTGGCCCAGCTTCCCCCGCCTCATCGGTCTCCAAACCGACCATCTCCTTCGACTTCGCAGCAGCTCGCTTCTTCGGCGCAATGATCTTACGCACCGTAATCTCCTCCAATGCCTTTCCCGACCCTGATGCGGCCATGTCCGTGGCCTTCCCCTTGCCCTTCTCCATCCATCGCCTCATCGCCTCATCCAGTGTTTTGATCCTTGGTCTGATCAGGGCGTCAAATTCCTCCTTTTTGACGACCTTCATCTCTTCTTCATCGACTGTCAGTGATCATCACGGCCCCCTCGGCTTGGACTGCGCCTTGCCATGTTCCCGAATCGCTTTTTGCCCCTTGTGCTCCTCCACGTTGCGTCGCCTCGGAGTGGCCCGTGCTTGCTGCTCCTGCTGCTGGGGCATTGGTACCTTCAGCATCCTCAATGGCACTGCGCCATCAACCTCCATTGTGTCCTCAGCCTCGGCTACCTGCTCTCCCTTCTTTCCGCCATCCACCCCAGACCGATCGGCTCCCCTACCTTCTGTCTGCTGCCGCTCCCGTAGCTCCTGGGCGGCCTCAGCAATGGCGATGGCTGTCTTGGTGCGCGGGTTGTCAAAGAATGCCCTCACCACATCGTCCTTCTTCTCCTTCAACGCGCTTAGCATCTGCGTGATGAGCCACTTGGTGTCTATTTCCTGTTTGAATTTCCTGTTGGAGGCCCTCTTGGCGAACGCATACTGTAATGATGGTACACTTCTCTGTCAGTCATGCAGGTGCCACAGAAAATACACTTACCATCTCCTTTTGGTTCTCCATGAACCAAGTCAATCCCGTGCCGGCAGCGACGTGGGCAAGCAGCTGCCGCTGCAGCTCGGTGAAGATTTCAGTGACAGCCTGCTGGGAGGACACGACGTATGTGGTGATAGCGGACATGATGTTGGAGTGACGAGGGGTGGTGTCGGCTGAGCGTGCTGGTGGTGCGAAGGGAAGTTGTTGAAGAAAAGTTTTTGATGTGACAGATGAACCATTCGCAGATCACAAGATCACTGCACTCACGGTCATGTGACATTGTTGATCAGCCGAATTGTTATTGGCTCTTCATCGGCTCTTCATTGACCACCACTACCGCCAATATGCAGAACAACAACCGCACTGTCCGAGCAGAATTGACATTCGCCCTACGAGATGAGACTACAAATGAAAGAATGGAGGTTCCATCGGCCCTCCTTGACTTGATCCGATATGAATATGAGAAGGAGAAGATAAAGGCATCAATGGAACCAGACATGACAAATGATGACAAGGTACGTGCTGTTAGCGGTGGATGCAAGAGATGATTTGACTCAATTCATTGAGGTGTAGCTTCCCCCAATTCACAGGAATACATCGGTCATTGGCGAGCATGAGATCCAGGTGCCAGCAAACCCGGTATGACATCGGTGTACCGATGGACAATAGCCACTAACGATGATTAGTCTCTCACAAAGGTGCAAATTACCGAGTTGCACGCATCAGTCAAGGTGGCGCAAGAGCGTTGGGGCATATCCTACAAGGACACTGCTCACCAGCTCTATCTTCAAAAGATGGCGAAAGTTCAGGTGGAGATGGCCAAGGTTGAGCGACTCAAGGGCATGATTATGCGAGTTCGTCAGTTGATCAGTGAGACAAACTGACGGCACTGAGGTTGGGCGGGGCGGTACTTTTGAACAATATTTTTGTAGTTTGCCAAATATGAAATGGAACATCAATGGAAAGCTGACCTCCGCGAGAATTGACTAACAGAGCCGATATAGTAGCTGATGTGCTCACTCAATGACAAAGTCACTAGTCACCCACACCAGAGGACCGACATGCAGGTGCCTTGCCTGCCATCATATACTTTATCATAGGCCATGCCAGCCACTCATCGGCTGAAGGCCTCGGCCTGTTTCGCACAATGTCGGCCTGCACTAAAAAGTCACCGATTTGGTTTAAGTATTATGTAACAGTACAGACAGTACGTACCTGCTACTTACTGGGTGAATGTGTCAGCCCATTCCAGCAAACGTCAGCCTGCACTGGACGTCCGAAGTACCGAGGCTTTGGACTTTGTATTATATACTATGCCATTGGAAGTGCCAGCTACTCACCGGCTCAAAGTGTCGGCTCGCTTCAGAAGGCGCCGGCCTGTAACAGCTGTCTTGTCTGGTTTGTGACTTGCCATCATATACTATATATCATAGGACATTGGCTGACAACATCGGCCTGAATCGCAAATTGTCGGTCTACACCGGATGTCTAATGTGGCATTGCCTTTATTCAATTGGTGTGTACTTTGGTCTGAGTATCATGTATAGCAATAAATTCCACACCTGCTGCTCACCGGCTGAAAGCGTCGGCCCATTCCAGCAAACATCGGCCTGCACTGGACGTCCGAAGTGCAGAGGCTTTGGACTTGCCATTGTATACTATGCAATCGGACGTCCTGGCTACTCACCAGCTGAACGCGTCGGCCCGTCTCTGAAAACGTCAGCTTGTAGCGGACAGCTGATATGGCGTCACTTGTAACCTGCCATCATATCCTTCATTATAGGACATGCCAGCCACTCATCAGCTGAAGGTCTTGGCCTGTTTTGCACAATGTCTGCCTGCACCACTATGCTGGTGTAAGGGGACACTCCTATTTTCTCCTTTTCCCCTGTCTCTTTCCCTCTCTCTTCATTTCTTTCTCTTTCCTTTCACTCCACAGACTCTTATTTACTTTCCTTTCGCTCCCTTTCCTTCCTACCATCCATCCGAGCCTTATCCGTCACATCCGAGCGACATCCGACTCATCCGATGCATTTCCCGCGCTTCGGCCGCACTCGGCCGCACTTGCGCATGCCCGGATGTGCTTCGGATGCATGTATACACTTTGGGGCACGTCCGGGTGACCCATACCTTCTTCCCACACCTCTTTACTTCCCATTCCCACTTCCCTGGGTCGCCGGCACGACTCTTGCATATTCCCTCCACCTTTCTATCACATGTGCCCGCTCGTACCTATGATATTCTCCGGACTTGTGGCGGGTGTACTATACAGTTCTCCCACCTTTCTCCCACGCTTCTACAGTATATACTTCACCTCCTAGCATGGAGAATCCTTATCTTGTTCTCTTTGGATTCTCCCTCTGCTAGGTGAGCAGTCTCTCATGTATTGTAGTAGCTCTATTCATTTCTTTGGATTCTCCCTCTGCTAGGCTTGCGCTGTCGGCCATCTTGAGGTTGCCCTTACAGCTGGTGATTTAGTTTGAGTATCATGTAGCAATACAGTACATACCTGCTGCTCACCAGCTGAAAGCGTCAGCCCATTCCGGTAAACATCGGCCTGCACTGGATGTCTGAAGTACCAAGATTGTGGACTTGGTATATTGTTTACTACACTGTCAGACACGCCCACTACTTACTGGTGGAGAATGTTGGCCTATTTCGCAAAACCTTGGTCTGCATCGAACGTCCGATGTGGCGGCATTTTGCCTCAATCAGTTGCTTCTTCGGTTTGGTATCATGTACTACGTCAAACGACATGCCTACCCACTCACCGGCTCAAAATGTCGGCCTGTTTCGCACAGTGTTGGCCTCTGTCGTAGAGCCGATGTGGCGACGTTTTGCGTATGTCAGCTGGTGCTTTGGTCTGGGTATCATGATTTATAACAATACAGTACATGCACACTAAGCAGCTGAAAACATCGGTGTGTATCACAAAATGTCGGCCTGCACTGGACGTCAGATGTACCAATGTTTTGCTTCTTTGGGCTGATTTCTTTACTGATGCATCACCTACAGCATCCCAATAGGTCTCAGCTACATGCTGGGTGAAACCATCAGCCTCAATAGCAAACAATCAGCTTACATTGGCTGTCTGATGCTGAACCGATTCACTGACACTTTAGCCCCGCTGCATCAGTGTACCTGTATAGGAAAGATTGGAAACAATGTAGCTACTTCTCTGGCCATTCTACTGCATTCTACTGTATTTCCAGTCAATCTCTCGGGCCTTCCGATGTGCGAGCTTGCTCCGCATGGATGGTTCTTATTGTATAAATTGTAGACTTACCATATTGGGCAATTTCGGCTAGACTCCGCGCGGACTGTTCCTATCAACACAATGTATAACTCCACTTTGATGTGCTTATTGGTACATTGTAACTCCGCTACCTGTTCTCTATTGGTTTAACTTCTTCAATTGAAGGTCTCACATATGGTCACATGGGAATAATACTTCTAAGAGCCTCATACACCGCTTCACAGAAGTGGATATCCTCAACCGCAGTCTTATTGCGAGGATTGGTCGGCAACCCATTCCTCAACATTCTAGGGGGAATGAATGAGAAACCTAACTCCTTCGTTCCAACCCATCTCGTAAAGATATTACACAGCGTCTGTAGGGATGATGTAGAAGAGCCGCAGGGATCCATGCGCAACTACGGCGTCAGTGGAACGGTGGAACCCAGCCAACGGCGACCACTAAAGCATCTGATCCAGTGAGTGTTCTACCCTTCGTGGACGTAAGCGTTAAATGAAATTCGTGCCTTGTTCCTAACGGGATGCGTCTGCCTCCTATTCGCTTGCTAAATAGCGTCGGTCCTGTACATTTAGGCAGGCAATGGTATTGGTCACTTTAGGCAGGGTTGTTACTTCTTGCGTATTCCAATGACGTTGCACCCACGCTGTCTTCTCGTCGCCAGTGAGTCTGAATCGAGTCCTATGCTTTGACATGGGCTTGGACGGCCTAGTAGGCGACGTCTCGCGGGATACCGCCCGACCGCAATTGACTCTGTCAGAAGTGTTGCCTCGAGTTCAACACATTGTCTGTTTTATCACACTACGCGTAGAGCCACTTGACCATCCTTGTCCTTAATGGCCCTCGACAGACTGTTGCCCCCCTGGTTGGGGAACATGACAACCAACGCACGCGTTTGACTGTCTGGTCTGGCAATGGAGCGGAAGGTTACCCATAGATGTCCCTCTCCAACTCGGCCTGTTGGAAGCTTCCCCACTTGGTCACGTTCGTAAGAATTAAATGAAATATCAAAATGACGGATAGAAGGCCAGGCTCAATACTATCCTTTACTGAAGAAGTCCTTAATCTTTCTCTGTCCATCCACCGAGGGTCCATCAACCCTTCTGACTGACTTTGCCATGACTTCCATTCCCTTCGAGACCAACAACTCGAATTCAGCCCTCGGGATGATCCCCCCGGTGGCCTGCTTATGTCCCCTCGCGTAATCGTCCCCTACACGGGTCAGGAACCCAGCATCCACTTTCGCACCATAGTCTTTAAGGAGTTGCTGAAGATCTGGCTGCGCTGTCTCTGCGACTTTACGAAGGCTTGCAGGAATCCTGCAAGAAAATGAGACAAGATTAGGGTCGGCGTGATGTGATGGATTGACGACCTGGGGGAGACAAATTAAATTGCATATTGCGGCATTTATTGAACGTACCATTATCATTTTCAGGTCTTTCCCTTTCAATCTAGAGGCCCAACGTATCGCTACAACAGGATGAACTACGTACGTGTGAATATGGCCATGCACAGGAGAGCGCCGGACACACCTTGATACTGGCTATCAATCTTTAGCAAAGCAACACATCCGTCTTTGGAGAATTGAGGAGCAGCGCGACTGCATCGTTCAACTTCTTCATTGATGCGAAACCGCAATCTTCGGAGCTCAGTATTGTTCGTTATCATTGTCGGGCCGTCAGCGCTGAGGAGAGCCTATAACAGTGTCGTCAGCATCGGTGATCCTCAGAGTGGTACAACAATAGCGTACATCCCAGGCAGATTGAACTGGGGGCTCGGTAGTCAGCGAATGAAAATTCTGTTCAATGATGCCGACTCACCATTGAACTCCGGCGTCCTCCGGGCTGCGAATGAAATTGAGGATACGCAAATGGATACTAGAGTCCCCACTCACGAGCATTCAGCAACGAAACGGCATCACTCAAAGCCTTCTTCTTTACGACTTTGATCGTGTCTCTTAGCCTCAGCATCTCCTCGCTCACTGGCCAATGACCCTCCACATCGCCGAATTTGATTTCACTTGGACCTAGATCGCCGAAGATTCCCAACAGGGCTGACCATGCGCAACTAGCAATCGACCATCATCAAATGAGTCAAGAAGGAATGTGCGAAGGGCATACACTTCGGGGATGCTGCTCTCCAATGGATAGCACATGAGATATGTTAGCAAGGATGAGGTACAGATTGGGGGTGATTTGCAAGCCGTCAGGACCTATGATGAAATTCTATCCAATGACCAAATTAACAATGGACGCGAGACCGTACCTGCGAGCCTTCAGGGAAGTCGTCACTCTGATGATGGTCTACGACCATAGTCAGGACCATAATGCGTCCTTCGTCGAGAAGGGGCTGAAGTATCGGTGGACCACCACGACTTCCTTGGTCGACATATATTACTCGCACTTCGCTCGGCGTACTGTCCAAATCGCCACCGCCACTAACGGCGATCGCTAGGCACTCCAGTCGCGCCCTATCAGCGTGGACACGGCTAAGAACCTACGCACGATAAGGGTAGTAAGGGCCCACCTTTCAGACGTGGAGAACACGTTGGTTCCCTTTGCGATGAAGTGTACATGGATTGATTCAGGAGGGAGCCCAAGGGCGCTGAGAGTGCGATATAATATTAGTCCCGACGACACTATGGGGAACGTGTAAGCAACAGCAAGCATTGTCCATTCGTTAACCACTAACGTCCGTCTGCGTCCTTGTCCGGAACGATGATAGTCGGCAGTCTACGTTCTGCGCTGGATTCTTTTAAGCAAGTTGACACCAAGAATATGTATGTGAGCCCACCATTGCTTCATAAACGTTCTGGCTGCCTTCAAATCTTCGGCGGGAGCGGGCCAGTCCTTCCAACGCCCCTCTCCTAGAACATCTTGCCTACCCGCCCTGGAAACGGGGGCTAGGCGCGGTTTCTTGGCATTGTGCATAGCTGTCGGCGATGGTATTTGTGATAATGCTCGCTTAGTCGAGGGTTTGGGAAACATCGCTGGAAGGAAAAGTGGGTTATAAGGAGAGGGAGTGGCCCAAGTGTTTGCTTCCGTCAATCGCTAGCGGCATCCGTTGTCAGCCTCACCCAGGGGCATCGCCCATCTAGGAGGGAAGGTATACTCGACGATCGAAATAAGGGCTACGATCGAGCGCTGGAGCATCAACATTGCACCATCTCGAAGGCAAGTGGCGCCTTCTTCGATCTAGGATCTCTTGAATTTGCTTGATAGTGGTCGGCGAGGTAAATTGTTTAAATGTGCTGGGACGAGCGCTGTCCCTGGGACCGTAGGTGTCAATCTCCTCATTCGCTTGGTGGCCTGGTGCTTGATTTCTTTGACTAAAGTGCGACCCCTTTGTGGTGACAGTTTCAATTCTCAACGCGATCGGCCATACTCCACCGATTGCCCTTCGCCTTCGATTGAACGTGGCGTGAAACGAAACGAACCCTTACAGAAATACGCCATCGGAACGCGTGGAGTACATCGACCAGCGCCGATTTAAGCCGCATCGTCGCGAGGTCGTTGCACCATTGATACAACACAAAGGGGACCCGGAAGACCAGGGAAGGCTATAATGCGTTCGAGGCGCACGTAAATACACCGCCAACGGCGTCCGCTCTATAGCTATTTATAATCGACTGGACAGACACCTACGCACAATCATCAATATCAACACAAATCACAAACAAGAAAGAGAGTCGAACTCACATATGTTCCGGCACTCAGTACGTATACGCCGAAGATAACGAGGCAGTAGTTGAACAGCGTCTCGACCGTGCGTGACAGACCTTTCCACCTAGTGCCGGGCGGGTGAAGGGTAAGGTATGCTAAACCCCAGTAGATGAACCTAGTTCACAATCAGAGACAATCCCAATAGAGAATCCTCACATGGTGCGTACCCAAACCATCCGTCTAGTCACCGTAATTAGTGGGAGGATCGACTTGCAGAGATGAGAGAGAGACGCACCAAACAACGAACTCATAAGACTCAGCATATCCGAGAAAAACGGGATAATCTCAGCTATGATGAACGCGAACACCCATGTTATGGAGATGATCGAAGTCCATGCGATCCACCCAACGGCGGTGTTCGAATGACGATGCTCAGAGTTTTTGAAAAGACGGAAGAACACGAAGCGCGCTGAGACGCTCTGGCGTAACCAAGGATTAAGACGAATCAAGCTAGGGTAGGGAGCGGGAGCAGAAAGACGCGCACCGAGTATAAGGACCCGAGATATACGATGGTCGGGATCGCGAAGCAGAATGAGATTTTTTTCAATGTTGGCTGAAGTGATCCGAACGCGGGGGAGGTCATGTACTGGTTCCCGACGAAATGATACATGAGAGCGCCACAGAGCGTGAATACGATGATCTCGCAGATAGTTACTGCCCACAACGCTGCAGGACGTTGTTAGCCACGAGCTTCTACGTATCAACACGTCATACACTCACCCTTTGGAAAATCCCTTGGATCCTCCATTTCGGCGATGAACTACAAAGAAGTGGTACCCCATGAGTATTTCGTTTAATGATGAGCGCGAGACAGGCCGTACGGACGGGAGGGTTATCTGGCCTATGAACGTGTACGCGATATTCAAGAAGGCGGACATCCCTAACAATAGCGGTGAAGTTACTTTAAGACATGCCGGCTCGAGGATGCGGCGTACCTGCGACGTATGTCGTTCCCGCAACAGGGAAGGCAGTAACAATAGGGGCCTCGCCCGTGAAACCAAATGGTTGTGACTGAGTCCCAGAAAAGATGATGGCAAGCAATACGGCAATGCCCATAGTGACTGCGCTGAACACTCCCAGTATGCTGAGCTGGCTGAGCGTCCGTGGAAGGGACACGAGACAACAAGTAATAGCCGTGATCGCGCTAAACGCAACCGTACAGAGAGCCGAGCCAGACAAAGTGTTCAGCAGCAAGGCTCCGACGATACAGTGGAGGGCTAAGCATAATTACAATGAGAAGGCGAAGCTAATTGAAGATCAGGAAAAAAACCTTGAATGAAGGTGTTATTGAGAATGAACATGACGGCCGTGAAGTAGTAGCCGAACTTGGATCCCCCAAACAGGATTTGGCCGATATCACACACGTCTCTAACTTCGGGATGGGCCAAGCAGAAACGCCAAAGGATGAGAGACGTGTATTGTACCTGGAATCCGACGAGATGAAGTGCTCGTTCCGGCTGTGTAGAACGAGGGATACGCACCACTGCTGCTACTGCCACAGTGACTATAACACCCGGAACCATCCCCAAGATTGAAAAAGACCTGAAAGCAATCAGCTATAATTAAGTCGAGCAGCCTCCAATTGCAAATGCACCAAGGAAATGACAGGATCGCGAGGCAGATGTACTCGCTGAATAGTAATGCAGCAGTCTAAAGACTTTGGTTACTGAATGTTGAAGATAGAACTACAACCATACCTTTTGCCACGAGCAGCTACGATAGCGTATCTCGTGCCCATTTTCCAGTGCCCTCTGCTTCGAGAAGATCGTGCCCAAGTCGCCGTTCTCCAATGTTTCGTCTGTTCGCGATGCCACGGAGACGGCACTGAGGCCATCTATCTTCAGGTCGCTGTGTGGCTGATCAGACATATTTGATACAAAACGAGACTGGCACTCACTATCATGGCTCAAGATATAAATAAGGATCAGGTCATGGAACTCGGTGGTAGAGTGGGATCAGAAAAGGATATCGCAATTTGCCTCGTACAAGGCGCCTTCCCCACGTGGGGTATATGCGCATGTGGTCCACCGTCGCGACTCCCAGGACCCATCTCCATTGTCCAAAGCTCTCCCAGAGACAATACAAAGCTCCATGATGTAAGTAGATAGGATAGGATGGTCGCAAATATAGTTCAGCGCTAACTGTCGGAACTCCAAATCATCATCCCCGACGCGTCGTCTTGAACGCGCGTCCCAAGATCGTCCACCACATCGACTGCAATGGAGACATCGTTTGCGCTCACCGGCAAAGGCTACGTTATCATTGCCTCGGATACCACCGCCGCGCGGTCCATCGTCAAGATGAAGATCGACGAAGATAAAGTCAAAGCACTCGGACCCCATCTCCTCATGGCTCACTCTGGCGAACCAGGTACGTATCTGGTGTACATCGTCTTGAACGCCCGTTGATATGCGTATCATCGCAGGCGACACTCTTCAATTTGCGGAATACGTCGAGCGCAATATCCGCCTGTACAACATCCGGCACAACTACTCGCTGAGCCCATCAGCAGCCGCGTCCTGGGTGCGCAGATCCCTTGCAGAGTCTCTCCGCTCGCGCCACCCATACTCGGTCAACCTGCTCCTCGGGGGGTACGACGTCCCGGCGAAGCAACCCCATCTCTACTGGATAGACTACTTGGGCACGATGTCAGAGGTGCCATTCGGCGCACATGGGTATGGGAGCTATTTTGCGCTGAGTTTGTTGGATCGGTGAGTGGTTGGCTGGGACGATGTTTGCGGTCGACTTATCAATCTCACTTCCAGGTATCATAACCCTGACGCCTCGCTCGAAGAGGGGATAGCTACTCTCAAGCGCTGCATCGACGAAGTAGCCAAGCGCCTAATCGTCAGTCCGAGCAAATACACCGTCAAAGTCGTGGACAAGGACGGCGTACGAGAGATCGAGGTGTAGCATGACTATTGGGATAATGACCTGTACTTGATTCAAACCGGTGTGCTCTTGTAAGATGACATTGTGATAGATAACAACACGACAAATTTCAGCGCCTACGTATTATGCCAGTAAAGCCGAGGCAGAATAATGTAGCGCAAGACCCGTCCCGTCCTGCCTTTGTTGCGACTTGCAATACTACGAGCATGACGCGATCAGAAAACTTCGTTAGTCAGATACCCACCATATGTTCAGCTAACTTTAGATTCCTTCCATCCTCGCAACGTCGTTCCTGGACCCGGATGCCGATATTAGTATGAACGGATGTACATCTTACCGCGCCGCACACGGGTCGCGACGGTGGTTTCTTCAGTCCACGCAGGTGATTCCATGGCGTGCCTTCGGTGAGTTACCAAAGCCACTCCCAGCCAACCAACACACGTATCTCACAAGGCCGAACCCACTTTCAACATCTTCGGTCAGTATCGGACTAGACTCCATCACTGCGTCTCCAGCCTCCACCACTCGGCCAATAACGCAGCATAGAGGCAAAGGCGACCCTTGATAAGATCATTTTTTTTGTTATACTATCTGATAAGATGCACTTGGCAATCTTATCAGATGATCCGGACACACACAACCATATGGCGCATCTGCCTCGGTCGCCCCATGAATACCATGACTATGAGTCCTTAAAAAGACGCGGGCCAGATCGCACGAGGTGTGTTTTCGCTTCCTCCCACTCCCCTTCTTCCTTTAGAAGTCGCGAAATTTACGCTGGTGAGACTGACGATGTCATCATCACCCCAGGGAGAGAAGGACCAGTCCAGCAACTACAGCTTGGACCGCGACGTTCGGCGCGCCTCGCCCTCGTACGAAGATGATGATGAAGCTCATCGCGGGGTGCGTAAGGTGGAGGCTATCCACAGGGTCTTTGGACGCTATTCGAAATGGGCCCTCTTCATCAGGTACCCTTCTCCCTTTACCCTAACACCGTCCAAACCCAAGGGAATGAAACGCTTACCTGACACAAACAGTCTTGGGCTCGCGGCATACATCTACTCCCTCGATGGCACTACCACATACAACTACCTAAGCTTTGCAACCTCAGGATTCGGGCACCATAGTCTTATCAGCTCGATCCAGGTAGCGCAATCGGTCATCGGTTCGTATTCCAATCTGGCCCAAAAATTTCCATTCGTGCTCTTCGTGCTCTTCGTGCCTTTGCGTTCCCCGCCCCACCCATCTGCCTCCCCTTTCTCCATAACAGCTTTCGCTTACGCTCATCCTTGACAGTCGCGGTGGGAAAACCTGTGATCGCCAGGATAGCCGATGTCAGTTCGCGTGGGACTGCATATGTTTTCGTCCGTGAGTTACCCAGTGCTCGCGTCCTCTCCCCTCTGACCAAATTCTGATACTACTCTTCGTTGGGCGAACAAAGTGCTGTTCTACGTCATCGGTGAGTGCTCTTCTGTCGCTGACCTGAGGGCAGAACTCATCGTTCGTAGGGTACATTGTGATAGCGTCCGCTCAAAACGTCGGTGCTATCGCTGCAGGCATTGTTATATACGCCATGTGAGTCTCCACATTCAATTCGATCAATCCCACCAATCCGTAACTGACTGATCTCGGCCTTCGCATCTCATCAATAGTGGTTACACGTGAGTCACTTACCTCCGCGCGTTTGATAGCCACCACTCACCCACGCACGCGTATGCTGAACAGGGGACTGCAGCTCCTCACCCAAGTCATCATCGCCGACATCACAACACTCAAATGGCGTGGCCTTGTATCTGCCTTGATGTCTACGCCCTTCATCATTAACGCCTTCGTTGGGTCAAACATCTCGACGAACATCCTACAGAACGCTGGGTGGAGGTGGGGCTGTGAGTGTTAATATTCCTGTATGGCGTGACTGGTCCTGATTCCGTATGCAGACGGGATGTTCGCGATCCTCGTCCCGGCCGCTCTGTCCCCCCTCATTGTGACCCTCCTATGGGCAGAGTGGAAAGCCCGAAAACAAGGCCTTATTGAAAAGGACACGCAAACAGCGGGCATGAAATGGTATATGCGTGTTAGGCGTATGGCCGCTCAGCTCGATCTTATTGGACTTGCCCTCCTCGGTGCCTCAGTGGCTCTGATCCTGCTCCCCCTTACGCTGTCGGAGAATGCGAAGGGGCATTGGAAGAATGGTACGTTGTGCTCATGCATCAGATGCCTTACTCGATAGGGACATCCAAGAATAATATATGAACTTATTTCTATTTTCATAGCTTCCATGATCGCCATGATCGTCATCGGTGGCGTCCTCATTCCTGTATTCTTCATGTACGACTGGAAGCTTGCGAAGTATCCCGTCGTACCAGCAAGACTCTTGAAGAATAGGAGTGTCGTTGGGGCTTCATTGATTGGGTTCTTTGATTTCGTGCGTATGGCCTTGCTACGAATACGGTATCAGGATGCTGACGCCGCACGCTGCAGGTCTCGTTCTACCTCACCTTCACCTATCTCTTTTCGTTCGTCATCGTCGTCAAGCCATGGTCAGCAATTCCTCTGTCTTTATTCTGTCACTCCACATTGACGTCGCGCGTAGGCCTCTCCTCCACGCGACGTACTTCTCCCAAACACAGACTGTGGCACTCACTTTCTTCGGGATCTGCGCCGGGTTTGCTATGCGCTTCATACATCGTTATAAAGTGAGCCTATGTTCTATCTGGATGGCCTTTTTCCTGATTTCCTCCCTTCTGGTAGTACGTCCTCGTCGTCGGGCTCTGCATCCGCCTTGTGTGAGATCATATACCCATACTCGGAGACTAGACTTCTTGCTCACACCCTCCCTCTTCCTCCAGTGGTGTTGGCCTCATGATTCATTCTCGCGGCGCCAATGCCTCTGACGCTGAAATCGTATGGACCCAAATCCTCCAGGGTATTGGAGGCGGCTTTGCCGCAGTCTCTCTCCAAGTCGGCGCCCAAGCGTCTGTTCCCCACGTCGATGTAGCTATGGTCACTGCAGTGGTGCTGCTGATCACCGAGATCGGAGGTGCTGTAGGAAGTGCTGTTGGTATGCTCCATGATGTCCTTTTCGTCTCCATCCTCTCACTAACCATGCCCGTGCGCGTTAGCCGGCGCTATTTGGACAAACACAATGCCAGGGAAGATCTCGCAGTACCTACCTTTCCTTCCCGAGGCGGATAGGCAACAGCTCTTTGGTTCCATAGTCTACGCAGCCTCGTTCCCCCGCGGACACCCCGTTCGTGAGGGCGTTATAGCAGGTACGTCGCCTATTGATCCACCTACTTCACGACCCGCTAATGTTTTGTGTCATCCGCGACTCAGCGTACAGCGATGTGATGGAGACGATGCTCATTGTTGCGACTGTCCTCAGTGTGTTCCCTATCTTCATAGCGCTTGCTATGCCAAATTGGCATCTTGGGGATAAACAGAATGCGGTGGATGATAAGAATCTGGCGGGCGAGCCGACTCTGGCAGGGCATCAGGAACAGCAAAAGTCGTGATTTGGTCAACGGACCGCGGTGTATCCTACACTTTCGGAGTAGAGAGTGTTCGTTCAATATCTATTGTGCGGAGGGGGTTGTGATTTACAATACGAGTCTAATATGTATTTTTATACACTACTCTTCGTACCTCCTCTCTGAGGAGGGGATGCTACTATCAGAATCACCCATTGTTTGATGTGCTCGTGAATCATGAATCAATGCCTAGTTGTTTGTGATAGGCCCAGACAAGATGCTTGCTAGCTCTGACTTGGCCATCATGGTGCTACCCCGTGCGCTGGGGCGCTACGGACCCCATGATACCTGTTAAAATAAGCCAGTAGTAGCCGCGCGATAACTGAGGAATCGAATATATGTATTGCATTTGACTGGGACGCCAGCAAACGCATGAGGAAAAAGACACAGCGCGCAGAAATATCTACATAGTCACGTGCCACTTTAACCCCCTGTAGCGCCTAGATTGCCCGAATCAAAAAATACCACAGAATACCACCAGCTTGGCGCACTCTCCGTGAGCACTCTTAATGTTGCGGCCAGCGTGAAGAGGCGGCCAGCTTCGAGCGGTAGCGAGCGGTGTGGTGAACGAACATAAAAGAGGCTCCCAATCATGATCGAGTGCCATAAGCAGTCAGGTGCTGACATGTGATGCATGATGTATCTGTATCAGGCACTTATATGTGCGCGATGACAGCGATACGTCAATCCGTTTTACAAGCGTCTTCGTTCGTTTTATCATCTTCTCCGTCTCTGTCTATGAGCTCCACACCCACTTCAAACCCTCATCCTAGGATCGGTCGAGGAAGGCTGCACTTGGGTGGTCGGGGCCCGAGAGGCGTGGGCCACGAAAGTAGTCAAGTACAAACAGACGAACAAGGTTAGTATTTACTGGGATTTGAAGGGCGAGAGACATATGAAGGAGTACATAATATAGCGCGAGGGCTACCTCCAACTCGGAGGGGAATCGACAGAAGCGGTAGGGGTCAAGAAGGCACCCGGAACCGTGACAAAGTTCCCGCAGCGCGTCCAACGCATTGTCTGTGCGCCTATTCTCTATGATGTGTCCTTTACTCACGTCTATTCAAGTCCTTGCCATCCCATTAGTGCGAAATTTTAGCCCGTTGTGATCACGATGATATTGAATTAGTATCAGGGCACCCACTCAATTCTTCGTAAACGGATTTCATCCTTTACTGACGCCCTTCTCAATGGCGTACCTGCCATTGCTGGATTGGACAGCTCCATCATTGTCGATCCACGCAGGATGCACTTTACTTTGGGCGTAATGGCTCTGAATGATTATTCAGAACTTAGAGTTTCTGCGGCATTGGAGCTGTTGAACTCGCTCAAAGCAGATATCTTGCAGATCTTGAACGAGAGTGCCGATGCGGATGGTGAACCGTTATCCCAGAAATTACACCCGCTTCGCATCCCATTGGATACGCTGGGTATACTGAAACCAGAGAAAGAAGGCGGGGGCAATGTCTTATGGGTCGGCCCAGACGTATCTTCCATAACAAGAGTGAAGGAGAAGGCAAAAGACATTCCTCCGACAATGAGTGGAGATGTGGCGAGGCTCGAACGTGTAACGGGTGAGTACTCTACAGACACTCCTTCAGTGTGATGTACATCGCTGACTTCCAGCAAGAGCTTATCCATCGAGTGTTTAGAGAAAGAGGATTCATCGTTGAGACGCGTCCCTTGAAGGTCGGCAGCATTCCGCTTTTCAGTCAATACCGAGGTTGACCGGAATTATCAGCTCCACTGCACACTGATAAACACCAGTTACCGCAGACCGAGGGCTCGAATACCGTTCGCATACGATGCTATACTCCGCTCAAATGCACTCAAAGATATTTCGGCTGTGTCCTCAGCGGCGCTACCATCGTCCCACACCGAGCTCGACGCGTCCTCACACCCTGGTGGTGTCCCCTCGGCTAGTGACATCCACCGGCAAGCGGATGGTAATGAGGCTCCCGCAAGAAACACCTCACGTAGGCTTGTGCGTGATGAGCTCGTCAAGGTCGATCTGGGTACTTGGACAGCCAAGGAGATACAACTCTGTGTCATGGGAAGCCATGGTCCTGAGAATGAGTATGTGAGTGTCGGGCGGATAAGATTAGATACTCCCTGAAAATAAATGAGACGCTATCCATGGTTTTTGCATTCCTCTGAGTACTGGAGAACGAATGCTCTTTGATAGCGTCGAGTTCTTACTACGCGTTCGCCACGTGGGAATCCTAGCGGCTTCCCTTGGTCCCTTGCTTCTACATACCACCCAGCGTGGAGGCGCTCGAGGCACAGCAGCGAACCCATGACATCTCCTCTTAGATTTCCAAAGCTCGTCGCATTTGATTTAGAGTGAGTTCAATGCACACCTGGGAGTAATTAGCTGAGATGGCCAAACATTGCAACAGCTATACTCTGTGGGATCTATGGATTGATACTCATATCACAGGTACGCAAAAGTACATGTGATCGTTCAATAGCAGAACAAAAAAGCCGTTGGGATTGACAAGGGCTCTCGAATATGCTTAGGCCCGCTGCATAGGAATCAAGACACCTTGAACGAGGTGTTGGATCGGTGTGTCCGCAACAGTCCATCGCTATGCCTCAAGTTTCTACAATGGCATTTTATTGGTAGGTACAACGACAAAATATCTTTCTATAGAGACGTTGCAGAGATCATGCATCGCTTGAAGGCAGAAGGAGTAGCGATTGCTGCATGTTCTAGGACACATGCGCCCGCCCTGTACGTCAGTATTCACCTCCCTTACATTCGCCCGGCAATGGTTGAATCAGATCTGTGGTAACAATTCTGAATACGCGACATTAGCGCACGGAAAGCGTTGTCACTTCTTCTCGTTCCACCTTCTGGTACTGCCACAGCAGACCGGAACGATGATTCGCTCAACGCGCAGCCTGCGATCAAGTTCTTTGATCAGTTGGAGATTTACCCAGGTACGTCCATATCATCCGCGTGCAGAAGGATACGCCGTCTAATGCTTTGTCAAATGAATTCTGTTCAATTCCCTCCCAAACAATATCACAGGTTCGAAGCTTACCCACTTTCGCAAGCTACATGAGAAGACTGGTTTGCCCTACTCCGAGATGGTATGTGTAGCCCCCGCTCCGTTGTTCTGAGCAATTGGTGATCCTATGCATCCATGGTTCTAGCTTTTCTTTGATGACGAGCATCGCAATCAAGAGGTGGAGAAACTAGGTATGTCTCTATCAGTCAGTTTGTACCGGAGCTACTCTCTAAATCAATGTCTTAGGTGTAACGTTCTGCTTGGTTCCTGAAGGAGTGAACAACGTCGCTTTTGAGAAGGGATTAGCGAGATGGAGACTTGTTCATCCGCAGTACTTGGAGGATGAGACGTAAGGTCCAGCTAGACTCACCAGTCCTTTCTCAGTTTGGACCGGGGTCAGGTCCTCTGCATCGTCATCCTGATCGCTCTGCTCCTGAATATTTAGCATTAAAGGGTATATAGCACACTAGTACATACAAAGATCATGGCCCATCCTCTCGTATTACCAACTACTCAATGCACGCTTGACCTATTCGTAACTATCCTGACTCAATGCCACTATACGACGAATCATGTTCGATACGTGGCGTGACGTGACGAAGAAAGAGGAACAGCACGTCGGTGAGCAGGTGAAATGCAATAAGTAGACGGAGACGATGAAAGAGGCGGGGATATATGGCGGAAAATAAATCACAATATAAATACGCAGGTACGCAGCGCCGGTGAGAAGGGAAAAATGTAATATATGTACTGGGCTGCTTGGACGAGATCGTCGATGGGAAAGCGGGGATGGGACGAGAAGACGACGTGGAGATATGGTATGGTGCTTGGTACTAGTAGTACCCGGGCGAGGTAGGATGAACGGACATAGAGAGGGAGAAGGATACGCAGCGAGGGATAAGCAGATGTACACACAGGAGGGCAACAAATGTAGAGAACGAGAGTGAGAGCATAGCCATCGCAACCAGTTAGACGACCAGCAAATAAAGCCAAGTAGTAGGCGAGCACTGGTGCGTCAATCACCTCTGCACAATCAATAACGATGACAAACCGTCGAAAAGCAGAAGAAACCCAATGAAAGGAAACGGAGATGAAAGAGGTTGCCTGCGAGCCTATACGTGTCCACCGTATGCGTCCTCCTCATTCATGCCGACACTATATACGCTCTCCCTGCTAGCAGGCTGGGACTGCATCTGCGTCTTCGCAGCACCAACACCGGCTCTGTTCCCAGTGCCGGCAGGGGAATACAGCGTCCTCATGTTATTTGAAGCGTTGAAATTGGGAGTTATCGGCGAGGAAAGGTTGTATGGGGTGCTGGCTGAGATGGGAGAAGAGATGACTAGTGGTGCCGGAGTATTGTTGCCACTACGCACTCCGCTGACGGGGGTGGAAGAGGGAGACGCTTGAGACGATGTTGCGCGACGTTCAGCATAAGCACGAAGAAGAGCATCAGGGGACATAACGGAATCCGGGGTAGCAGCCATGCTGTTCATTGAAGGCATCATTCCCACAGGGCCTGGTGACCTTGGGGAGACAAATCCGTTGGAGGAGGAGCCATGAGCGGGAGGCGGGACAGTAACGACGTTATTGGAATTGGCGTTTGAATCGAATTGGAACTGCGATGGCGAAAACAAGAGTTCATCGCTGCCATCATCGGATGCAGCCGTGCCATTGGTGGGCGAGGTCTGCTTCGACCCTTTTCGCATGACTACACCGAATGTCAATCAAGCGTCTGACACCAAAAAGAAAACAACGTACGTCTCAGGGCAGGAACCATTGAGTCATCATCCTGCTTACTCGCAGGAGAACCAACATTCGTACCCCCGATCCTCTTCCTAATATCCTCTACGCTCAAGCTCGTTGGGCCTTGAGTCTGGGTAGGCGACATGCTTCCAGAACCATCTCCTGACGCACTTCCTTCTTCGCTGTAGTCATCGCCGCTGTACGGATTCGGGAAATCTAGGCTTTTCTTCGAATGCCCGTTGGATGCGGCGTTGGATGCAGTAGTCAAATGAGAGACCGGCGATGCGGAGCCAAATCCTCTCTGTTGCGATGGAACGTCGACCGTAAATGCAGTGTGGAACGCGCGGCTTGCTCGGCCAGTGCCATAACGAGATGTCCTATCCATGGACGGGCGAGTTGTATCAGCGAGGGAGATTCGTGACTTTCTGTCTACTGAGGGTCGGGTTCCGTCCGCGAAGGAGACACGCGATTTCCTATCGCCGTTTGAGTACGTAGAAGCCCGCATGCCGGGGCGCAAGTGCGACTGGTATTCAGCTAGGGCGGGGTTGGCTGCGGCTTCCGCATTGAACCTTGAGTTAGCACCGATACCAGCTTGGCCCCCTGCGATGACGCTATTCCTCATCTCCTCGCCCCCATAGACGCTGTTCTTCATAGCCTCGTTCATGCCCTTTTCGCCGTACAAAGATGCACGGATACCCTCCATGCCTCCCTTAGCACTCATGCTAGTCCAATCCCGGCTGATCACGCTCATCCGCTTATCAACCATCTCGCTAAATCGTTTCCTCTCGTCTTTGCTCGCCTTTCTCTTCCTCCATACGTAATAGCCTATGCCGGCGAAGATAACGAAAAGAAGCGGGACGAGAGCTGCTGCAGCTTTTGAGCCGGCTGAGAGTCCCTCCTTGGGCTCAACGACAGGTTTAACACTGCCATCGGGATTGTTGACGACAGAGAAGTCTGATACTCCACCGTCAAGATCTTGAATCTTCCAGTCGGCCTCTGGCGGTACGGATCCATCAGCAGGCGGTACATATGTAGCGGCAAAGACGGGGCCTGCTGGGAGCGAGTTCATGAATATGGGATCGCCTTTAGGCAGGATGAGAAGCTGGAGCGAGACAGAGGCGTTAGGCACGGCAGTTGCATTCCACCACTTTGGTTTCACCGGGGCGTTGTAGGAAGACAAAGCATTGGGAACGGATGTATACAGGTGGATTCGAGTAGAGTCGGCATTGGTTTGCGTGGAATCGGTGTTATTGTGGGTGGAAAAGGCGTAGAGATAGATATCAAGAAGGTCGGCGGTGAGGCACGAAGAATCCCATGATACGGTGAGGTGGTCAGTTCCGGGAAAAGAGAAGGATTGTCCTTGAGAGGGCGAGGTCATGAAACCGCCTGTCATACAGCCTTTGAAGGTTTGGTAGGTAATGCACGGCTAATAAATTGGAGGTTATACTCACTTGCGCTCGGAGCCCTCTTTGCCCATCTCTTCGCCATCGAACCATGCTTGAAAGGAGCCGTTGGAAGGCCAAAGTGAAGATGGGCGAAGTCTGCCATTTGTTAGTTTTAGAGATTGTCGTCGTGAAAAGAACGTGTGTTGTAAAGAATCTGATAAAAGCAAAAAAAGTGAGCAGCGGTCGTGTTGTGCCAGCGTGGAATCTGCGTACGCTTTTCGTGCCACCCTATACCGTGTCTGTATCCCAAGCGAAAAGGCGGGAGTCGATGTGGGGGAAAGGGAGCAAGATCGGAAAACGCTAGCAGCGAATTTCGGAACAATGATATCAACCGACTCACCGTTTCGATTTTGAAAACCCGACACCAATCACAACGCACGCCAAGGCATATTGAATCGCCGACTCAATGCGCTAGGGATGATGGCGACTTGGTGATGGCGGATTTGGAAGGATGGCGACTTTAAGTTTTCAAATATTCACTTCTAAGATTCTTTTCTCACTTCATGACTCTCCCATCAAGGACGACCATATGCAACGCATGGCTCATATCACTCACCGAGAGGAATGGTGCTAGCCAAAGATCGACGTACGAGGCTTCCCGCGAGCGCCACTAACTTCTTGCCTGTGGAAGACGGACCGGTGTACCACCGTTATCGAACGACAAAGGACTGTACTAACGCTCAAAAGGCAAGTCTGCACTTGTCTTCTGCAGCCCGTAACGACGATTTACTTGTCAACAAAGAAGAGGTCCCCATTTGTTGACAGACAAGCCGTCGCAACTTTGGCGCGCGGCTGGCGTCGATATTTCGGTCGAGTTGAACTCACCTGCCGAACGCGCTGCCAACCCCCAGACGGTGGACTTCCGCTGTGCCGATGGACGCCTCCCCCCGGCCTCGGCCTCGACCGACGGCCCCTACCCACAGAGAAATGCACGAATGATTATCGGTCCAGCCCCGCGTCGATGGAAAATTTGTAAGTCATCGAGGGCGCTAATAGAACATACCTATTTCCCCCAGCATGCAGACCCTCTCTGCACCGACCGATACTGTCCGCTACTTGCCCTAGTTCCTCCATGCACATGTACGATGGGAATAAGCCCGCTGCCCAGATATACCTTTTTCATACTCCTCGGCGTCCGGGCGATCGCTGGACGTTCAACCCATTCGATATTGGGCGCATACAGGCTGCTGAATGCTAGTGGACATGAACACACCTCTTTCTTCCATCTTTAACGCCAAGCACCAACCTTGTCTAGATATATGCGCGGCCAGCACCGCTGAGCCGTTCATGTATCAGTAGATCAAGGTCACCGCCTGACTAGGATAGACGTTGTTCAACAACATGATGGTTCCCGGGCCAAGGCCATGAGCGTGCTGGCCTCTTTTCGCGTCAAGCCAATTTCGCGTTTGGCGCGTTCACGATCTCCACGCAGCGGGTCACTAACGGAACTTGCGTCATCCGATATTGAGCGCATATAGGTCACTAAATGGTGCTGGTTCGCACCTTTTTATGGCCTTAGTTAGACTAATCGCACCTTGGCTGAGCTCTTGTGTACGCGGGCAGTCTCGGCGAGCTTTCACGCTCAGGCGCCATGTCGACAGGTCGAACTTACTCAGGAACTCGAGGGGGCGGGGTTCGTCGCGGTGAACGAGATGGTGGCGGTGGTGGCGGTGGTGGCGGTGGTGCGCGAGAGAGATAGTAAGAGAGAGAGAGACGTAAGTCGTTCATGTCCTTTGTGCGGGTACCGCTGACATAATACCGACGTCTAGCATGTTGCCCTAGCAAGTTGATCGCTGATCGTTGGGCTGGTAAGGAAACGCCATAGCCGAGCACGCTCATGCCCCGTATACGATGTATTAAGGAATACTTTCCAATCTTCTGATTTGAGCACGCAGAGACGGATACATACCCCGTCATCAACGAACACACAACATTTCGGATCTTTTGTAGAGAAGAATCATTATTCGTAAATATCGTGTCTCGTCGTACAGGAATAGGGCTAGCCAAACACAGCAACAGAGCAAACTACGGTCACATCAACAATGAAAAAGACTATTCTTACAAACGTACACCTTGTTAACGCTGCTTAACGGTGTCAAAACGATGATCTGGGCTGCATCTCAATCCATTCCCAATCCCTTTCCACCTCTCTAAATCGCTTAATAGTAATCTCTGCTCCTCGAACGGCTATGCGAACGAGACGAATGCGATGAACTCGATCTTCTGTGCCTCCTTGATGAACTTGGGATGATGATTGTTGTAGGCTGGCGCGGCGGCGAGCCGTAGTACGGGGATGTCCCGTATGTGTACCCGGGAGCGGGCATCATCTGCATGGGCATCCCGGCGTGGTACTGCGTGGTTGGCATCATAACGGTGGATGGGGCTCCCATATATGAGCCTGCGTAGGAACCACCGTACGAGGGTACCACAGTAGGGACTCCTGCGGAGGAACCATACATAGGTCGCATTGCCTGCATGGGAGCCATG